>JAEQBH010003801.1:0-518608 GCA_016808115.1 Tetrastigma voinierianum
CTTGCATTAACACACAACCCATACCAATTCTTGAAGCATCACTATACAAGGTATACTCTTTACCCGGAGTAGGCTGCGTCAATTCCGGTGCTTCAACCAACATTTCCTTTAACTGCTTTAAACTATCTTGACATTTATCTGTCCACTCAAACTTTACTCATTTCCTGAGTGATTTGGTGAGTGGAAAGCGATGTGAAAAGTCCACTTCACAAATCTTCTATAATATCCTGCTAAGCCCAGAAACTTCTCCGCCCGATCACGCGGGGCGATTTCTAATTCACCACGGCTTCAGCCTGCGAGATTCAAACTCTTGCTACCCTCAACAAACACAATAGTAGCACAGATGACTTCCTTTAGCTAAAAATCGCGCTAAGCTTGGCATAGCTTCTTCTCTCAAAGTCTGCCAGAACTATTCGTAGATCTTTTGTATCTTTGTTGCTCATCTCTAGAATATACCAATATATCATCAATAAATACCACCACAAATTGGTCCAAATAGAGTCGAAACACCCTATTCATCAAATCCATGAATGCCGTCAATGCATTAGTCAACCCAAATGGCATTACTAAAAACTCATAACGGCTATATCGGGTTCTAAATGCCGTCTTCGGCACGTCGACATCTTTTACTCATAATTGATAGTACCATGATTGCTGGTCTATCTTAGAGAAGACATCTGCTCCTTTCAACTTATCAAATAGATCTTCAATTATTGGCAACGAGTACTTGTTTTTCACTTTCACCTTATTGATTTGCCGATAATCAATGCACATTTGTAGAGTGTCATCTTTCTTTTAACAAACAGAACAGGCGGCTAGGGAGAAACACTAGGTTGGATAAATCCCTTATCTAGAATCTCTTGTAGATGAATCTTCAACTCTTTCAATTCAGTTGGAGCCATCCTATAATGTGCCTTGGAAATAGGAGTTGTACCTAGTAAAATCTCAATAGACAAATCCACCCCTCTCTTAGGTGGAATACCCGGTAACTCTTCAAGGAATACATCCATAAATTCTCTCACCGACAAAATACTTTCCAATTCTACTTGGCTCCTCTTAGAGTCAAGCACTATGCCAAGAAGGCCTCACGTTTCTTAAAAATCAGACATTGGGCCAAAACGAACACCATGTACTATATATCACTTCAGACTAATCAGAATATCTAAGCACTATTGTCTTTTTATCACAATCAATTATAGCCCAGTGTTTAGACAACCAATCCATTTTCAAAATCAAATCAAATTCACGAAATGGTAGAGCAATTAAATCAGCAGAAAATTCCTTATCATGAATAACTATAGAGCAATTCTTATACACTCTATTATATTATTTACTGCTGAGGGACTAGTTACATGCATATCATATAACAATCCCTCCACTGATGTTATCTTATCAAACACATGCTTAATGCATACATATGAATGGGTAGAACCAAGGTCAATCAATGCATGCATCTCAATATCATATAGAAAAAATATACTAGTAATCACTTTAGGAGCATCCTAATCCTCATGAGCCTTCATAGAATATGCAGGTGCTAGAGTGTGGGCGAAAGACGATCCACTTGTCTCTGTAACTGTACCTCGAGTCCTATGTCTTTGGACTCGGGCCACCCTCGGCTATAGCGTCATTGCGCTACCAATACTTCTTTTAAGATATATTAAAAACCAATACAAATACAAATATGTTTTCAATACCGTAGCTCTATGCTACTTGTGCTCGGATACCACTTAAAATGTGGCGCATCGCACCCTTTTATAACAATTTAACTATAGTTTTGATAAAACAAAATATACATTCCTTAATTTAAATAGGACCCATAACTGTTCTTGAATAAGCATTTATATAAATTACCATTCATGCCTTTTTCAAATACTATTACAAAATATTTATGGAGTTCACTACAGTTTGTCCTGATATGTAAAAATACATTTCCATGCTTTCAAGATATAAAAATGTGATCTTCTTATGAAGACTTTTTACATCGCAGGTTCAATGCAAAATAATTATAAAATATCATGAATGAAATGATATACATGAGGCAGACATTTACTTGCTCCTGCCATCTATTTGATGTGACTTCTTAGACCCCGATCTTGGTCACGCCACTCTACTTGATACAACGTGATGATAAAAACAACATTAAGCATTTCATAGCAGTGGTTCTATATAATACTCTCTTCCATTTCAGTTTAAATCAAGTCGTATTTTTCAAAACAATGCCTTTTTAACCTTTTGAATGATCAATGTATAATACATATATTCATTTCATATACATTCATTTACAGTTTGTGATCAATCAATATGCACTTTTACATCTGATAAATCATTCAAAACACAAATCAGCATTTTACAATTTCTTTTCATTTTGCCCTTAAGCAAATTTAACCTATGCTTTCGATGCGGATGTGATCACCAGCACGGTCACATTGGGTTTGCAAGCCGATATATATAAAAGATTTATAACAGATGCGGTCTCGTGAACTCTGGATGGGATGACACATCATTACGTTAGTAAATGCGCTAATTTGACCCTGTGGTATACCAATCTATCATAACTTCCAGATTTGCAAAGGATTTAACATTCTATTAGAACTCAAATCATTCATAGCAATTTACAATAGTGTATATACATTTATATCCAAATACTTGGTTTCCAATATTCTGTAATTTTTCATGTGCAATTCATTTCACAATTGTTATCAAATCAGTTAAAACAAATCAATATACAATTTATACTTAATTCATTTTATTAAATCACTTATTTCATAATCATTCAAACATTTGAAATAGAGAGAGAAGAAGTGGAGAACAAACCAATTCATTTTATGAAATAAACGAACCCTGTGCATATTCATAAAGAACCTTTTAGATTTATTTTGTCAAACAAAACACAAAATCGAAACAAGAAAGGAGGTGTGAAGAACCTGGAAGCCCCAAAAAAGGTTGCTTGTGTGATTCCCTATTCTTGGAATCCGTTCTTAGGTTAAGCTTCGCATGCCAGCTTCTAATCCATCGCAATATGTCACTATCAAAGAACAACCCAAGAAAAAAATCGGTTATTGCACATTCTGGATTTTTGGTTGGGTTTGATGTCTATAATACACCTTCACTTGAAAGGCACCCAGGGACACATGAGCCATGGCCCACACTCATACTTCCTTAAAGAAAATTATATCTCTATGTGAGTCTATTTTTAGTGGAATTGGAATCATCATTTGGACCAACCAAACTCGAGTTCGCCATTTTTAATGCCAAGCGGTGGGTAGTCGACTCACTTTCGATTTTCACTGTTGCTCATCGTTTTCAGGGGTCTTAATTCCATAAATTGGTAATGGTTCATTCTATTTATTTGAATATGCTGGTTGAAGTTTCCTTCTCAATTGGAATCATCCAATTTGGGTCACTAAAGCTCAAGTTGTGCATTTTACATCAGACTACTCTAATTTGCAAACGAGAATCGGATTGTTCTTGCACATAGCTCCCACTTTGATAGATTTCTAGGCACTTTGAGGGCTACAAATACGCCTACTTCCTTCAAGTAGAATTATTCCCCTAAATTCTAGTTTACCCAAAATTTTTAATCACTCAATTTGGATGGGTGAAACTCAACATGTGAAACACCATGTCCACCCAAATAAAGCATGCAGTTAGCTACCCAAAACTTACCTTTAAGTGTCACACCCCGATTCCCGGTTCGACCTGATTGTGATTAGACAAGTTCAGTGCGAGACTATATGCGGGACTCTTTACTATTTTTTTTCCTCGGGCTGAACATAACGAGGTCAGTATCGGATACAACATCTGAAAAGAACTACCATCGGTGGTGTCGTCAAAATCTATACATATCTTAGGTCCCATTCACATATAAAAAAACTGTACTTATACATTTACAAATCAGAGTGTGGGACATACTATGATGAACCCCTACTAGTGTGCTAGCCCAGCTGTATGCGGAAGATCAGACGTCTTCTCCTGTACCTACACGGATTGAAAACCCCTGTGCTAAGCATGTAGTGGAAACATATGACTTATACGAAACACACACTGCGCCTCTTGAATCATAATAATCCCTTATAACAATAGATCTCGAATCTTGAGAATTCATATAATGAACATACAATTACTTATGCTTACCTTTCAAACTTATGCTGTCGGATCTCAGTACGGAGTTACATAACAGCCTGTCGTACTACGAGCTTATCTTGGTACTTATTATCTTATACTGGCATTGGATCTCACAGTGGGATTCTGAGCTGCTCTTATACAAATACTTATACACGTCTTGGTACTTATATCTATCTCGGATCTCAGTAGGGTTCAGAGACATGCTTATACGGAGGTACCCTTAGGTACTAGGGCTTATACTTATACCATAGGGCTTTACTTGCTACTCACGGATTACGTTTCGGTACCGTGGGTACTACGAGATGTCTTGGTGATATCTTGGTATTGCGGAACTTATCCTTATACGAGAAGTACCCGTAAGTACTACAAAACTTATCGCGGTGCCGTAGCTTATACTTGGCACTACGAAACGCCATATCACGGTCTTACGAACTTATACGTGTGTGCGAACTTATTCTTGTATTTCAGATCTTATACTTGTATTACAGAACTAATTCTTGTATTTCGGATCTTATTCTTGTCTTGGAAAGGTACCCGTGAGTCGATCGTCGAGCGGTCCAGAATCATGTCTCACATACAAGGTCAGGTCAGACTTGTGAGATACGAGCAGTGAGGTGCGTAATAGGTGCAGAGATCTATGATTTGTACCTCACCCGGACCATCTGATTAGAAGGTATATTCAAAAACAAGCAGTTGTCGGTTTATATCATAATCATATTCGAGTTACCTTGTTGGGAGGTACCGTAGGTACTACAAAGCCTATCTTATATAGAGGTACGTGGGTACTACATAACTTATACTTATTTTACCACGATACGGAAGGTACAGTGGGTACTACAAAACTTATACTTATTTTGATTAGGAAGTACCGAAGGTACTCACGGAGATTTTACTTACCATACAGTACCCGCATAGGTTCCTCTGATTCATTATACGGAAGTACCATAGAATTTTCTTGGGTTTATACTTATATTACAGGAACTTATACTTATAATACCGATACATAAGTTCTTCCGCAGTTCATTATATGGAAGTATCGTGGTACTCTTGGACTTATACTTATATTCAGGGACTTATACTTATATTCTTGTCTGAGGAAGTTCTTCTGATTCATTATACGGAAGTGCAGTAATTACTCTTTGGACTTAGCATACTTATATTGCAAAGGCTTATCTTATTTTACCGATACGAGAAGTACCCGTGGGTACTTTAGAGATTTTACTTGTGCAGAGGTACCATGAATTTTCTGAACGGATAATCTGAGGTACCGTAGGTACATTCAGATCTTTACCATATTCATTCTTTACTCTTAGTCTTTATTTAGAGTCTTATCATATAACTGTTTGACTACCTAGACCAATCATAAGAAATGAGTAGGACACAGCACAATAAGTACCCGAAGGTACAATACAGTACTAAGGTGCCGTATGGCAAGAGTGCGGCTTGCCCGAACATGGTGTATACTTTAATCAAGAGTATCAAAGTGCGGCGGTAGTAGCACTAGCCGGGAGTACCGAAGTGCGGCGAGTGTGCGTAGCACTAATCGGGCGATCCACTCATTCATTTTTCGGTCCCTAGTAGTTATACTATCATATGTCTTTCGTAACTGCAACCCTGATTTTATCATGTTCCCATTCATGCCATATCGCTTCTCATGTTCATGTTCATGTTTCAAATGCTTTCATATTTCATACTATATTCATGTCATTGTTACAATACATAATAGGTAATTTTTTATTATGTGCATTTCATATACTTGGTACAAAGATGATGCTTAAGTGTATTCAATGATCATCATATAGCCTTTAAGTTCCTCTATAAATCTACTTCAATTTTAGAAATTAAATATTCTGAACAACAATCCAACTGCAGTTACATTAGCAACTATAACGCCAAATACTCACTTTCAGGTCTTAAATCACACTGCTTAATCGTTATTATCATTCACTGAAAGGCGTGTTAAGGGTCTTTCTCCAACTGAATCACCAATCGAAAGCACCGAACTCAAGTTATGTCCTAAACAACCCACTACCTAGTGATCAAAAAACCGAAACCGACTGTTTAACATACTCAAATTCTTATTAAATTCTTTAAAATGTTATTAGAATCCAGAATTTGGGAATGGTAGATGTTTCAGATGTTTGGTTCTCCTTGAAGTCTAGTTTAATTCAGCCAATTGAATCACTCCAACCTCACAAGAAATGAGCAATTTATACAAATATTATGAACACCGTCCAAAATAGAGTATGTACTCCAGACACGTACTGTTTCGCATCGGTACAACAATTCGCCCATAATGTATGCTTTTCTTCCCTTGTTCATATATTTCCACCCAAACTAACTCAATACTAATATACATTCAAAACCACTCCAAATTCATCTTGAAATGGTGGTTTAGAACTCATATTCATCTTCAGAATCTTTATTTTACCTCAAATCATCTTCACTACATAGGTTTCTTCAAAACTCATGAATACTCCCAAACAACTTCTAATGGGTCATAACCCACACAAAACCAAAGCAGAAAAAGATTTGGTTAGGGTTTGTTCTAAAAAAAAACCCTAACTCAACATTATCTCTAAACCCATGAATCCAACTCAAAGAAGATCTCAATACTCTTGACCTAGTACACTTGGTCTAGGTTAGCTTCTTGCAAACCACAACCACAAAAAGTGATTCATACAAAAATCATGTATCCATACCAATATTCATGGTTCCATACTCAGTGTTAAGTTTCAATAGTGCCCAAAAAGTGCCATTTTTAAACCCTATATTAGATAGGTTTTGAGTGCTTTTTATGCAGCACTAATCAGTGCTATTTAGCGCCAATTAAAGGTTCAAGTCTTTCTGTTTAATATACCATATAGAGGTTATTTGTGTTGCTTTGGTGCTTTTTATGTGATTGGGAGTTCAATATCAGACATATGATGAA
The DNA here is from genome assembly GCA_016808115.1 of Tetrastigma voinierianum. Lineage (NCBI taxonomy): Eukaryota > Viridiplantae > Streptophyta > Magnoliopsida > Vitales > Vitaceae > Tetrastigma > Tetrastigma voinierianum. Next base: position 7,061 of record JAEQBH010003801.1, read on the forward strand.
CTGCAAAGACTCCTAACCTGAATTGGTTAAACAACAACAACCACCTAAAAATCAAAGAAAGAAAGAAGGCAAGGATGGAAACTAATGCAAGAGGTGAGCAAGCAGAAGAACGTTAATTCAGAATTTCTAAGACAAGTAAAAATTGCTTTTCACGATCATGAATTTCACAAGGGGCAAACTTTAGCGAAAATTTTCTTTCGCCAAAGTATAATCTTAGCGAATTCAGAATTTTCGCTGTTAGACCTGTGATTTTCGCTGTTGAATCTATTCCTAGCTAAATTTCAGATTACTCACAAGACTTCATAGAGTTAGCTAAATTTCACAATTTAAATAAATTGTCAACTTTTTCCTTCTTTAGCCAAAAATCCTCCCTCCTTGATCCCATTATTCTATAGATTAATAGCGAAATTTTCACTATTAGCCACCACGCCGCTCTAGCCGGCCACTCAGATGCCTTTCTCCTTAGTGGAAATTCACCCGCCTTGTCACACTTTTGTAATTAATGCAAACTCACTCTTCACTTTGTGCATACTTGTCCCTAAATTTAGCCAAATGTTAGGTTTATGGTATTTTCATACATCACATGGCCTATATAAGCCCCCTCCCATTTTGTGTCTTCCTAAGCAACAAATTCAGAAGCAAATTTTGGCAAGTTTTACTTTTGAGAACATCTGCAGCTTTAGTTAGGTTTTGCTTTTCTCCTTCTCTCTCCTCTTTCTCTTATTTTCACACAAACACTTCTCAGGATGACAACTCAAGAGATGCTGGCTGCTCTTTCTTGAAGAGTAATAGCTAGCTTGGTGTGGGCATATGGCGTTGTCCCTTGTGTTAAAGTTACAGTATTGTGGAGCTACACCCATAATTTTCAAAACAGTGTTGAATAGCATTGAATGTTATTGATTTTGGCCAATACTTACCATGCTTGTGATACAAGGTACGATATGGATGCACCGTGGTTTTTTAGATGGTCTATTACCACCTAAAATGATGTTTAATGTTGTGGTTTCAAACTCGTAGCGCCATGTATATTATCCAAGTGACTCAAAGAGAGTTTGACTTTAGTGGTGAGGCTTGCAGTTAAACATAGATCCCACAGGCTTCGACTATAGGTTGCTTTGTCATAACGCGAGGATAAAACCGAGGACAATTTGTTTCCATTCCTTGCCACAAGGTGACCTAAATCTTCAAAGTTAACTTTTCACACTTCATTTTCGCTTACATTAACTGGCCAAACTCATTTACATCGTTTTGCAAAACAAAATCCAAAAAGTCCGAAGAAAGCCTACCTTTTACACTTATGCAAATCATTCTAGGATGAAAACCCATCCCCGTGTTCGACCCTAGACCACTATACTGCAGTAGCTTGACTACGGCAGTAGGAGGAACTTAGGTATATAAATATTGTTGATTCAACCACCACCAGGGCAATTTAATCAAAATGGCGCCGCGCAATGTGGATGGTGCCAAACTACTAATGATGAGTCATGTACTTGTAATCAACATCACAAGCTTAAGCGTAACCTTTAACTCTTTGTAACTCGCCAGAACCGCCGCCATCACTCTTGCGCAGAATCAGACCGCTTTTGTTCTTTTTTATAATCAGCTTTTATTTTAGCTAACAATAACCCTTTTTGCAAGTTTGTTTGTGCTCTTTGTTAAATTTTACAATTTATAATGTGTGTTTACAATAAAGGATGTAGACACATCGTGACTACATAGAATCAAGATAATAAACTTGACCAAAACAAGAAGTCAAGGTACACACCGATACCATGGATCCACTACCCAAGAACAAATAGAGTCGCTTAGTACCCCAATGAATCCAACTCCGCCATAGAAACCATGAGGGATCACATCCACCTCCTAGAGTTAGTGCCCTTCAGTATCATACCTCCGCTAAAGATGTAGCAAAGGAGGCCTTACTGCACTCTACTCACATATCATGGTATGAAAATGAAAATCCATACACTCATATTGTGGATTTTGAGGAGGTTTGTACAACCTTTAAGGAAGAATGATGGACATGGATTTGGTTAAGCCGAAAGCCTAATCGACCCAAAAGGACAAGCAAGCCAAGATTCCTGCCTCCAACCTATCGAGGCTAAGAACCATTAGAAATCACTGAAGTTGCAGCAAAATCCCAAGAAGTTCTTCGCTCATAAGACTAATAATTTGAAGAGACAAATTTATACCTGCACTCAAGATGGTGAGAGGTTTTACCGTTGGGAGAGATTTATGGAGACCATCAAAGGCATGCCCACATCACGGGTTTGATACATGGATGCCTGCAAACCATTTCTATATGGTATGTCTCCTACCATGAGGCGCCTTTGGAAACCATGTGGAGGAGACTTTCTCAAGAAGATCCCCGATCGGCCATGGATTTTTTAAATTATATGGCTGAAACTTCTAAGGGTTGATGAGCCAAACCCTAGGGAAATGGAAACAATGAGACTCTTCAACCAACCTTGTATAGGATTTATACACCGCCGCAGGATATAGAAACGAAAGCCAGGATTTCAACCTTAGCTAGAAAGTGGAGAGCTTGAAGGAAAAGGCTCCATGAAGTTCATGCAAGGTCTCGAATCTCAAGACACACCAATCTTGCACTAATTATCAACCCTCCGTATCCAAAGAGGAACGCTGTCCCATGGCCCCTGCTGAAGGATTTGATACCGAATGTGCAACATCGTAGTCAATACAAGCCACCATAACCCAATGCTCCATATGGTAATAATTTACAATTCCAATTAGAGGAATCTCACCCTAACCTCTCATGGAGACCCCCCCCGCTTATGTACTCCCCAAGTGCCAAAACCACATTGGTTCCCATCAACCACAACCACCACCATCCTCTTCTCCGGGAACGTTTACATCGAATTTTAGTAAGGGCGGTAGGCAACTTTGTTGAGGAACAAAAGAAATCAATGTGCAACCGGCACAAAGGATTGATACCGTTGAGAATACATTGAATACAGAATAGATAATGAGAGCACCTAAACAAAAAAATTGACAACCTACAATATTCAATCACCAAGATCAACAAGTTGTTGGAGGTACAAGAAGGAGGAAGGTTCCCTTCCCAAACAATGCCAAACCCAAAGGGAATCCATGAGGTAGGATCATCCAACAATTCAGGAATGGATGAGGTGAAGGCTATAATCACCCTGAGAAGTGGAAAAGAGGTTGATCAGCCTATGCCAAAGCTCATAGTTAATCCAAGCAGGAGAAGAATTGCGCCTCGAGTATATTCTCCTAAAGGAAGATTCCATGAAATACCGCATACCACCTCCATTTCCACAAGCACTAGAGGTAAGAAGAAGGCATTCAAGAAGGTGCATTTTAGGTCTTAAGGCAAGTGAAGGTTAACATACCTCTATTGGACATAATCAAACAAGTCCCCAGATATGCAAAATTTTGAAAGATTCAGATTGAATCAAGAAGGGATTGTGCATTGAGAAGAAGGCATTTCTCACCGAACAAGTCGGTTGCCATAATCCAAAGTAAGAATCCACAAATACAAGGATCCGTGATCTCCCACAATTTCCGCAATATTGGTGGAATTGCATAGACAAGTCATTACTTGATTTAGAGTTGGGAACCTAATGTCGTATTCTGTGTACAAAGGGGCCTAGGGCTTAGAACTTAAACCCACCAACATCACACTTTCATTGGCCGATAGATCGCAAAAATCCCTAAGGGATAGTTGAAGATGTTCAGAAAATAGACAAATTTAATACCCAAGATTTTGTAGTGCTTGACACGAGCCAATTCGCAATCGAACCCAATCATGTGCCAACTATATTAGGAAGACCATTTCTCGCCACAAACCCAATGCAATCATCAATTGCCTAATGGAATCATGCAACTTACCTTTTGGTAACATGACCTGAGTTAAACATCTTTCATTTGAACAACAAGCCAAAGTCGCTGTGAACATGAAAATCAAATAACTGGCGAAGTTGTTTCAAATGTTCAAAGATGTGGAAGGCCAAAGGTCCAGAATTGCAAGGAGTAATCAGCCAAGGAGATGAAGAGATATTGGTCTTGCCATCAATATCCACTGCAGGCCAATTGCTCAATTCAAAAGCCGTCAGTGAGGATCACTTCAACAATTGGACACCCAACACCATGGAGTCACCCCAGGCTACTGCTGGGGTTGAGGAGATCATTCTCCTGACCCTCCTCGGTACTTTGAAATCAATCGGTCCTGTTTTCAAAAACCGGATTGCGCTCAACAATTTTTGCTTTTTTGTCTTAATTTAGTTAATTTTGATAATTTTAATTTTTGAAAATTTCCTAAATTAGCAAGCCTTTTAATAATTTTGTTTATATACTATAGTACTTTGTATTAAATTTTAATTTTGGTTTCATATAGTAAATTTTATTATAATAATTTTTATTTCACATAGTACTAATATTTAAGTTATAATTTTTTTTTTTTTTGAATTGCAGGGAGGCAAGCTGGGCCAAATTCGCTAAAAATAGCGAAAAATGGCAGGAGACCCTCTGGCCACCGCTCAAGAGTTTATTTAAACCCGGGAGGGTCACATTAGACTGTTGCTTCTCTCTACATTCTCCTCCCAACAAGCTCAGTCATCCGGGTCCACCACCGCTACCACCGTTGTCGCCGGAGCCACTCCCACTGCCGCAGTTCCGCCCCGCCGACCGAGCCACCGCTGCCTCCGCGCCCGCTATAGCCCTACAAGATCCGTCGCTCTGCAGATCCCGCCTTAGCCTAACCGAGACCTGACCGAGCCTAGACCGAGCCTCCATTGTCACCAGCATCAGACACGCACGCACGAGCCCTGGGTGTTCACAAATGAGCAATGGCCCCGGTACCGAGCCATCTCCTCGAGCCTCTTCATTGTGTCTACACCACTGGCTCAGACCTCGTGCTCGTTCGGGCCTAGCTTGTGCCCCGTCCCGCCAGCTGGTCCTTTGTCGGCCTTATTTGGCTATTCCAGACGGTGAGCTGTAGCCGTGAGCTTCCGTTCATCTACCGCTTCGCAGTGACTCGCCACCTCCAAAGGAGCCTCACCAGTATTCAAGCTGCCTTATTGCATTTTCAAGAGTCTAGCCCTCTTCAGAGACATTCAGATTTCGATATGGTTTGTACTGAGGTGGTCCCACTTTGGTCACAGGTCGATTCAAGACACTGGAACAGAGGCCCCAAACCCACTCAGTCTGTCCCATCCACACATCACCGGGTCCCCGAGGGCAAGACTTGAGGAGCCTCAAAGATTTCAAGATCAGACACGATTGGACCCCGGCCCCATCACTCGTACCTTAGAGGAGAGTTGGGAGGGTCCGCCCAAGCTGGCCCGCACATCGGGGCCTGTGCGAAATATCTTCCTCTCGGTCGTAGCCATCACCAAGCCACATCGGGCCGCAGAGGCGACACCATCGGGCCTCGCTTGTCACTCGCCTCCAGGATCGAGGCCATCGTTCGTCGGGGGGAACCCCATTCGGGGAAATGTACGGCCCCACCGCGCAGATCTCATCGAGTCGTACCGATGTCCCATCGCCGAGGGCCGATCCCGTGCCTAGGGATTCTATGAGGTCGATCGAGGATTATCCACTACCGCTCATGACTCCGAGGCAAAGATTATTACCCACCGCTGGTGCCGCAGCTCTATCACTCCCCATGACATCTCGAGGAGCGTATGGTCCGCGTGAGCTTCCGCCTCTATCGGGATGATCGCCAATTTTGAGTACTCGTAGCCGCCGATATTTCAAGAGCCTTTCTGCTCGCTGTGATAAATCGCCACCCAATGCAGAGGGGTTATAGATCGTGGTCTGACCCACCATCGAGATGGTCTGAGCACTGGCCGTAGACACTACAAATGATCTCGCATTTTATAGGAGGCGCCCCGCCTCGATGTCAGCCGATCGACCATTTATTCCGACAACTGCTCCCGCCACAAGACACGCAATGAGGGGAGCCATCTGAGGCTTCACCGATCTCGAGGGATATTGGTTCAAATTCCTCCGAGCCGGGTGATGACCTCCTTGATACATTTCGAGAGAAGGTCCACCTGGAAGGACCTAAGACGAAAGCAGAGCACACTACCGATGCCGAGACTACTCCGCTGTGTTCTCGAGCATATGGATTCCCGCAGGAGCCGAGATCGAGATGAGAGTTCGATGCCCTCCGGGGTTTTGTCAAGGAGCGGTGATGAGAATTATGCCCGTATCTTCCGCATCTCCGCATGCCAGACCGGGAGGAGGCACGGTCGTGGTCGAGGACGATAGAGACGTATGTGCCCGCCCGAGCCCGAGAGATGTATGAGTCCGCCCCGCATGTCACCCTCCATCTCCTCCCTCCACACACCACATCCGCAGCCTGCAAAGAGATACACCCGCCCATCCTCCCCGCACACCATTCACCCGAGCATGTCTCACGCCGCCCAGAGATCGCAGTGATGGATGCCATCCGGCTCAATTGTAGCGCCACATTGTGCATCCCAGATCGTATATCGGCCCAAAGGTCACCTATGCTTCAGCAAATCACGACGACTCGCCTTCTCGTGTTCCCGATCGTGAGAGGAGCCCACCACTGCACGCTGTACCTCTATTTGATGTTTTCACGCACAGCCACTTTTCAGACTCCACCCACCACCACACAGTTGAGGTGGTTGTGCTTTATGATTTTGTATATAGTTACGCCTTAACCGCCTACTTATTTTGATTAGATTTATGTATTGTACCATAGTAAAGGACACTTTTGTATGTTTAGCTTTGTATTCATGTATTAGCCATTTTGGCTATATCAAAAGCTATTCAAATTTATATATATACAAAAGATTTTTGCATACCATGTTTTGTGCCTTTTACCATATATATTTGTTTTTTCAATTGAACAATTGAATTGCTACAATCGACAATTGAATCAGCTTTGTGTTGGAAAATTGAATCATTGTTTATCACCTTATGTTAGAACAAATTCCATGCTTGGAACCAGCTTTACTTCGCTGCGCTCCAGCATGCTCAACTTGAAAATTTCCCCCTTAAGATAATTCACACACTGCACACCAGATTGTTTCAATAGGCTGTGAATTTGTTTGCTTCCTTTCGCTTTGCATAGCCGGCCTTAGGTATGTCAAGCAACCTAGAGAAGTTTTGCTACTCCACATTTGAAGAACAATGTAGTCTTCCCAAAAAGGAAAAGAAAAGAAAAGCAAAAAGAAAGAGAAAAGAAAATAGTCGTGAAGCCTTGCTCTTCAAACTCCGAGCACGGGGTCTCGGGGTGTGCGCATGAAGCTTCTGAAGCCCGAAGGCCCTAAGCCTTAATTGGTCAGGTTTCATCGATTTAGTGTTCGCTACATGGGTGGATGTGCAGAGTCTAACGATTTGTAGGTGCTTGATTTCTCAAGTCATTCGTATCCGGTGAAGCCTGTAGAGTTTGTGGTCAGTGATCCTTTTGGCTTGATGCCCTAAACCTTAATTGGTTGGGAGTCATCGGTGGACCCCCGTTACACGGACTTTGGTGAAGTCGGATTTTAAGCATTGCACCCTACAATGTAGTTGAATAAAGAAAGAAGAGTGTAACTAGCCCTATCTAGGTTGTTCAACAACTTAAGGCCATGACAGTGCTAGGTTGGGGGGAGGGGACAATTTTGCAATTTATTGGCTTAATCAGTTATTTAAAGAGCCATTAGACTTAGGTGGAAATTCTAGTTGAGAATCATGGAACCAATATTGACTCGAAATTATTCTTGTATGGTTTTGGTTCTTCATACCTGCTTTCAAACTTGCGCGTCAATTTTTCAGCTTTAAGGTAATGTTTTATATATACATAAACTCCTTTTGAATCATAAACTTGAAAATCACTACATGCATCTCCTTTTGTTTTTTGTACTACTAAGGACTAGCAACGTTTTGCCAGGGGTGTGGATTAAAGCCCAAAAAGTGCTATTGAACCCTATATTAGATAGGTTTTGAGTGCTTTACACTAATCATGTCATTATGCCAATTGAGTGTTCAAGCCTCTTAGTTTCACTTATGCCGCTTAGAGGTTATTTGTGGTTGTTTTTATGTGTTTTTAAGTGCATTTTGGGAGTCTAATATCGAGACATATGATGAATCATGAAGATCGAACTCACCGTGTCAGCCATCAAACGGACCAAAAATCAAAGAAAGAATGGTATGCAAAGCGATGGAAATCACGTGCAAGAGGAGCAAAGAGGCAAAGCGTTGAAGAATCAAGAATTCCAGGAATTTCGCTAAGATTGCTAAAAATTACCGATTGCGAAAATTCGCAGTTTTAGCGAAAATTCTCGCACCCAACAATCATGAATTTCAGACTCCGGTGGATTTCGCTACACTCATTCCTAGCGAAATTTGCATTTTCGCCACCACAAGAATTTCGCTTGTTAGCCGAAATTTCGCTTAGCCAGCTTAAATTGCCACCGCCTCTAGTGAAAATTTTGGATTCGCTTATCTCTTTGGTGATTTCGCTTAGCTAGCGAAATTTCGGCTAGTTAGCTTAAATTTTCGCTGCCTAGCTAAAAATTATGCCTTAGCTTAAATTCACCTCTTGTCACACTTTTGTAATTAATGCAAACCGACTTCAATTTTGGTGTATTACTCTCTTGTCCCTAAATTTAGCCAAAATGTTAGGCTTTATGGTATTTTCATACATTGGGTGGCCTATATAAGCCCCCTCCCATTTTGTAACCCTAAGCAACAAATTGAGGAAGCAATTTTTGGCAAGTTTTTATTTTTTGTAAATATCTTTCGTAGCTTTAGTTAGGGTTTTGCTTTTCTCTCTTCTCTCTCCTCTTTCTCTTATTTTCTACGCTAAACACCCTCTCGAGTGATGACAACCAAGAGATGCTCGCTGCTTTTCTTTGAAGATAAGGAAGCTAGCTTGGTGGTGGGGCATATGCATGTTGTCCTTGTGTTAAAAGTTATAGTACTGTTTATGACCCATATTTTCTCAAAATATGGTTGAATAGCATTGGAATGTTAGTGATTTGGCCAATACTTACCATGCTTTAGGATACAAAGTGTATACTTATTAAGTTAGATGCACTATGGTTTTTTAGATGGTCTTTACGAGCCACTCGAAAATGATGTTTAATGTTAGGTTTCAAACTCGTAAAGGGGCCATAGATGCATGCCATTCGTGGTTGACTCCAATAGGAGTTGATTTTAGGTGAGGCTTGCTAGTTAAACATAGATCCGGTTGTGGCTTGGACTATAGGTTGCTTGTCATAACGCGAGGATAAAACCCGAGGACACTTGTTTGCCCTAAGTTACCAAGTTAGTGACCTAAATCTTCAAAGTTAACTTTTCACACTTCATTTTCAGTTTTTTTACAGTTAATCAGTTTTCAAACTCATTACACTGTTTTTGAAACAAAAATCCAAAAAGTCCAAATAGAAAGCCTTACCTTTTTACACTTATGCAAATCATTCTTAGGATGAAAACCCATCCCCGTGTTCGACCCTAGACCACTATACTGCAGTAGCTTGACTACTTCAAGCAAAGAGGAGGAACTTAGGTATATGAATATTGATTCAAATTTCACTTACTGTGGTACTAACTGGGCTTTCCATACCTTTTGGCTCCTTCCTCTTCTCTTCTTCTTCTCTTCCTCTTCCTCTTCTTCTTCTTCTCCCCTTCTCTTCTCTCTCTACGGTTTTTGCCTCTCCAAAATGAGACCAAATTTGGTCTCAAATCCAATTTTTGAGTTAAGGCCATGTTTGGACAAGTCAAATAAAACCCATTTTTGGCTTATTTTCCCATTTTTTCTATTTAGCCCTTTCTCTCTTTATTAATCTCAATTTAACTTATACATATTATACTTTGGCATCCCATCTTTTTTTCAAATTCCATAATTGCATATAAAATTATTGATTTATGACATTTATGTTCTCAAGTGGTAAATGACCACTTTACCCTTGTCTCTAATATTCATTTCGGGTCTCTTATTTTATTTCTGAAAAATTCCATTTAGCTTATAATATACTTTAAACAAGTCCAAAAACTACTAGGGTACATTTCGGGGTGTTACATTAAGCCCATATTTGGGAGCCTTAGAACTACAATTTGTTCATGGTCCTTCTATACATTTATAGCTCTAGCTCTTATGGTTATTTACCAATTAGAATCACCAATTTACGATTATAACTTAACTTAGACAAACAAAACAAGAGTTTTGAAATATTTTCGACAACAACCCTTTGGAAACTTCATCATTTCATTTTATACAAAAATTCCTCAAAACCAATCCAAACTAATCAAAACAATGCAAAACAACCTCAACCTGAACTAAAACCATCCAAGAACACTTTACACAAAGCTAGGGTTTTTCTCCAAACCCTAACACAAGAAAAGAGGGGTTAGGTTTTGTTTCTAAATTTTAACCCTTTCCTTTCTCTATTCTTCTTCCTTCTTCTTCTTGGATTACTTAAACTCTGATCCATGGAAAATCACAACCCTCTCTTCTTCTCTCTTTCTTCAACCTGAACCTACCTCTCTCAAAACGTGAATGCCTAAATGGCATCCTGATATGTCAAGTACACCCCTGACCCTACTAGCAATAAAACGCCACCCCAATGTAAACCCTCAAACAAGTACTCCAATGACTAGAGAACTCGTGAAGCTGGGCCGTATTGTTTGTTGAAAAACCCCAGATAAAAATTCTTTCTTTCTAAACTTGTGATTTTATGAAATTCGACAAAGATAATAGCTGTACATGTGACATATCCCAAAACTTGTATATACAACTACACTTTTCAAAATATGTATAAACCAACACACTCATCCAAAGAGCCTCTCGCTCATCACATTTTCGCAAACAAAACTATGTACATACATATGTCTAACTTATGTTCAAAGTATGTCCTTACACAAGTTATTTAATACCACACTTATACTTAGAAGTCGAGAAGACATGTCCCAAATATCCGGCCGTGCCTCAGATTCGGGAAAATAGTTTTTAAAATAGGAAAATAATGAGCTAAATGAGCTCAGTGAGTGTATGCTTTATACAATGCTTGCTTTTTCTGAAAATATCTCAAAACTGTAAAACTATATTTTATAAGACATTTTCCAAAAACCTTGCTTGCTTTGCTATAAAAGTTTCTAAACTTTCAAAATCGCTTGTTTTGCTTTGCTTTAAAAGTTTATAAAAACCTTTCATAAACGTGGGAGCATGGGCTTCAACCGCTTGCTTTAAAAGTTTCTAAAACTTTTCATCATATGCTTGCTTTCTTTGCTTTAAAAGTTTCATAAAAACATTTCATAATATGCTTGCTTTCTTTGCTTTCAAAGTTTTTAAAACTTTTTAGAAACTACTTGCTTGCTTTTGCCAAAAGCTAAAACTTTCATAAAAATGCTTGTCATTATTATGGTCGATGAACCGGTGGTGTAAAATGCTTATAAATCAAGATCAACCACTGGAGGCCTTTCTTGCTCGCTGTACTCGAGCGCCTGGGCTTCAACCGTGCCGATGGAAGGACTTGGGTCCACATCACCTAGGTGGAAGGGCCTTGACCCACATCACCTTTTCCAGTAAATATGGTGGAAAGACCTTGGTCTACGTCACCATAATCTAGCTAGCGCTTAAGGCCTAATTTATAAAAATATAATTTTTGCTTGCTTGAAATATGATTTAATACTTTAAAACCATTGTTTGCTTGAAATATGGTTTAATACTTTAAAACCATTACTTGCTTGAAATATGGTTTAATAATTTAAAACTATAACATACTGTGTTGTAAACGATTTATAACAATACACTAGTATTGAAAAATAGGTTTAGGAACATCTCCACCTTCCTAAGAGCACAATCGAGCACAACTTCAAAATTTCTCCCGCCTCTGCTTTTACCCTACACATTCGATGTATTAGACCACACTTGTCAGCACAACCAAAAAATTTCAATTAAATTTTTCAGAAAATATGTGGGCCCCAAATGTTATTCACAGACATATGGCTAGCTTCTAGACTCAATGGACTTTCCATAGAGTCTAAAAACACCCAAAAACATTTCTGAAAATTATGTTCGGACTGTCCAAATAAAATCCTGAAATTTCAACCGAACTGCTTCAAAATTACCCCAAAATTCAGCCCTGACCAGTTCGAAAATAGGTCCCAAAAATTCCTAAAATTCCTAAACTCGCCTGGGTGGACTTTGGGACTCGAAATTTATGGCATCTCATGGCTCTAAGAAAATTCTCAAGTCATTACATAGCCTTTAAGCTAGAAACAACACAAGTAGGAAAATTTCCTACCTCTTGAAGTTTGACGCTAAGATATTGGTACCTACGCGTAGCTCTCGTCGTGTAGTCTAACTTTTCCTTCTGCTCCGACAAAAATCTACGATCCGATTTCCATAAATCTAAAAAAGAAACGAAGAGAAGAAAAAATAAAAATAAAAATCGTCTCCCTTCACGCCTCCACTCTTTCCGCCCGTCTCCTTGACTTTCTTTACTTTTGGATTTTATCTCTTCTTTTTTCTTCTTCTTTATTTGTTTTATTATTATTATTTTATTTTATTTATTTATTATTGTTTCTACTTATCCACCCGAGCACGTTTGCTCCATCATCTTTTCATTTTTTTTAATTATTATTATTATTATTATTATTATTTGAATACATAACTTATATTGCCTCATTCGGGTCCGTTTCTGTCCCTAAAATTTTTATTTCTTTTCAGTTCAATTATTTTAATTGAACTTTAACTCAAGCCATTTTCTGATTTCCGAGATTTTCTTAAAAATCTGCCCCGTTGCATTAGCGATGACACCCGCAAATTCGGTGAAATATTCCGACTGTCTCGTATCTGACGAAACTTTTCTGTCAATATATTTTGCAAGATCAACTTAACGGCACAGTCCGTTTCATCATCCGAGATCTAGAGAATTTTCTAGGCTTCCCTGAACCATTATGGCAATTTATTATCTTTTGAAATTCCATAATTTATACTTTCACCCCTCCACTTTCTTTAATTGAAAAAGTGCCACAATGCTTTGAAAACTTTATAATTTCATCCTTAAAAACAACTTTCAAAAAATACTACTATGGCACTCAAATAATTAAGGAAGCCCTTGGTGCACATATGCGACCCTATGGTTACACATACCGTACACCCTCTTGGGATTGGGCGTTACAAATCCTTCATCATTTAGAACATTTCGTCCTCGAAATGAACAAACTAAAGTCAAAGGAAAGGAAAGTACCTCATTCGGAAAATAATTGGGGATACTGACACGATCTGAGCTTCGTCTCTAAGTATGCTTCCCCTCTCATGATTCTTCTTCCATAGACTTTAACTAAAAGGAATCACCTTACTCCTCAACACTTGTTCCTCGCGACCACAATCTTCAATGTGTGTTTCATAAGTTAGATTCTCCTCTAGCTTCAATCGAAGCCTTCAAGACATGTGAAGGATCCGGATGAACTTCTAACATCGGCTAATAATGGAATGTGTCATGAATCCTTGATAACTCTAGGTAACTTAAACTGTAAGCTACCGCCCCACCTTGCCTACAACTCATAAGTCCTATAAATCTCTGACCGAGTCGTTTCGCTTTCCAAATCTCAAAACACCCTTCCACGGAAATCTTCAGAAGACTCGGGTCACCTATCTCAAACTCGTATGTTCATAATGAGACGGGTTGTCCGTGATAACTTTTCTATCTATCTCTTTGGCCTTCAAGACACACTGACAACTTTCACTTTCTCTGAAGTGATTTGCACTAATTCAGGGCCTATCAGTCTCCTCTCACCAACCTCATCCCAACACATTGGAGTCCTACATTTCCTGCCATACAACGCCTTAAATGAAGCCATCTCTATATCGCCTCGATAGCCAAGCTGGTAAAGGAACTCCATCAAGGCTAAACGAGTATCCCAATTTCCTCGAATTCCATCACACAAGCTCAAAGATATCCTAAAGTCCGAATGGTCCTCTTTGACCGCCATCCGTATGAGGATGAAAGGTCGTGGTCGAAATGTGCAGGTGAGTACCTTAAAGTCGCTTGCAAAATCCAAAGCCAAACCTGGATGTGAACCTGGGGTCTCGATCTGAAACTATCGAAACTGGAACCCCATGAAGTCTCACTATCTCATCCACATACAACTGGGCTAACTTTTCTAGAGAATCCTTAACATTAACTGGCAGAAAATGAGCAGACTTCATCAATCGATCAATTATCACCCATATAGCATCATGCTGCCTCTGAGTTCGTGGAAGACCTGTCACAAAATCCATAGTGATCTTCTCCCATTTCCATACTGGAATAGGAGTACTGTATCTCCCCACGGGCCTCTCGATGCTCGCTCACCAATTGACAAAAGTTAGGCATCCGAGACGAAAACCAACAATGTTCTTTCAAAGTCTTGTACATCTTGGTACCACCGATGCATAGCATGCGCATGAATGCGCCCTTCCATAATGTCTCTCTCGCTCGCCATACCTCCGGCACACACATTCTCCTGCCCTCACTATCATGTCGTCATCTCTGATTTGAAACTCTGCTTTCTTTTCCTTTTCTATCTCTTCCTTAAGCTTAATCATCTGTGGATCTTGCAACTACCTTGCCTAAATCTGATGCACTAGGTGAGGTCTAACATGAAATGTGGCTAACAAGGCTCCTGAATCCTCAACCTCCAATATCACCCCTAAAGCTCTCAGATCCACAAAAAGTGGAAGATAACTTGATCTCATATGAGACAAAGAACTCTCTGGCCGCCTACTCAAGGCATCTGCTACGACATTAGCTTTTCCTGGATGGTATTCAATAGTCCAGTCGTAGTCCTTAATTAACTCAAACCATCTTCTTTGCCTCATGTTTAACTCTTTCCGGGTGAAAATATATTGAAGACTCTTATGATCTGTAAAGATCCTACAAGGAGCACCATATAAGTAATGTCTCCATATCTTCAGAGCAAACACGACTGTTGCAAGCTCTAAGTCGTGTGTAGGGTAATTCTCCTCATGCTTCTTCAGCTGTCTAGAGGCATATGCAATCACTCTATCATTCTACATCAAAACACAACCAAGGCCTTGCCTGAAGCATCAATCGTAAACCACAAACCCATATCTCCTATCAAGTGCTAGAATTGAGCCAAGCAATCTACCCCTTCAACTCCTCGAAACTCATGGGCAGGCATCCACCCAATCATATTTGACATATTTTCTCATTGGCTGCCTTGGTCATGGGCCGCTATCCCGAGAACCTCAACAAAATTCCTGTAATACCCTCGCTAAACCAAGGAAGCTTCCACTGACACACATTCTTGGTGGCTTCCACTTACCACAACTTCTATTTCTAGGATCCACACTCACCCTCAACCGATCACATGACCAGGAAAGCCACCTCGGCCAAGCCAAACCGGGCACTGGCCAACTCGCATACAATCGCGCTCCCTGGGGTGGTCCAGAATACAATCCTCGCATGCTCAATGTTCCCAGGCTACCCGAATACACTGGGGATATCATCGATAAAGACTATGATGAACCTATCCAACACGCAAGGCTGAAATAATTCCTGGCTCATCAAATCCATAAACGCCTCGTCTGGGCATTAGTCAAACCCAAACGGCATCACCGTAAACCTAGCAATGTCTCGTAGCTGTCCCTAATGCAAATCTTAGGAACATCACCCTCTTCGCACTCTCAACCTGGCGATACTCGACCTCAAATCTATCTTGAGTACACTCGGGACCCTTGGAGCTGATCGAATAACTCATCGATCCTAGGGAATGGATACTGATTGCGGATGGTAACTCTGTTCAATTGCTTGTAATTTATACACAACCGTAAAATCCCATCTTTCTTTTTCACGAAGAGAACTGGAGCTCCCTATGGGGATATACTCGGTCGAATGAATTCCTTACTCAACAATTCTTCTAACTAAGCCTTAAGCTCCCTCAACTCTGCAGGAGCAATCCTATAAGGAGAATGGAAATGGGCCTGGATCAAATCAATGGTGAACTCCACTTCTTCCGGAGGTAATCCCGCAATATCATCTAGGACACCGGGAACTCTACCAACCTGAATCTCATCCACTAGAGTCCTCCTTCTGCCTCCACCACATAAGCCGATAACCCGACAACCCTTACGCAAACATCCTCGCGCCGCTAGGGCAAAGATCATACCGAACATAACTCAACATATTCCCCTGAACTTTACCTCCAATTTCCCTGGCCTATGCAACTTTACTTCCTTTTTATAACAATCTACAGTGGCTCTATGGCGAGATAGCCAATCCATGCCGAGAACCACATCAAAATCCCTCATATCTAGGGTCATAAGATCCTCTAGGAACTACTGTCCCACAATCATAACTCTACTATCTCTGACTACTATGTCTGAGACTAACGGATCTCCTGCTGGAAGGAAAACTCTCATACGACCCTCTAATGGCCGGGTCTCTATCTGGAAGCGATCTAAGAAAGGCCTGGACGCAAATAAATGTGTGGCTCCTGGGTCCACTAATGTATATGCATCATGATCAAGGATAGAAATAATATCAGTAACCACATCTAGCCGTGACCGCATCCCATCGAGTCACAACATAAACTCTAGCCTCGAGTACGAGTCCCGTCCCGTATCCTTGGGGCACTCACTTCCGCTACCACGACCGCCCACCGCACCGTCCCTCCGCTAAACCTATCCCGGTTGACCTCTCGAGCACTCATCTCGGTGCTGGGCAGGCTAGCTACTGATGTCTCTGCACCAATCAACTGAGGACACTCCCTAATGAAATGGCCTTCCTAGCCACAGTGGAAACACCTTGTACTATATCTCTTACACTCCCCAAAATGTCGCCTTTGACATATAAGGATGCAGCGGAGGAATACTGCGCTCACCAACCGGGGGCCTCATCGATCCCCGACTGTAGATAGCTCCCCGACCCGCACTCGGCCTCGTAACCTCTA
This sequence comes from Tetrastigma voinierianum, assembly GCA_016808115.1. Lineage (NCBI taxonomy): Eukaryota > Viridiplantae > Streptophyta > Magnoliopsida > Vitales > Vitaceae > Tetrastigma > Tetrastigma voinierianum. The sequence goes on from JAEQBH010003801.1 coordinate 23,960, forward strand.
CCCTCGCTTTTCTATCGACTAACCGTAGCTCTGGGAAGTGCCTGGTGCACTCCTCTTGCTTTCTTGCCTACTCTGATACATAGTGGTAGTACTCTTCTTAACCCTCAGAGCGGCCTCAACTAAATCCCCAAATCTGTTATGAGGAACAACAGACAAATGAACTTTTGATCAGGTCTTGTAATCACGCGGTACTTTTGAGTTTCGTGCTACGAATATAGTAGGACCAATCGACTAGCTTTGAGAGACCTCTTCTCATGCTCGATCTTGACATGTTCTTGATCCTAATCTGAAGAACTCCTCGATCTTCGAACCACTTGTGACTCTACAGGAAAGAATATGTTAAGTAAACTCTTATTTGGCTTGGTCCGTGATATACCGTCGGGATGCCTCCTATCCGCGACATCCACCAATCCCATAGCCACATCTTCCATCGGAAAACTTGAAAGCGGGACCCTCTGATCATCCCAGATTGCAGCCCATGCTTTCAAGTAAATCTTGTTTACTCTTGTCGACCATAGCGGTACGCCTCTGGATCACCTTTTCCATCATATGGCTTAAGCGTGACTTACGTACTCTCTCATAGACCTCCCGGGCTCTTGAGCCTACGGGTGGCGGTGGGGTGGAAGGTGAAGCATGACTGTGACAGTCATTATGCTTCTATCTTAGCAATCGTGCCACCTGTTTCTGATAAACCATCTTGGGCTGGAGCTCCCTGCAGTGGCTCGGATGGTCGACGACCCTGGATGGAGGTGATTCATGGAGCGGTAGTGAGACCAACTTCGTGCTGACTCTCTCAGTCTTGCGGGGCCTTTCGAAAGCCTTTGGAATGGCTCTCCTAGGACGACCTCGACGTCCTCTGCCTGACATAGTGCTTTTAGTACTTTGAAACACTTAATATGTACACTTTAGATTGAAAATGCATAGTTTGCAGTAATTGTAAAATATGTGTATAAAGAGAAAACTATGGTGCTTAATAATACGGGTTTCTAAGATCCTGCTCTGATACGACTTGTGTTGTTTGGTATCATATCAGCCTTAGGTTATCGCATGCCTAAGCTCGATGCCTAACGTCACACCCCCACCTACTAACGTAGTTGTGCTAGGCCACTATGAAACTCCAGTCGTTACTTGTGACTAGAATCACATGAAGCGGCCGTGTGCTTGCTAAAAATCCGTATAAAAAATTTTCTTTTCTAAACTTGTGATTTTATGAAATTTTGGCAGCCTGTTGCACTCTGGGACATATCCCAAAACACAGCCGCCTCCCCGAGTTTACACTTTTCAAAATATGGCCTTAGCACTCATCAAAAGCCTCAGGCTCATCACATTTTTGCAAAACAAAACTATGTACATACATATACTCAACTGTACAAATTCAAAGTATTTCCTTACACAAGTTAATTAATACCACACTTATACTAGAAGTCAGGAGAATCCTAATATGTCCAGTCCGTGCACAATGCACGAAAAACCAGGTTTTTTAAAGCAGGAAAATAATGAGCTAAAACGAGCTCGGTGGTGTATACTTTATACAATGCTTGCTTTTAAAGAAAATATCTCAAAAATTGTAAAACTATATTTTACAAGACACATTTCTAGAAACCTTGCCCTTTTGCTATAAAGTTTCTAAAACTTTTCAAAAGCTGCTTGCTTGCTGCTTTAAAAGTTTATAAGGCTTTTAATAAGCGAGCACAGGCTTCGGTAGCTTGCTTTAAAAGTTTTTAAAACTTTTCATCATATGCTTGCTTGCTTTGCTTTAAAATTTTCATAAAAACTTTTCATAATATGCTTGCTTGCTTTGCTTTCAAAGTTTCTAAAACTTTTCAGAAACTACTTGCTTGCTTTTACTGTAAAAGCTTCTAAAAACTTTTCATAAAATGCTTGCTTGCTTATCAGTGGTTGATTTTAAAACTTTGTGTAAAATGCTTATAAATCAAGATCAACCATTGGAGGCCTTTTTTGCTCGTTGTACCCTAGTAAACATGAGACACAGGCTTCAGTAGTCTTAGGTGGAAGGACTGGGTCCACATCACCTAGGTGGAAGGGCCTTGGCCCACATCACCTTTTCCAGTAAATATGGTGGAAAGACCTTGGTCTACGTCACCATAATCTAGCTAGCGCTTAAGGCCTGATTTATAAAAATATAATTTTTACTTGCTTGCTTGCTTGAAATATGATTTAATACTTTAAAACCATTGTTTGCTTGAAATATGGTTTAATACTTTAAAACCATTACTTGCTTGAAATATGGTTTAATAATTTAAAACTATAACATACTAGTGTAAAACGATTTATAAATAATACACTAGTATTGAAAAATAGGTTTAGAACACTCACCTTTCCGGTTTACAATAGTCGAGCACAACTTCAAAATTTCTCCCGTCTTCGCTTTTACCCTACACATTTGATGTATTAGACCACACTCGTCAGCACAACCAAGAAATTTGCACACTTGGTGCTACGATTAAATTTTTCAGAAAATATGTAGTACCGAAATCTTTGTCGCGGGCATATGGTAGCTTACAGGCTTCAGCGACTTTCCATAGAGTCTAAAAACACCCAAAAACATTTCTGAAAATTATGTTCGGATTGTTCAAATAAAATCTTGAAATTTCAACGGTGTTTGAAAACAGTCAAAAATTCGACCGGTATGCAATGGTCACCAAAAATTCCTAAAAATTCCCTAAACTCAATCCAAAATTTTGGAATTTGAAATTTCTGAATATCACTGGCCTCAGAAAATTTCAAGTCATTACATAGCCTTTAAGCTAGAAACAACACAAGTAGGAAAATTTCCTACCTCTTGAAGTTTGACGAAACGCTAAGATATTGGTACCTACGCGTAGCTCTCGTCGCGTAGTCTAACTTTTCTTTCTACTCCGACAAAAATCTACGATCCGATTTCCATAAATCTAAAAAAAAAGCGAAGAGAAGCAAAAGAAAAATAAAAATTGTCCCCCTTCACACTCTCCACTCTTTCTCGTCTGTCTTCTTGACTTTTCTTTTTACTTTTTGATTTTATCTTCTTTTTTCTTTCTTTCTTTCTTTATTTGTTTTATTATTATTATTTTATTTTATTTATTTTTTATTGTTTCTACTTATCCTGGTAATGTTGCTCCATCCTCTTTTCATTTTTTTTAATAATAATAATTATTATTATTTGAATACATAAATTATATTGCCTCATTCGGGTTCGTTACGTCCCGAAAATTTTTATTCTTTTCGGTTCAATTATTTTAAATGAATTTTAACAATGATTTAACGAGATTTCGTAAAAATTTAGTCCACTGAATTCTTGTGATTTGCTCGCTCAGAAATTCGTAAAATATTAGATGTCACAAAGTAATTAATGAGAGCTTTTAACGGGTCACTGGGTTGTGAGGCAATTTAGCAGCCTTGATGCATTTAGATCATCAGAGATCTAGAGAATTTTCTAAACTTCCGAACCGTTATGACAATTTATTATTATTATTATCGCTTTGAAATTATAATTTATACTTTACCCTCCATTTCCTTAATTGAAAAATTGCCATAATGCTTTAAAACTTTATAATTTCATCATAAAACAACTTTCAAAAATACTACTATGACACTCGAATAATTAAAGAGGCAGCGGTGCACCGTCGACTCTATGGTTACACATACCGTACACCCTCTTGGGACGGGGCGTTTCACCATAGACCATTTTGGTCTTTAATCCTCAATCTAACTTAAGGCCATGTTTGGCTTATCATTAAATGAGTCTTATCTCATTTCTCTCATAAAGCCTCATTTCACCTTCATTTTCATTTTAACATTTACACTCCTCATTTATGACCCTTAGGTCCTCATTGACATTTTTACCAAATTTATTTGGCTCCTTTAAAATTTTTGGGTTATCATTTTTTTGATTTTTTAATGGTTCATGTTGAGAAAAAATATAATATAATTTATTTTACACTCAGAACATGTTATAAAACTATTATGGTATTTTCAAGGCGTTACATCGACCCCTACCTCGAGCAACATATCTCCCTCTACCACTTCCCTGTAGGCTCCTATTATCCCCTAACTCTTTGGGATGGTGTGAGTCAAAACTCATCTTTTAATCCATTTTTTGACATATTTTAGCAGTTTAAGATCTATTTTATGCCCAAAATATAGAATATTTGCTCCCGACTTTGTGTTTCTGGGGCAATTATTGAAAAATGAGAGAATCCCATTGAAAAGAAACAAAAGATGAGCCGCGGTTTAGTCGTGACCCTAATTTTTCTATGTCGACACAAATCTGGCTTGGTGAGAAACTATGTCGCGATCCAGTGACTCCATGTCCACGACCAAAGTGGTGAACTGAGTTGAAAAGAGCTTCCTAGGTCGCGACATAAAGTTTTATGTCGCGACATATTTGAAGAAGTGTTTAAAGAATTTCGGTCGCAACACTCCTTAATTATGTCGCAACATACTTAAGGAAAATGGTGAAGGAATTGTGTCATGACATTTTTGTCCTACGTTGCAACATAAAAGCTGAAGACTAATGGATAAACTCTGTCGCTACAAGAGACAATTTTGTCACGACAGAAAATGGCAAGAAGGAAACACAAGTCAGCTCAAGACAAGTGTTTTTATGTTACGACATAGAAAAACCTGTCATGACATAACATTACGAGTTCCTGTGAGGACGGCGAATTTCGATTACCGTGTGAAGATAAACCATGTCGATGACAAAACATGAGGAGAGTGAACTCTATGTCGCGACTGAATTTGAAGAGGAAATCAAGAAGAATGGTGACAGAGAAGTTTATGCTGAGATTGAAAAATTCATTGAAGGAAGAAGTTCAGTCGCAACATAGAAATTTTATGTCGCGACAATAAAAGCTATGGAATGACGAAATTATGTCCATGACATAATGAAATTGATCCATGTGGCGAAGAAGAAGCGAGATGAAATTTAGATAAATGTGTCCGCAATGAGTTTCTATGTCATAACTAAAACTCTGACAAGCAACTAAGAACAAAGAACAATATGTCGTGACCATAAAAGATTTCTATCATGACATAAGCGGCGAGAATCAAAAGAGATATTTATTGTAACATAGAAGCTTCGGTTCTGACGAAGCGGGCTGAACTAAAAGAGGAAAGTGTTTGTCGCGATAGGGAGAATTATGTTGCGATAGGATCCAGAAGCTGGAGGACATAAGAAGATGGCTGCAAATAGATTTTGTGTCGCAACACAAGGCAATCATGTTGTGAACAAATAAGACTACTACATCACAGTTCTTTCGCGACATGATCAAAGTTTGTCGCGACAAAACTCAAGTAAAAGCTAAAAAATAAAGTCGCGTGAGAAGATTCTGACTACGATGGGAGCCCGGACTTAAAGCTATGTCAGCGACATGATTTTATGTCGCAATAGAGCGTGATTTAAGACGAGCTTTGGGGATCCACAATCTGATTAATTAAGTGAAGGGCCCGACATTGGAAAATCCCCAATAAATACCTACTTAGCATCCCCAGAGACCTTGTGCGTACTTCCTGATTGAGACTCCTGGGTAGTTGAAGACTCTTGTATATTTTCTTTTATTTTTCTTTTATTTTCGTTTTTTTTGTTTTATTTTCCATTTTTGTAGATTTAGTTTTAGTGTAGTTATTTTGTTAGCTTCCTTTGATTTTTTGGATTTGGGAATTGTATTGAAGTGCAGCTTTGAGCTGGTTTTTCTTTATAAATTCATCTATTCCACAACCCGGCTTTCTTCTAAATGCGGCCTCTAGTGAGCGCCGTCCTCCTGTACACTCCCTGTACCTGAAATAGTGATCCCTCGATAGGGTGAGCAAAACCCAGTAGTAATAATTTCCTACATGGGTTACTCCCCCCCTAAGTGCACATGGCATGGAAAACAATCACATCCAAACAATTACATGAACTACTCGAGATAATACACATGCCGATCCCGTGTCGAGTCCTCTTCAGGCTCCCTCACATATGCCTAAGCCGAATGCGAGTAAAATATCCAGTTTTCAAAACAAAATCTTTTTGTTCTCGAAAACTCACTACCGAATTTCGGTAAATACATTGGACAACCCTCCGATGAGAATTGCTGGATAACGCTTGAAAGCAGTCATGTCCCTCGTCAGAGTGATACGTTGGGCCGACTCTCAAAGCGATTCTTCGGAAAATCTTCCGTCGAAATTCCTTTCACAAACATTTTCGTTTTTCTTTCAATTTCATGTCATACACTCACACCTAATATTCTAGGTTGCCCCAGTGTATATGGAATGCATTATGCCAATTCCAAATAATTTATGCTAATATATTTAACATGTATATATTAACACAATTAATCCATATAAATCATGTTGTAAATTCACATCAATAACACCAAAAATTAGCTCATGTTCAATTAGCAAACACAAACAATTCATTTTTAATCACTTACAACACACATTTCACACCAAAGAAAATCACATAAGCTATTCACGTGAGCGGTGAAACCCTCGGGTTAGCGCTATTCACTACCACCCAGGTGAGATTTTCTTTACTCGGTTCAAAGTTTGAGGCTGAATTTACGAGTAAATCAGCTTGAGAATATCACTAACTTAATAAACATGGCTCTTAGCCAAAAGAATATCATAAGTAGGAAAGATCCCTACCTCTTGAGTTGGTTGGAACTCCACAGCGGAGTGTCCATGCATAGCCCTCGTATCGTAGATCGGCTTTGCTTCTTGCTCCGTCGAGGGACCGATGGATTTGAGCAGCCCATGAATCTAGAGAAGGAGTCCTTCTCTCTCTAAAATCTAAAATCCAACTTCTTTGCATCTCCCTTCAGCCCCTGCACGTTTTGGTGTTTTAATGGAGAAGATGACTATTCTCCATTTTGTCTTATTCAATTAACAATTCAAAAATTCCCAATGTGTCCCTTTTGTCTTGATTTTGACACTTGGCTTAATCTAAGCCGTCCACTTCCATCATCTCTCTAATCTTGCAACATGTGTCACAAGAGTACATGTAGTAGGTGACTTTTGTCACATCACATATCCTCTCAAACTTCGTTTCTGACACCAGGCACGGTGTCTAGAAAACATGAAATTTCATTGTCTCGGAATTTGTGAGCCAACATGGTAGCTAAGATTTGTGAGATGATTCAAACGATGAAGTCCATTTTGTCATCAGATATCTAGAAAATTTTGGATTTACGAATTACCGTTTTACCCTTTTTTTGAAAATTGGAATTTTCTCGGGTCTTACATTCTCCCCTCCTTAAAAGGAATTTCGTCCCGAAATTCTGGACAATCACAATAAATCACATGCATATGCAACATGCACCATACCATGTATGTGAACTAGTCATTTAAGTATTAAATGACTAAACCACGTACCTTCATCCCTAAACAAGAAGGGATAGGTGGCCCGCATCATGTCCTCATGCTCCCACGTTGACTCCTCCCGGCTCCACGGTCTTTGCCATGTGCCCACCCTCGCTGCCACCGCGGTCTTGCGTCGCAGAGCGATCCAGGTATCCTGATGCACTAGTCCCTCCTCGAAGGTCCGTCAGGTGTGAAGCTGATCTCTCCCCAATCCACTACATGAGCTGGATCTGGAGTGTACCTTCGGAGCATGGAGACGTGAAATGTGAGACCCTAGAAAATTCCAATTTTCTGAAAAAGGGCAAAATCGTAATTTTGGTCAAAACCCAAAATTTTTCTAGATCTCGGATGGCCGAAGCAGTTTCGAACAGATCGTCTGATCTAGATAACACGTCGAATTTCGTCAGATTTCAAGGCGGTGGATATGCGCGTTTTTCGAGGCAGAGTATCGGTGTCGTAAGCGATATTTGATATGTGAGGAAGAGTGGCATATAAAATGTACTCATGTGACATAAGTTGCATGAGCAGAGACGTATTTCGAACGCGACTACTGAGAGCGCTAAGGCCAAAATCCAAGAGAAGGGACATAGGTGGCATTTTTGAAAGTTAAATGAGGAAAAGGACAAAAGATGAACAGTTCATCTTCTCCATTTAGACCAAAAACGGGCAGAATGCAGCAAAGGGAAAAAGAGATGCAGAAACTTAGGTTTTTAAATTTTTAGAGAGAGAGGGAGTGACTTCTCTCTAAAATCCCGGGTGATTGGACTGTCGGATTCATTAGGAGCAAGAAGGAAAATTGTTCTACACGGCAAGGGCAACGCGTAGGTACCGGTTTCTTGGAGTTTCGACAAACTCCGTGAGGTAGGGGTTTTATCCTACTAAAAGTTACACTTTGTTTAAGTATTGAACACGCTTGGTTCGAGGCTCGAACGATCGCTTTGGATCGGCCCCAAATCTGAACCGAGGTGTGGAAACTTTGAAACTCCATTCGACACTCGTGGATCGCCCACTCGACTGTTTGGGTGCCTAATGGTATAAATTTATGCCATAAATTGTGTTTTGGTATGTATGAGGCCGGGAATGGCCATGGAAATTCGGGTTCACAAAGTGGAACCTATGTTGGGTAGTGGCCGTGAACAGTAACCCAAGGGTTTTACTATTCATGTGAATAGTGACGCGAATTAATTTTATGAGAAAATGTATTTGGTTGAGTAATTCAAATCGAATTGCTCGTGTTTGTTAATTAGCCCAAGTGAGCTAATTTTTGGTGTAATGGATTGAATTGTATGAAATAAATGGCTTGAGATGGTGTTGTGTAGAAATTTCTAATAGTTAATGCTTGATGTTAACTAGATGCCATAATTATATAGAATATAACAGGTGTAGGCCATTGAAATGGAATAGTGATTAGCCCAAGTGAGCAAAATCGAGTCGGTTGATATTGTCAATTCACATGTGGTGTAATTGCAAATTTGATAATATATTCATAATTGATATATTGGTATGAAAATGGTTGAAATGGCATAATGCATTTCATATGCACGGGGTAACCTAGAAATTAGGTGTGAGTGCATGACATGGATTTTCTGAAAAATGAACATGGTTGTGAAAGGAATTTCACTAATGAATTTCTCGAGAACGGGGTCAGGGGAGAGATCGTCTAACAATCATTTCGATGAGGACCACGACTGTTGTGGAAGCGTTCTCCAACACATTCGCCGGAGGGTAATCCCATATTTTACCAACACTTCGGGTAGTATATTTCGAAAAACAACAGGCTTTTTTTGAAAATGATTATTTTTCTCATGTCGGCTTAGGCAAGTGTGAGGGAGCCGTGAGACTTAAGACATGAGAATGGGCATGCATATCTGCAGATTCGTATTTGCTTGAGTATGTGTTTAAATTGAGCATTGCATATGCACTTAGGCGGGGAGTAACCCATTTAGGGTGATTCCACTACTAAAGGATAGCTCACCCCGGGCTGAGGATATTATTTCGTGCACAGGAGCGTCGAGGAGACGTGACTATCCTAGAGGCCGAGCTAGAAAAAGTTCTGTCAGGCTTTCGCCTTTGTTATGTACACATGTATTAGAAATCTATAAGTTTAATATATGTTGGTATAAGAGCAATTTCTAACTCTTGAAACTATTGGAATATAGTTGGGATTTATTTTGTCGAGTATTACACGGGCCCAAGTGGGCCGTTTACTATATATATATATATATATATGGTATATATATATATATATATATATATATATATATATATATATATATATCTTATGATGTTGATGTTGGGATGTGTGGAGCCTGCAGAGCTCCTCGTATAAAGGAGACTCAGTCGATTGTGAATAATGCCTGGTTACCCAAAGATTCAAGAGTATTCTCGTATGGTCGACTGCAACAACCCACTTCCTGGCTGGGCCACATGAAATACCCATGACACCCGACATGCTGGGTGGTAAAACCAACCGGTATGCTACAGTGCCTACCCTCTAGAGTATCTCGAAGGGCCCAATGAACCTCGGCAATAGCTTCCCACGCTTGCCGAACCTGACCACTCCTCTCTTAGGCATTACCTTCAAGAAGACGTGATCACCAACCTCAAACTCTAAGGGTCGACGTCATCGCATAGCTCTTCCGCCGCCGAGTCAGTGAGAGAAGACGCCGTCGCATCGCTTCTCCACCTTCTCTGAGGTGTCTCTAATCAGATCCGGACTAGTGATGGAACTCTCTCCCACCTCACCCAACATATCTGATCCCGCACGGCCTCCCATACAAATGCCTCATATGGTGCCATCCGTATACTCGCCCGATAATCGCTGTCAGAGCGAATTCCACTAAGGAAATGCCTCTGGGCCTACCCTTATGATCCAGACGCATACCGCAGCGATGTCCCTCTAACACCTATATAATCCTCTCCGACTGGACCATTCGTCCAGGGGCGGTGTCGCATCATGGTCACCGCACTCCATAGCTTTTAGAAACTCTTCCAAAAGTGCGCCGCAAAACCCTGCCCTCATCCAGCATCATGATATCAACCACAGAAACCACCCACCAGCAGAACGCGTAATCTCCAATGTGAAGGTCATCGCACGCTAGAAAATGTGCCGGCCCGTGAGCCGGTCCACTATCACCCATACCGCACGTGTCCTGCGTGGTCCATGGAAAGCCGCCACAAAGTCCATCGTGGACGCGCTCCCACTCCACCACCACCTCAATGGCTAAAGTAACCCGCTTGGCTTCTAATGTCACTTAATCACGACACGTGAGACATCGCCGAACTTAAGTCCCCACGTATCTCTTCATCCCGCTCCAATAGCATCGGGCGACGGCATCCCGGTACATTCATGCCACCGATGCACAAAGAAATCGAGTAAAGGAAACTCCCGAGAATCTCCTCTCTCTCAAATCGTCAACTGGGAACCACTACCCGCCCTTCTATACCGAAGACTACCATCTGCGTGATGGTCCAGCCGCTACATGTACCCGACCGTACTTCGATCCCCTCGAATGACACCTTATCTCGCGGCCCCGCCCTAGACTCAATCACTCGCTTCAACAGAGACGGTAGCCTACTAAACTCCTTAACGCACTCGAGCCGTTGTAATCGTAGCTTAAACTCCGTCCTACGCTCGAAAGCATCCACCACTCCCGAAGCTATACTAGCTAATGCTCCCGTGACTTCCACTGAAAACAACCACCACATTTGCCTTACTAGGTGGTAATGCAAAGTGAAGTCATAGTCCTCTAGAACTCCATCCATCTATGTTGCCTCATATCGAGGTCCCGCCGCATGAAAATATATACCTAAACTTCAGGGTTTGAGTACACCTCGAACCGTTTCGCCATAGAACAAGTGGGCGCCCAAATCTTCAAGGCGTAAGACTACGGTCGCTAACTCCATGTCGTGCGTGGGGTAATTCGCCATGATTCTTCAACTGATGGGAACTATAAGCTTACTACTCCTCCCGGACAGATTAAAACACATCTCGGGCCCTCGCCTCGAGGCACCAATACATCAGGTAATTCGTCCGTCCGGACTATCAATATAGGAGCCGGCGGCCTCCTTCAACTCCCGGGAATGCCTCTCACATCGATCATCCCAATCAAACTCGACTTCCCGTCACACCCCATCATAGTAATCAGAGAAATCCTCAATGAATCTCCCGTAGTACCCAGCCAATCCCAAGAAAACTACGATCTCGAAATCGACTTTGGCCTCTCCCAACTCATCACCTACCACCTTCTCTCGGGTCCACCGACACGCTCGAGCGCCGAGCACCACGTGTCCCAAAAAATCTCACTCCTGGTGAAGTCAAACTCGTGACTTACCGAACTTGGCGTATATGATGGCCCTCTAAACAATCGTAATAATAATCCTCGCCGGGAACTGCGCTCCTCCGACCGGGAATGGGGACCAAGATGTCATCCACGAAGACCATGACAACCTGGATCCAAATAGGTCAATACCCTATGCATGAGGTCCACGGATGCCGCTGGCACATTCACAATCCAAAAGGCATCACCGTGAAACTCAAAGTGCCCATAACGTCCCGGCGCCGCCTTAGGGAAATCGCTCCTAACCCCGCCAACCGATGGTAATCACGCGATGGGTCTATCTTGAGTAGACTCACGCCCTCCCAACTCCATCAAACAAATCGTCAATCTCTCGTAATGGGTACCGATTCTGATCGTAACCTGTCAACTGTCTATAGTCGATGCACATTTGAAATGTTCATCCTTCTTCTTCTCAAGAACCGAGCGCCCATGGTGAAGTGCTCTGGCCTAACAAACCCCTTCGTCCAATAAATCTCAGAGCCGGACTCGAGTTCCTCGCAACTCAACCGGTGCCATCCTATGAGTCATAAAGATGGGCATACTGTGGTGTAACTCGAGCATCAAGTCTACAACCTCTACGAGGTAATCCCAGAGTCATCCTCAGAAAACATCCTCATACTTCAAGAAACTACTCGAGGTAATTCAAGTCCGGTTTCACTTTGCCCCTGTGGTAAGGCTGTTAATAACTCGCCAACCGCCCTCGACATCCGACTCCGCACACGCCCGAGGCAAAACACCGCGCTTGTCCCCGAACGTAACTCAAGTACCGGTCCCGGTGTAGGCGAAACTTCCACGTCACCGATGACGACCCCGTGCCGTCACCAATGCATCCCAAAGATGACGTCGAACTCTGACATGTCCATGACCCTCAAGTCCACTCTGAGTAGAATCTCGAGATCTCTAGCTCGTAACCACGACATATCATCCCTATCCTCGCCCTAATCCCTAGGGGAGCACTCACATACAAGGGCTCCTCCAAGGCCTCAACCTCTAAGTTCAACTCTATCACAACTGATACAACATCTCTAAGGTGTAAACACGGCCTCGAGACATTATTCACATACCGAAAAATTTTATACACTATGTCCATGCATTCATAGGTAATGCAAGACAATACCATATTTTAAATCATATGCAACAAAAATTTTATTTTATAAAATTTTATTTATTTTATATATATATATATATATATATATATTTTTTTTTCATTTTCTAGTGTAACTAAAATATTTATTTAAAATTTTTTTTCCCCTGCTTTACATTGTAAAACCCATAAAAAATTTTCTCCCTAACACACCTTTTTTTTTTTTCCATCTCCTCGTAGCCTCCCGCTAATTCCTAAATGCGAGCTTGAACACCCAGAATTCATACAGAACTCAAATTTTCAAGAGTTTAATTACAAACTCTTTTTCTTATGCAAAAACTGGAATTTTTCTCCAGAATTTCACAACCACAATCTGTTCATGTTCAAAACTGGAGCTACTGTCCAGAAATTATTTTTTTTTCGTTTAATTCTAGACTATTTGCCCAAAATTCCTCAAACAATTTGTTCTCACACTAAACCCTAGTGTTCAACATTTTTTTTCCTATGTACTATTCACCAAGCACACAAATCACACAATTCATAACACACAATCACACATCACACATCACACAACAATCATCAGAGTGCACAAGGAATGCGTGATCTAACCCGTGCCCAACAAGTCCTAGGTAATCGTATACCTAACTTATTGACACTAAGCTCTAGGTATTTATAAACCTAAGCCTCCGATACTGCCGTGACGCCCCAAACCCGGGACCGTTGACAACCCGTCAACCCATTTGACAATCGTGGATGCTCTGCACCTCGACACCACTCATGAAAATCGACAGAGCCTCCTTTGTATGGGGAGCTCTACCAAAGGTACAAAACCTGTCCCAAAAATTTACAGCAATGACTACACAGTATCCACATGCTAGTAAAATAATGGCCACTGGGCCCCCCGCATTAATACCACAAAATACATCAACCATATACAATAGTTCAGTTAATAAATCACTTTAATTCAACATATTAAAATGTACCATTTGGCCGCATGTTATACAAGTCTCTACCAAAGCCACAACCCGGCTTTCTTCTAAAATGTTGCCTCTAGTGAGCGTTGTCCTCCCGTAGACACTCTCAGACAAATAGTTGATCCCTCGATAAAGAAGTAAAGCCTCGCGAGCGAGCACTTTTACATGGGTTACTTCCCACCTAAGTGCACATGTCATGGAAAACAATCACATCCAAGCAATTACATGAACCTACTCGAATGTCTACATGCCCAATCCCATGTCCCGAGTCCTCACCGACTCCCTCACATATGCCTAAGCCGAATGCGAGTAAAATATCCAGTTTTCAAAACAAAAGCTTTTGTTCTCGAAAACTCACTACCGAATTTCGGTAAATACAATGGACTACCCTCCGAGGCGAATTGCTGGATAACGCTCCGAAATGTCATGGTCCTCATCCCGAAGTGATCCGTTGGACGCATCAAGGCAATTCTTCGGAAAATCTTCCACAAAAATTCCTTTTCACAAACATTTTAGTTTTTCTTTCAATTTCATGTCATGCACTCACCCATTATTCTAGGTTGCCCTAGTGCATATGGAATGCATTATGCCAATTCCAAATAATTTATGCTAATATATTTAACATGTATATATTAACACAATTAATCCATATAAATCATGTTATTAAATTCACATCAATAACACCAAAATTAGCTCACATGGGCTAATTAGCAAACACAAGCAATTCATTTTGAATCACTTACAACACACATTTTCACACCAAGAAAATCACGTCACTATTCATGTGAACAAAGGAAAAACCCCAAGCAATCTATTCACAACTGATCAAATTCCGGATTTTCTCCACTCGGTTCAAAGGTTTTAAGACCAAATTTACGCTAAATCAAGCCTCAGAATATCCCTAACCATAAAACATGGCTCTTAGCCAAAGAATATCACAAATAGGAAAAGATCCTCACCTCTTGAGTTGCCTGAACTCAATTGCTTGTCCACGCGTAGCCCCCTCGCCGCGTAGATCGACTTTGCTTCTTGCTCCGTCAAGAATCGACGGTCCGAACGGCCGTAAATCTAGAGAGAAGGAGCTCCTTCTCTCTTTAAAATCACAAAATCCAGCCTACTACATCTCCCTTCAGCCCCTGCACGTTTTGGTGTTTTAATGGAGAAGATGACTATTCTCCATTTTGTCTTATTCAATTAACAATTCAAAAATTCCCATTGTGTCCCTTTTGTCTTGATTTTGACACTTGGCTTAATCTAAGTCGTCCACTTCCAACATCTCTCTAATCTTGCAACATGTGTTACAAGATTGCATGTAGTAGGTGACTTTTTTCACATCACATGTCTCTCAAACTCGTTTTATGGCACCCGATACCTGGTGCCTCAAAAAACGTGAAATTCCGACTATCTCATAATTTGATGAAATTCGACGAAATTCAACGTGGTAGCTAGATTTCGCGAGACGATTCCAAGGTGAAATTTGTTTCGTCATCCGAGATCTAGAAAATTTAATTTTTACCAAATTCTGCTTTTGGCCCTTTTTTTAGAAAATCGAATTTTCTGGTCTTACAATTTCGACTTTCTTGATCGCTAGTCACCGATATGATAAATCCGCATTGAAAGAAATGAGTTTATGATTATAGTCATTTTTCAACATAAGGTGGAAGAAAGCTTTAAATTAGAATTCTTGAATTTATTTGATTGGTATTGTTTATGAATTTACTTGTTCTCAATACTAGTACCGTGTACCTAATGCAATGTGTTGCATCTTGCTCTGATTTACAGGAGGCCCTCTGAGTGACACAGACACAGAGAATCCTGAGAGCATAGAATAGTTCTTTATGGGTATGGTAGACTAATACTATGAAACTAATGAACTTTGATGGGTTACTCAGATAGATCACCAATTTACTCATAAGTGAGAATAGTTGGATGAATTATCAAT
Organism: Tetrastigma voinierianum; assembly: GCA_016808115.1. Taxonomy (NCBI): domain Eukaryota; kingdom Viridiplantae; phylum Streptophyta; class Magnoliopsida; order Vitales; family Vitaceae; genus Tetrastigma; species Tetrastigma voinierianum. The sequence continues at coordinate 39,641 of JAEQBH010003801.1, forward strand.
TTGATCAATCAGAGATTTCTTCTATTTTTGATGATTTGATCCAAATCTAGTATTAGAAAAGATCTAATCAAGGAGAAGGAAATCTTCATCAAAAGTGTAAGATGAGGTCTCAATCAAATTAGAGAAGGCTTACAATATCCTGTCTATGGGGGCAAGAATTTTTTAATCCTAAGATATGAGTATGAAGTACTTAAAAGGAAAAATACTTAAATCTTAGAAAGAGGGTTACAGATTACAAGTAATTTATTAGAATCATGTTTCAGAAATGAATATGAACCTTTAATCAATGAAAAGTATGGTTAAGGGAGAAATCCAAACTATACTACCTTGCATATTTGACAAACTCAGTTTTCCAATTTATGGTTGAGCTATGAATAGAAAAGATGCAGAAAGTGACTATACTAATTGATCCATGTCCAGTTTTTTTTCACTCAGCGAATCCTCAACCCCGCTTTGTTAATCTTACTTTACATTCGGGAATTCGTTAGGGACTACATTTTAGTCCCTGTTATCATCATAACAATGGAGTTCAAATAGTAATGATCTTGAGTAGTTGGAGTAGTTAGTCTTGATTTACATCCTTCTCGCGGGGAACTTATATCTCGGACTTTAAATATCCACTTTTATTACTTGTATGACCTGTGCACTTGTAGTAAATTAGGCCACACACACACAAATTTTTAATGAGGCATTCATAAAAAGAACAGATCCACAATTTTCAAATATATGAAAAGTGTTGGTCAACAAGTTTTTGGCGCCGTTGCTGGGGATTAGATAATAGTCCTTGGGTAGTATTGTCATAAATTTGTATATATCATTTGGTCTTATCAAGTTTTTGGCACCTTTGTCAGGGGATTAGATGATAGTCCTTTGGTAGTAGTGTCATAAATTTATATATATACACAATGGTCATGATCAATAATTCACCATGAAATGATATGTGCTTCCACACCTACAGCATTCTCTTGTCAATAATCTGCAAACACCCCAATGCCGTCTGTGGCAATGAGGGAACTCTGGGGTTTCTCCTTGTCCAGCTGAAGCACCTTTACCAGAACTAGGTACCACATTAGGCCCTTACCTGCTACCTTTTGTAGCCGAGTTGTACATTGATTCAGTTGGAGATTCCCTAGTTCTTTTCCCTAAGGAGGAAGAAGCTCCTCTTGAAAACTTCTTCTTTTGAAACCTTTCTTTGCTACTTGCTTCAGACCTCTCCACCTTCATAGTAGCTTGTACCAATTGATAAAAATTCACCTATTAGAGAGAAGTCACAGGTGTTAAATATCTCTTGATAGACTCATTCAAACCATCCTCAAATTGTCTACACCGAAATGCTTCAGTGAGAATTGACTATGGAGCATACTTGCTAAGATGGCTAAATTCTTTTTCATACTCAGCCATTGATAGGCTTCTTTAATTCAAATTCAGAAATTGCTTCCATTTGGCCTCCTTGTACATATCGGTGGCATACTTTGCCCAAAACTTGACAAAGAAACCTAAGGCATAGGTCCGAAACCTCGGGACGCCCAAGACAAGCTTCTACCAATCATAAGCCTCACTTTGTAAAAGTGAGACCGCACAGGCTATTCTTTGCTCAGGAGGGCATCTCACCTCCTCCAATACCCTTTGAAGCCTTTCAAGCCAATACTCGGCTTTATCGGATTCCTCTAGGCTTGTCCCATGGAACTCCTCCACTCCATGTCTCCTTATCATATCTATTGGAGCTTTCGGGGCTATCAATCACTCTAATACACTTTCAACAGCTTCTTCAACCAGATTTAGGGGACGGTCCATCCTATTCAGAAAACATAGACATCCACATCAGGCCAACACATTACTTTACATTTTCATATCTATCTTATACTCTATCTAGAGTTTCCTAAACCTAGGCTTTGATACCACCTAAATCGTGATGCTCCAACCCAACACCCCCTTGTCAGGAAAGGGTGTCATAAATTTGAGAACTATAAACTTGTTAATTTACATCATTCTAAACAATTATCTTGAAAACATAAACTTAAAAAAATATATAAATTATCATATTACAAAATAATATCATACCCCACCATTGGAGTGATCAACATATTCAATTACATTATATACAAAACTTTTCATTATTTTAAAAAATATATGTACATCATCTGAAAATAAACAAAAATATCATTGATGGACACCTAATGTTGTGTTGGCCTTTGCTAATGTGAGATGTTCTTTACAATCACCGCACCCTCGATACCTACACGGATAAACACCCGTGCTAAGCTTTATTGCTTAGTGGGGCTCCATAAATATGGACGCAATGCACTATAATACCACATAATACATGTACAAATGCATATAACTATACATATATATATATATATATATATATATATATATATATATATATATATATATATATATATATATATATATACATTTAACCATATATGATTACAACATTTCAAACCACTTATCACTTACATTTCAACATAAGGTAATAAATTATAAATACCTAATTAAATCGATGATGGTATATTCATGACATTCATTGTTATGTTTGTCTATATCCATTCATTTGTAATTCATTTACATTTTTCTTATGTCATGTAATTTGGCTGTTTTATGTATTTTATAAACATTACAAAATTTTCATCTCATCTTATGTCATGCCTTCATATTCCAAAGAAGAGGATCATGGGACGAAACTATATGTACCCAAAGGTACTATCACAGTATGAGACAGTGATCTATAAACTATACTGTATTGTATGACCCAAATGGGGCTACTGTAATGATTTAAACGGAATCCATATCATCGACCCAAACAAAGCCAATCTATCTGTAAACTGTATGCTGCAACATTATTATCCTTATAGGCATGCCATCTATCCAACTACCCAATTATAAGCAGACAATAGGTTTTATTATGTTTTTTTAACAATCTTTCAGGTATCAGAAAAATATATCCTATATACATGAATAACTATTGATATCATGTATACTTATGAGATATTCATTATCAAATAATCTCTTATAAACATTTAACTGTACTTTGCACTTTTTCATATAACAAAATTATATGTGTATTCTCTTTAGCTTTCATAACACATGTTATCATGATCATCTTACTATGATTGTAACACCCCAAATTATACCTTAATAGTTTTATAATATGTTTAGGATATAAAATAAATTAAATCTGCATTTTTTTTAAAAAATTAAATACTATGTGAAAAAAAAAATAAAAAAAGATAAAACCGGAATTAGTATAAGAGTCAAGGGTAAAATAGAAAAATGTCACATTAAGGACTCAAGGGTCATAAAGCTATAGGAATACATGTTAAAGTTGAATATGTGATAAGTGAATTGCAAATAGAAATGAAATAAAGGACTTCAATGCAAAAATGGAAAACTTAAGCAAAAATGAGATTTGCCAAACAAGGCCTTATACATGAAATGGGATAAGACCAAATTTGGTCTTAGAATTGGGCATTTCACACTTTGGGAGCTAGGGATCACATGAAGGAGAATAGAAGCCAATTGAGGTTTTGCTATCTCTCCATTTAGTTCAAGGTTTTTCTTGATCAAGAGAAAGAAAGAAAGCTAGTTTCAAGTATTTCAAAGAAATCAAGGGTAGGAAACCATCCTAACTCCCTATTTGTTAATGTTTGAGGTTAGGAAGAACCCTAACTCTTCTCATTCATGTGCTATACTTGTTAGAGTTGGATTGATGTTTGTTTTGATTTGGATTTGGGTTGTATGGATTCTCTTTTTGATTGTTAGGAATGTCCTAACTCATTTTTGTTTTTGTGCTTAGGGAGAACCTAACTCTTCCATCTTTGGGTAATTTTTTTTTGAATTGGCATTGTATTTCTTTGGGTTGGTTTTGTTGGCTTGTGGAGTCTTAAAGACCAAGAAGTGTAAAAAGAGAGGTACATGTTTTGAAGGGAATTGCTGTTAAAGTTTTTTTTTCAAAAACCCATGTTTTTGTTTTGACCATAACTTAGCCTCTTGACCTCCAAATTTGATGATTCCAATTGGAGATGGTGCATAAGACTCATGGATGAAAATGTCTAGAAGAAACAGAGACCTAAAGCAGTCCAAAAATATCATCCATGTTGGTGTTTCTGAGATGGACCAAAATAGAGTCTAGAAACAGGAAAATTTCTAGGTTGTGTCATGTTTTTGTTTTGGCCATAACTTTGTCATTAGTCATCCAAATTGAGTGATTCCAGTTGAGAAAAAACCCTAAGAGGAAAACCTAAAAAATTATAGAAGGTACCAAAAGCAAACCTAACCCTAAGTCCCCTTTTTTTGATACTGAAGTGAAAATAAGGGTAAGTTGCTGGATTATCCTATGTTTTGGTACAATTTTAGTGTTTTGGCCATAAGTTAAGTTATAATGATCCAAATCAGATGATTCTAATTTCTATTGAAAATAAACTCATAGAGATATCATTTTTGTGAAGGAAGTTTGGGTAAAATATAGCTCATTTATTCCCAGAAAATTTTGTAAATGAAGGTGTATTGGGTAGAAATCAACCCTAACCAGAAACCTTAGCATGCACAACTGAATTTTCTTTGTTTGTTCTCTGATTGTGACGCCTTTGTGATGGATTAAGGGATGGTGATGATAAAACCTGAGCTAATATTGGGATTCAAGGAATAGGAATCAAGAATCAACAACCCTTTGGTTGTTTTCAAGCATTTCTTCTTCTTGTTTTGGTTTTAAGTGCTTTGATATGTCATCAAAACCTAAAGGTTTTATATGAAATTCGCATATGCTCGCTTGAACCATAAATAAATCGGGTTTGGAGTGTTGATTAACTGATTTCAAGTAGAAAGGAAAAGAAAACGAAACACAACTGCAGCAAATTTTCGCGGCAAAATTCACAGTGCCCTATAAAATTTTGCTCCCCTGCTTATTATTCTGGCCAAGTTCTGAACTGTTAATTGACTCAGATTTTTTTTTTTTTAATGTAATTGAGTATCAACTTGGGCTATTGTAGAAATTATGTGTTTAATTGCCCTCTTAAATGTGTGGAAAGATCATTGATAAATGATCTATAAAGTGGCAAACATAACAAATGCAAGTATGTACAAACGATCCACGAATATGTGAATCAGTATTATGGAAATGTGAATATAAAATAGAGTAAATAAAATCTTGTAACTACTATGATAAATTATTAATGCCCTTAAGAGAATGTTAGTCTTCATATTCAAGTTAGGGATAGATTGTATACTAATAAGGATAAATGCAAAGAAGATCATTAATCCATATAATTGATAGCGACATATCGATCCATAGCCCAACGAGACAAGATTTAAAGAGTGTAATAAAATGCAAATGTAAAGAACTGCATTCAGAGAAGGAAGGATAGTACCGAAGCATTAAAAGCTGAGAACCTGGCCAAAGAACTCCAACGGACCATGCTGGTGATTCCATTATCCTATGCACTAGAAATTTCGGTTAGATTCATTTTAAAGGCAAAATGGTTAACAAATGTGTAAATTGTGTGAATTGAGTTGTGACAAAAATACTAGTATAAGTAAACATGAAAAATGTGAATCATTGTGTTTTTATATACAAGATTGTGAAACTCAAGAAAATCCGAATTTTCAAGAAAGGGTAAAATGGTAATTTTGATCAAAATCCTGATTTTTTTTTTTTAGATCTCGGATGACGAAACAGACTCAACCATTGAAATCATCTCGCAAAATCTAGCTACCACGTCGAATTTCATCAAATTCCAAGACAATCGAAATTTGACGTTTTTCAAGGCACCGAGAGTAGTACGGAACACTTGGCAAGAATTGAGCGGCTCATAGTGTGTCACGTGTCAAGCTGTGAGTGAGTTAAACAATGAGAGCCAAGTGGGACCCATGTGGATACGTGGCATGTCATGAGTGGAAGGAAATCCACTATTTAGGATAAGGTGATAAGGGGGTAATCTAATGGGCTAATAAGAAATGGACATGTGACAAGTGAGATGACATCTCACTTGACCACTATCTTCTCCCAACCGGTTTAAGGAGAAGAGAAGGAGAGAGATAGACCGACGGAGAGAGAGGGAGGAAGGGTTTAGAGTGAGAAGCTCTCACTTCTCTATAGATTTTTTGACAAACTGTCCGGCTTTAATCCAGAGACAAGAGGCAAAGTTGATCCCACAAGAGCTACTGGTGTTAAGATTGAGGAGTTTCAAATAACCCGGAGGCAGGGGGTCTTCCTACTTGGTTTAGTCCTTGTTTAAGACCTTGTTGATGATTAGGATGTCTCTGGGCCTCAATGGCCGTCTATTTAGTTCCAAAATTGAGGTCAGCGGTGAAATTTTTGCAGTGTCCATGACAACTCCGAGACTACGCTTCGTCAAGCCATGAGCCATCGCGGTGTCAGATATGTGATTCTTTAGGCGCCCAAGATGGATCATTGGATTGTTTATTAGCCCATGTGAGCCAATTTTGTGTTATCACGAGAATGAATAACATGGATATGAATTTTGTTAATATATGCATGTCATATGTTACAGAATAGGGGCGACCGTGTGAAATGGCATATCAGATTTATACTTATCAAAGTACCCTAGAATAGTAGTGTGAGCCGACAACATGTTTTCGTAGGGGCTGGACTCAAAATTGATTATCTGAGTATGTCCACAAATAAAAATTCAGGGTCATTCAAAATCATACTCCGAAAGCCATCCAAGAATCAGACACGGAAAGTCCAACAATTCGCGTCTAAGGATATCCAATGAATTGCTTCGGAGAGTTGTCCAACAATTCACCTCGGAGGATTGTCCAACTATTACCAGGGTTTCTACAAATAAAAACAATTATCTTTGAAACAATTTTTCATACATGGCATATGCATGTGTGGGAGATAGCTTCCGTGAGGACTCAAGGCAATGGATTTGTGCTTATTATTCGGCAGGAATCATCAATTCACTTGAATGGGTGTGTTTGTCATTGCATGAGCACTTAGGTGGGAGTAACCCAATGCAGGAAAATCTCCACTACTCGCACGCCACCCTGTCGAGGAAAATCTATTTCCTGTGCATCAAGGTGCACTGGGATGGACGATCCCAGGTCTTAGAGGCGGAAGAAATGGCCAATCTTCGCCTTTATTTATGTTTTCGTAAAATTGGTTGAGGGACCCGCTTTTATTGTAATTTGTAATTGAGGACAACGTACCAAACTGCTTTTTTGTATAATATATGCATTTTGGCGAGTTCTCCTGATTTTATCGACCTTTTGCAGCAATATGTTGTTATGTCAGTTTTACAAGAGGGTAGAACAAAAGAGAAAAGAAAAAAGGGGTGCAGTGGGAGAAGTTCGAATGGGCCATCGCCCATTTTCCGGTTTCGCCAAGCACACAAGATGTCAGGTCATGATCGCGCGGCTCGGTGCCCGCCTCCAGGCGCATTGCCGCGGCGCGCTGAGTAGGCGCGCTCACGACAGATGCGAGATGAGCGACAACGCTATGCACGCGACATGGAACCTTGGCCGCTAGGTCGTGACACAAATTTTTGTGTTGCAACACGACCTGAGGTTGAGACTTGACTGGCCCTGGGTCGGGAAATGATTTTCATGTCGTGGCGGGGGTAGCCGTTGGGGTGTTGCGACATGAAAGCTTGTAGCGGAGGCCCAAGCCCGTCGACCTAGTTTTCGTGTCCCACTCAGCCGGGCATCTTTTGGTGTCGCAACATTGTTTGGCCAAAAGGGCAAGGCGACGCGGGTTTTGGAGTCACAAATACCGGGCCTTCGCCGCGATTCTAAACGCCGTAATCTAAGTTTTGGCAAGGTCGCACAGTGGGGCGGACCGAGGCTTGACTCGATCGCCTTAGCGGCGCTAGACACTCCGCTTCGTCAGACAGGTGGTCGCCTAGTTGTCGGCGACCAGGCTACCAAAGACGCGACTACCTTAGTGCCACGTTTGTGATGTACAGAAGTGACAGAGAGCAAGCAGGCGCCGTCACAAGATCGCGGCACATCGACCCATCAAACAGTGCAATCGCTTGGGGTCATTGTTTGGAACACTATTCGACAACGCTTCGGGTTAATGTTCATTCAAAAAAAAAGACCTCGGGGATTTGGGGCAAAGATATATAAAATGAATGTACGTTAAACTATTATAATATATATATATATATATATATATATATATATATATATATATATATATATATATATATATATATATACTGATGGATCATATGAACAAATGCCGAATGTTGTTTGAAAATAAAACATATCGGATGTAGTTGAGATGATTAATTGATGCATAAGGGCAATGTTATTATATATGTTTATATGTTCATATATATGTTGTATTGATTGTATGAAATGAGAATAGAAACGTAAAGAACCACTAAGCACAAAAATGCTTAGCGTGTTGATTTCTCACGTGCAGGTACCATGTAGATAGTAGCAAGACTGAAGACCACCGAGCATAGAGTCATCGTCATATATTTCGGAGTATACATAAATGCTCTATTTCATGCATACCACTACATTTCATGATATCATGTAATTATTTTGTATAGAAATCAAATATGTATAAATCTTCATGGAATGTATTTTACTATCAAAGAAAAATAGAACTCGAAATATTTTTTGCAAATGTATGTTGCAAAGGCATGGAAATCCATTTTGTATCAATATGTTGTACTAAAGAATAAATATGGGCCATCTTGAAATGCTATGATATATACTTCTCATATTAATGAATGTATTAGTAATGATATCATATATTCATTTATAAGTATGTTTATATGAAATGTGTTTTGACAAATGGTTTTGAAATGGTCCGCATCCTCAGATCCAATTCAACCATCTCGCTCGCTCTAGGTTTCGGCTAATTATTTTGGTATCGTGAGTAATGGTTTGTGCTTTATTCTATGAATTGACTTTGAATTATGTGTGACATGCATTGCATTTACATATAGGGTTTAAGGGTTTTGGATTTATAGTGAGGGGTATATTGTTTTAGATTTTAAGGTTTAGGGTTAAGATTTTTTTCCTAGTTTGGGTCTTAAGGTTGAGGTTATAGGGTTTATGGTTTATGGTTTAGGGTTAAGAGTTTGGGTTTTTTTTTGTTTTTGTTTTTGTTTTAGTTTTAGGGTTTTGAATTGATGTTTTAGGGTTTATGGTTAAGGTTTATGGGTTTAGGGTTTAAGATTTGAGGTTTTAGGTTTAGGGTTTTGGGTTTTAAGGTTTATGGTTTAGGGTTTAGGGTTTAGAGTTGGGGTATTGGTTTTAGTTTTGATTTTATGGTTTTAGGGTTTTAGGGTTTAGGATTTAGGGACGGTGATTAGGTTTGAAAGTCAGGTTTTTATTATGTTTAGGTTTTTATGGCTTAAAATTGATTGAAATTTTAGTTTAGGCTTTTGGTTTTTGTAGTTTAAGATTTGGGTTTTAGGTTTTAGGGGTTAAGGGTTTAGCCCAGGGCCTAGGTCCCGAGGCCTGGGGGCCCAGGGCCTGGTGGCCCAGTGGCCCATGGCCCATGGCCCAGGCCTGTGTGGCCTGGGCCACGACCCAGGCCCATGCACTTGAGGCCCAGGCCACTCCAGGCAGCGGGCCTGTGGCCCCGGGCCTTGTGCACTCTGGGCCTGTGTGGCCAGGGCCTAGGCCAGTGGTCACCGCCCTGGATCATGCCTAGGCCCCATGGCCTGGGGACGGCCCAGCCTTACACTCCTGGCTGGCCTAGGGTCCTCAGGCCTCCCCATCCAGTGGCCCCAGGTCTGGCCCAGGTCAAGGGCCCAGAGCCTGGCCTAGTGGCCCAGGGCTCCTTTGCCTATATTCTGGGCTCCTGGGCCTGGGCCTAGCCCCGAGCCTTGGGCCTTGAGCCAGGGCCAAGGGCCTTTGGCCTAGGTCCAGGGCCTAGGTTTCATTTGGTGTTTGTGGTTTAGAGTTTTTAAGGTTTTAGGGTTTAAGGTTTCAGATTTGAGGCTTTTGTGGTTTATGATTTATGGATTTTAGGCTTATGGTTTAGAGTCAGAGCTTAGAGTTAGGCATAGTTTTAGTTTTGATTTTAGGTTATAGGGTTTAGGGATTCGGGGATTAGGATTTGACTTACTTGGCTAGGTTTAGGTTTAGGTTTTTTTTTTATGTTTAGGTTTTATGGTTTTGGGTGTTCTATTAAAATTCTTAAGGTTTAAGGCTTTTGTTTTAGGCTTAAGGCGTAGGTTTAGGGTTAAGGGTTTGGGGTTTAGGTTTGAGGCCTGGGGGCTTGTGGTTTAGGTTTATGGTTTACTGCTTGGGTTTTAGGTTACGACTTAGGTTTATGTATTTGGGTTTAGGGCCTGGGATTTTAGAGCTTGCGGTGAAGGACTTAGGTTTTGAGTTTTAGGTTTGAGATTTAGGTTAGTGTAACACCTAGGAATTTGTATAGGTATAAGTTAGGGAAAATAATAATGACAAGAATTTTTATAGGCATAATTATGAAAATAATAATGATAATTCAATTAGTTAATTAATTAACTAATTAATTTAATGAAAGAGGGGTAAAATGTAATTTATAATAGATAAATTTGTGTATAATTGTACAAGAAAGAAAATCTTTTCTATTCTTCTCCTCGAATTTCAAGCCGGTAGAATTCAAGAGGATGTAATGACTTTCGAATCTAGTGGCTCAAGAACAAATTTCTCTAGGCATCTTCCATTTTATTTTTCAGATTTCTCGATGTACATTATTTAATTTTCTTTCAGTTTAGATCAACCATGAAGAAAGTCGATGATTACACTCTCGCTTTAAAAATAAAATAAAATAAGGATTTATGCGTCATACTAAATTACTTGAGTATGATAATGAAAAGTATTAAGATAATTTTGAAAGAAAATAATAATAAAACAAATAAGATAAATTTGAAAAGGCTGAATTTTGCATAAATATATGTATTTGATACATTTAAGATATATGTATTTTGGTAAGGGGCAAATATTTTATTAAGGATTGAGAATTTATTAGATAAGGAATAAGGATTAGAATAATTATTTATAAATTATAGGAAATAAGATCCGTTAATAATATTTGTTGTCAAGTATGATAAATTGTTAGGTAAAAGACTAGATGAGTATTGTAATAATATAATTTGTAAAATATTATTAATATTATTTCTTTCTAGTAAAAGATTTAGTTCAGACAAGGAGCATAAAAATAAATAAATTATTAAAATAAGATCCTCGAAAGGAATATGAGTTTTATAAAATTTGAAAACTACCTAATTCAAATAGTTATCATTTGAACAAATACAATATGTTCGAAAGTAACAAAAAAATCATGTTGATAGAATAAAATTCTATAAATCACAAATTTTATAAAATATTTAAAAACCCATTAACTTTTATTATTATGGATTAAAATAAAAAATAATATTATTGTTAAGAATATCAAATTAGGAAAGTTTTAAGAATAAATAAGTAATGATGATAGTTTCTTCCTTTATAGTTTAGGAGAAATATTTTATTGAGGTGAAATTCTTCGGATTAGCTCTTTCAAAGCTTTTGAGTACTCCTTTGAGGTACGGGATATTAATGCATATCTTTAAAAAGAAAATTGTTTGTTTTTACTTCATTTGAGGATGAAAATTGTTTTAACTGAATTATATATAATCTTGGTTTATGAAAAGTTATACTTTTTTATTTATTTGATTATCCATGGATCAAAATTTAGTTTTGTATGATTGTACTTTTGAGATTTGTTTTGTTTACTTAAAAGAAAATGTGGAGATATGATGTTTTGCAATTTGAACTTTGAATTTAAATATTCGACTTTGGTTACCTAGCCTCAATCGAATAATAATGACACTGTCTCTACTCACAACTGTAATAATAATTGACCTTTACATTCCTTGGTGGTGAATGACTGATCTTTAACCCCCAACCTCTGCGTTTCGGCTCAGGTTACTAAGATTAAGAGTGTTTGGTTCCGTCCAATCTTAAAAGTGAATGAATTTACGCTAGCTACCCATTTGAAAGTCCCATGGTCAAGTACCATTTGGATATTTGATGACTAGAGAAAAATATATTTGAAATGATTGATTTTTGATTTTGAGCAGAAAGTGTTTGAATCGAAATTTGATATGAAAAATTGTTCGATCATATTTTGATATGAACCACTGAAATGATTTGAGAATGTTTTAAGTAAATTTTGTTAATGCCCCAACTTATTTTAATCAAAAGTTTTGATTTAAAACATCTCCTATTTGTTATATAATTGAAAACTTTTTTATCCATGAAACTGTATTAGTATTTTTATCGAGGTTTCAGCTCACTCCCATTCGCTGACATATTTTCAAGTACTTTTAGTTCGTGGAGATGATGGCTAGGTCGGGATTCATTATCATTAGATTTGATTAGAACTTTATGTTTGATCATGTTGAACTAATAAGTTCATGTTTATGTAAGATGCTGGCTTTGAAAGTTAATTGAGAAAGTCACTTGGATGATAACATTCGCTTTTATATTAGTACAAATTGCCTGAGATCCTAAATATTGTTATATTCTCAACAAATTTTATATGACTATAATCGAGATTTGATATTTAGAAATAATTTTTGTCGGCATGTAATTTTGAATTTGGAGAAATGATGAATTTAGAAAGTTGTGCATTTACTTTGAATATGTGTTTGGTAATTTGACAAAATCCAGTTACAAGGAATGTTAGTGTCGTTTCACACTTCAAACCTTCAAGCTGAAGGCTTGAGGGTGTGAATTGACAATCATGCCCCAAGGGTGGGTTTCGGGGCATGACAGAGTGGTATTAGAGCTATAGGTTTATGATCTTAATGGGAACTTGTTTAAGTTTGTCTATGGGATAGTTGAGTGACGTGTTAGTTGATAATTTATTTCCGTTTGTGTATTCTTAGCATTCTTTACAAATGTATGTTAGATAATTGATTTCGTACTAGTTAAAGTTCACTACACTCTTTTGTCTTTTGTTTGTTTGTTGGTTTAGTGAATATACTTTTATCAATATGAATTATGATTTGAATTTGTCACTTCTTTTGGGACATGTCATTATGGACAGCCATGGTGGTTTCAGTTATTTTATGACGATTGGTAAGAAGAATATTGAATCAATTTAATAATTCCTTAAACATTAAGGTTTTTTGCTTGATTCGTGATGAATTAAGGTGCTTACTACCTTTATTTGTTGATTAATAGGGAAAATGTTGTCTTTCCATATTCTTAGTTATCTTGAGTTTAGTTGAAGGGAATCATGTGGATAAATTATTACGCATAAGCTAAGTCTTGCAAGGTAGTTATTTGCTTAGAAATGTTGTTAAGTCTTTTAAGTCAATGTGATGAGCGATGAAAACAATTTGAAATTTGAAATGATCTAATATTGTTATTAAAGTTTGAAGTTTCTTGGGATTTATTGATTACTACAAATAAATTATAAAGAGATCTCTAAGATTATCTTATATTTCAGGCTGATACAGAAAGAAGTTAAGTTTGATTAGTCTTATAACTATGATGATAGCTTCCATAGAGTTGAAGAAAAATTAGTAGCAATTCTTATTTTGATTATTTCATTAGGGTTCAAAAAAGATTTGTTTTGGTATAATGATGTCTTTCATTAAGATTTATATCAGGTTCTTATGCAAATATGGAAAAAATTGGATATATACTTATAGACATTTGAAATTTAAGATAGAGAAAAACTACCTTATTATGATTTGAAGTTAGGTAAAATGATTTTTGCAGCCCTAAGATATGAAGACATTTTTTATTACATCTACTCATGGTTTATGAGAGTTTGAAGTCCTTGTCTTCATAAAATGATTTTTAAGCAAGAAATAGAAGATATTGATACAATTACTTAAGGATTATGATGACATTATTCAGTACTAATAAAACAATAAGAATCTTGTGATTTATGCCTTAAAGAAGAAAAAAATTTGATTCCTTGGAAATCATTTAAGGTTGTCGCAAACGATTATTGTATGATTTGAGATGTTTACAAGTCGATGTCATACCTTTGGATTTTAGAGTTCTTATGTTGAGCATTATAGTGCAACTAAACTTGTTTGGAGAATTAAAACTTATAAGGAATTATTTGAAAACTAGTCAACTTTTAGAACAATTGATCGCGGTTTAATAAGATAATAAGATCTTGAAATTTGGGATTAGACTTAATGTCTTAAATAATGGAGACATAAAGAGACAACTTTTGAAGGAGGTTTATTACTTTAAGCTTACGATCTACCCTAAAAGGATGCAAAAGTATAAATATTTGAGACAGAATTTTGATGGTCATATATGAAGTAAGGTATTACATTATTTCAGGACTTCGGGGTTTAGTGTGATCGTATATGGGAGGTTTACATCAAAGACTCCAATTGTGACGCCTAAAACTCCGGGGGTCCGTTGACTACCCGTCAACTCCGCGGATGACGGGTGGAATGTCGGGCACCCGACATTTTCACGAAAAACGGCGTAGTCCCTTTGTACGGGAGCTCTACCGTATCATTAAACCACAAAACCTATCCCAACAACCAATATAACACCTATGATTAAACGCCACTGGGCTGATTAGTGCCCAAAGTGCTATTTGAGCCCTATTCAAGATAGGTTTTTGAGTGCTTTTTGCGCACTAATCATATGAATTAAGCCAATTATCATGTGTATGTCCACTTAAGGTTTCTAATTTGTTTTCGAGATTGTTTTGTATAGTTTGCAGATCTTGGAACTTTATTAGCGACGATCTTATTTATTGGTGCTGAATGAGAATTCTCGATGATTTCCTACCAAGCTGGGGCGATGAAAATGTCAAGATGCAGTGAAGAATTGTGTATGCAAAATGATAAAGAAACTACGTAGAAGCAATGCAGGGAGGAATGGTGGAATGCAGAATTTCGCTTATGCATTGCGGTACTACTGGATTGCTAAAATTTCGCAATCATAGGAAAATTTCGCAACTTAGCTAAAGCCATTATAAAATGAAATTTTCATGAGCCAGCTTAAATTTCGCTAGCTTAGCGAAATTTACTGTTCATAGAGAAATTTTCATTTTCGCTATCTCTTGTGAATTTCGCTAAGCTAGCGAAATTTCGCTAGCATAGCGAAATTCCCTGCATAGCGAAATCCCAGCCCCTGTGTTTTTGATATTTTTGATTCCAAACGACCATGTTTTGATTAATTACCATGTTGTCCCTATTGTAATTTCATATTTTAGGCCTTTTTTCATTTCACACCTTGGGGTTGGCTATATAAGCTTCCCTACAACTTTGTAACCCTAACTTTTCATTCCATTAATACAGTTTTTCCGCAGCTTTTCATTGTAGGTTTATTTTGCTCTCTTCTCTCTCCTCTTTCTCTCATTTTCTACTACAAACACTTCGAGGATGACAACTCAAGGGATGCTTCGCTGCTTCTTAGCCTTGAAGCAGGAGGGTCATTTAGCTTAGCTTCTGGGGCTACCGCGCTTGTCCTTGCTTTAAATGATACAGTACGTATTTATTGTTCCATACTTTCCAAACTAGGGTTTAACAAGCGCTTAATGTCTTTCCTCGTCAATACTCATGCTTTAGTATTCAGCGATTCTTACGGTGATGCAATCGATATTCTTAGATGTCACGATGCAGCCATGAAATGAGGTTAAATGCTAGGGTTTCAAACCGAATGGGACTTTTGAATGTTTAATACTTGGCTTGACTCAAATAGGAGTGGTTCTAGGGTTAAGTTTATAGATAAACAAAGATCCGGTTTGGGCTTTGACTATATGTTATTTGCCCTGATGCGAGGAAATAACCCGATGACACTTTAATAGCCCCATGTTATCAATCTAGTGACCCAAGCCTTCAAGGTTACCATTTCACACTTTCATTTAAGCTATTACAGTTAACCAGTGAACAAACAACCTCACCTATTTTTAACCAAATCCAAAAAGTCTCACCATTTTCAAACATTGATGCGACCATTCAGGGATGAAAACCCATCCCCGTGTTCGAATTTAGACCGCTATACTCGGCAGCAGCTTTACCACAAGCAGTAGAGTGAGTATAGGAAACAACATTGTTGATTCCGATCACCCTCAATGCGGGCACTAATCAAATGATGCCAAGTAAGCCAAGGATGGTGCCAAACTACGCATGATGAGTTGATGTGTACTTCAGAATCCACATTACAAGTGAGTAATCTTTTTAACCTTTTTTTTTATTCCATTTGCCAGAATCGCAGGTTTTCACTACTCGCGCCATCAGACCGTTTTATTTTTTTTTTTACAATCAGATTTTGTTTTGGCTAACCCTGACCTTTCTTTTGGCAAGCTTTTGTTTCAGGTTCTTTGTTTGTTTCATTTTGTGCAACAGTGTTTAGCGCAAGACTCGGGATGTGAGGGATACAGTAGATTGCAAAGAGTGAGTGCACCACTGAGCAAGGTCGTGAAATCGTTGTGCACTCTGGTGACCAAATGGATCCTCACCAGAATAGCAAAGTCATCAGGCTAACCCTATGAATCCAACATCATACAGGTCGATGAAGGATCACATACATCCTCCTGTGAGTGAGTGCTCTTCCTCGCATCATACCTCCCATTGAGGGATGTAGCAATGAGACCCTACCTAGTGCCCCTGCTTCCCACATTTCATGGTATGGAGAATGAAAATCCATATTCAGCATGACATGATTTTGAGGAAGTATGCATAACTTTTAAGGAGGGTATAACCGGATATGAATTGTTGAAGTCAAGGCATTCCCATTAACCCTCAAGGACAAAGTGCCAAAACATGGCTCAATTCATCGAGGCCGAGAACGACAGAAATCGGGTCGATCTTCGTCGACCAAGAAATTCTTCGCAAGAAATCCAAGACCAACAACTTGAAGAGACGTGACTACACCTACTCGGCCTATGACAATGAAAAAGTTTTATCAATGTCGGGAAAGATTCAAGGAGGACCACGCCAATGTACGCCCACACCATGGTTCGATACCTCGGATACTGGTGAATCATTTTTATGATGGTATGTTCCACCCATGAAGTAACCTGGCTGAAACCATGTGTAGGGTGACTTTAAGCAAACACCCAGATGAGGCCATGGACTTTTTGAACTATGTGGTCGAAACCTCAAAGGCATTGGGATGAACCGAATCCAAGGGAAGCTCGAAGATCGAGGCCTTCGAACCACCAGAGGGGGCATTTATGCACTTTCCGAAGACACAGAGATGAAAGCAACTGACCACTTTGGACTCAAGGTTGGGAGGAACTCGGAAATGAGAAATTAGCATGAAATGCAACAAGAAATGATTTATCTCGCATCCCAACCTTCTGGGCTTCTAATCATTACCAAATAGTCACCCTGGGGAGCACTGTCAAGAGCATGCCCATGTCCTGAATCAAAACAAGCCACCCACAAATGCTCCATATGGCAACACTTATAACCCTAATTGGAGAAATAATCCAAACCTGTCATGGAAGCCAAAACCCCGCTATATTCCTACCGAGCACAAATAGCGCCAGCTTGGTCTCCACTTCAAATATCAAAGAAATGCTTCCATCTACTTCCCGCTGAAAGCAATCCTGAATTTAAGCAAGTGGTGGCACATTTGTAGAAGAACAAAAGGTATTGAATGTTCGTGACTAACTTAAAATTGAAGCAGCTTGATAGCTCACTAACAGAAACTCGGACAATATGAACTCTTCGAGATTTCAAGGTCAGTTTAATCCAGAAGTCGCAGGTTCGTAAAGGAAAGTTCCCTCCCAGTCACAGCAACATCAGAAGGGAGTGCATGAAATAGGCTCAACCAATGATCCAAATGTAAGAATTGATGAAGTCAAGGCAATGGTGACTTTAAGAAGTGGTAAAGAACTGAGACCAACAGTCCCGCCTTCTGGGCTGTCACCACAAAGAGAAGACCCGCCACAAGAAGAAATCAGCCAACAAATAGGGAAGAGGTGAAGACCGCACCCTCCATTCCCACAGCTCTCCGAAAAGAAAATTCGTTAACCAAACAGAAATGCTGAGGTTTACTGAAGTAAAGTTAACATTCCTCTCCTTGACATGATCAAACAAGTCCCCACCTATGCAAAATTCATAAGGACTTACGCACGGTAAAAGAGGTCTAATGTAAATAAAAGGCCTTTTGATCGAGCAAGTGAGTGCTATCATCGAAAGTGCAAGACTCCAAGAAATATAAAGACCCGGGATGTCCTACAATCTCAGTTAATATTGGAGGCATTAGTGTGGAGAAAGCACTACAGAATTGGGGAGAGCTAGTGTGAACCTCCTTTTCACAGATTCCATGTGTACAAGCAACTCGGGTTTTGGTGAACCCAAACCCACGTCCATCAAGACCGCCACTAGCCGATAGGTTCATTAAAATCGAAGGGGACCATTGAGGATGTTTTAATACAGTGGACAGATTCTACTACCCGAGTGGACTTTAGCCGTACTTGACCACGAGTAGGTTGCGGAGTGGGAACGATCATGTGCTATCATATTGGGAGGCCATTCTTGGTACCGCCGGGCTGCCATAATATCACTATTTGGAATGGGGTTATCTGACTCACATTTGGGAATATGACCTTAGAACTCAATATCTTTCATTTGAGTAAAAGGCATATCTTTTTCGGAAGGAAGATGGCTTGTGAAGAAGTACGTATAATAGATGCAATTCTTGAAACGAGGCTAATGAGCGACGGGTGCAAGATGTCTTGAGTTATCGAGTGCCTTGGAGAACCGCAGGAGTCTCGATGCATGAGCTTAGTGCGAAGTGCTGGAGGAGAAAAATAGAAATCCTACCTCTGATAACTGGTAGCCAGACAGGGAACCTCAGCCCAGTTAGAGCTGAGCCTCCCAGTTGAGTTAAAGTATGCATTCTGGAAGAAAATGGGCAATGTCTAGTTGTGATTTCATCATTGTTGACCACTTTACAAAAGCATAATACCTCTTGCACCTTCTCGAGACAAGCGAAGCATTGGGGTGGAAATTTCTGATTTAAAGGCATAAACCCGATAATCTTGCACCCATCACATTTACCTAGAAGAGGAGTCTAAGGCTATTAGGCAGCCACAGCGGAGGTTGAATCCCCACTTGCAGGAAGTAGTTCGCATTGAAGTCTAGGTGCTCCGAGCGGTATCATTGCCCCATTTACGATAGCACTTGGGTAAGCCCGACCAGTGGTGCCCGAAAAGTCAGGAGTGACAACTGTGAAAAATGAAAAGGGTGAAGAATTGTCTGCGGGCTTACTCTGAGTTGGAGGTGTGCATAGATTATAGGAGGCTCGATGAGGTAACAAAGAAAAGATCACTTCCGTTGCCGTTGCATCGATCAGCTCCTTAAGAGAGTTTGGACACGATGTGCTTTTGGATGGTTATTCGAGTGCTCGGATAGAGATTGCACCGGAGGATCGAGGAAAGACTACCTTTACTTGTCCGTTTGGCACGTATGCTTATAGGAGAATGCCTTTTGGTCTTGCTTGACCACTTTTCGAGATGTATGCCTTAGTATGTTTAGCGATATGGTGGAGCGCATAATGGAAAGTATACATGGATGATATCACTTGTATATGAAGGCGATTTTGAAGAATGTCGGCTAATCTGGAGACAGTTAGTGAGATGAGAAGACCTCAGTTCTTTGATTTGGGAGTGTCGTTTATGGTTTGGCTTAGAATTAATAGAGCGCGTATTTCCGACAGGGTGAAGTTGACAAGCAAAAATTGAAATTATTTCCAAGCGCCGTCCCAGCCAGATGTAAAGCAGGTTAAGCGATTCCTTGGTCATGCGAGGCTTCTATAGAAGATTCATTAAAGACTTCTCGAGAAGATTGCTAAACCCTGTCTGGCTCCACAGAGAAAAGATGCCAAATTTGTTTGGGAGAAACGATGCCGGAGGCTTTGAAGTGAAGTCACATTTGGCCCTCGCACGCCTGATAGTCTGAGCACCCTAGCGGAAGTTGCCTTTTGAAGTGATGTGTGATCTGTTACAGTCTTGTCGGAGCGTGCTCGACGAGAGGATGGGAAACCTCGTGATGCATTATGCGAAGCAAAACCTTGAATGAAGCACAAAGGAATTATACTACTACAAAAGGAATTGTTGCAGCGTGGTCTACGCGCTTAAGAATGAAGTTTCGAGCATACTTGAGTCGAATTACGATATAGTCATTTTCTGAGACCATTCCGGCTTTGAAATATCTCGACCCAGCCAAAATGCCGAAAGCAAGGCTTATCAGATGGGTTCTTCTACGCCGAGAGTTTAACTTGCAAATTAAAGACAAGAAGGGGTAGAGAATGATGGCAGCGAGATCATCTTTGAGTTAACGATGGCCCGCGGCACTCATAGCCCACCGCCGATGATGAATTCCACGAAGAATCTCGATCTGTTTGGAAAAGCTCCCTTCTTTATGCTCACATTGCCAATTTCCTGCCAAAGGAGGAAACCCCATCTGATTGGAAGAACGAGGATAGAAAATATTTCTTTGCAAAGGTCCACTCCTATTATTGGGAAGAGACCTTCTTGTTTAAATCTTGTGCGGTCGGATAATCGAGAAATGTGTGCACGAGGAAGAGCAATAGGGGGTCCCCGAGCCCTTTGCCCGCGAGTGCTGTGGTGGTCACTTTGCTTCGAGCGGCAATGAAGGTGCTCTGGTCACGGTTTCTATTCATTATTTAAAAGCACACCAAATGTGTCGGTAGTAATGTGTGATAGATGCCAAAGACTGAAATTGTCTGCCGTCATATGGTGAACTGATTTTAGTGGTCGAGCTTTTCGATGTTTGGGGCATCGATTTCATGGGACCTTTCCCCACATCATATGGTCACACATATATTGGTGGGAATTAATTTATGTGTCCAAATGGGTTGAAGTAATCCTGAGAGCCTTGACCACGGGGTGGTGCTTAAATTCTTGAAACGAACATCTTTTCTAGGTTCGAGGTCCCACAAAGCCATTATTAGTGATGGAGGTTCACATTTACGTAACAAACCTTTGAAAACCTCATGGCCAAAATGCGGTGTGAAAAACGTAGAGTGGCCGCCCCTGCCGTCCTCAAACAAGTGGTCAAGTAGAACTTGCTAACATAGAGATCAAGACCATTTTAATGAAGGTGGTAAATGATGACGAGAAGATGAAAGTGTGTTTGCTTTGATTATTTGTGGAGCTGAAACTGACTTTCAAGACAATCCTTAGAATGTCCCCTTATCGGTTGGTGTATGGTAAGGCATGTCACCTTTCAGTGGAGATCGAATACAAGGCATGGTGGGCAATCGAAAGTGAACATGGATCTAAATAGTAGGGTCAGAGATTCCTTAATCTCATTAGGTTGGAAGAAATGCAGTGATGCCTACTTGTTCGAAGATTGCAAAGGAAAGATAAAAAAAAATGGCATGATCAAATGATAACTGGGAAGAATTTCAACGAGGGGGACCAAGTCCTCTTGTATGACTCCAAACTCCATCTATTTCCGGGCAAGCTCAAGCCGCGATGGTGAGTCCGTTCATTGTTCAACGAGGCATACTGATGGCTCGGTGGACTGCTCGATCTAAATGATAACGGGGTGATCAAAGTCAATGGACAAAGGGTGAAACCCTATGTTGTGCAGCAGACCGTCAGGGAGGAAATTCTCCTTCTGGACCCTCCTTGAGGTCCCATGATCCCACCGTTCAAGGGTGGCTCACATTTAGTCCAAGCCACTGATCTTATTGTTTAGCTTTGATTAAATTTCTTTTTGCTAAAATTTTTGTTTGATTTCACTTTATGTTGACAACTGCAGTCCACACTAACAAATGGAAATGACCCTTTTTCCAGCCACCATGTTTGAGGAGGTACAGTTCCATCCTTTGGTTTTTGCATTCCCACATACTTAAACCAGGTTAAATTAATTTTCATATTTTTGGAATTTAGTTTCTTGTATCTCGTGTCTATGATGCTTGGTCGTTTTTCTTTAATTTTTAAATTGCTTTTTGTGTCCCCGTTTTGTGTTTTACTCTTGCTAGGTTAGAGAGGATTAGAAGCCTGTATGTTACCTTAATGATAGAACAATTCCATGCATGATTTAGTTTTTGGTCAGATTGAAATTCATGAGCCTGAAATCGACCTTGGCATTCAGCCAGCTAATTCGCTACTTTACTCAGTTGTGCCAATAGGTTGAGAAGCTATATACCTCTTTCCACTTTGCAAAGTCGGCCTTAAATTTGTTGACGACCCATAATAGGTTTGTGTTACCCATGTATGAAGACCAATGTAGTCTTCAAAAAAAAAAAAAAAAAAAAAAAAAAGATAAAAACCGTGCTTTGCCCGAAACCCGAACACGGTCAGAAAGTATATGGGAAAGCCTTTAAAGCCGATGCCACTAAGCCTTAATTGGTTGGGAGTCATCGACTTAGTGTTCGCTACACGGATGGATGGGTAGAGTTTAGCGTGTTGTAGGTGCTTAATTCTCGAAGTCATTCGAAGTCCGGGGTGAAGCCTGCAGAGTTTGTGGTCGAGTGATCCTTTTGGCTTGATGCCCTAAACCTTAATTGGTTGAGGAGTCATCGGTGGACCCAGATTACCATGGACTTTGAGTGAAGTCGGGATTTTTAGCATTACACCTACAAAATGTAATCAAATAAAGAAATAAAATTAATAGCTAGTCCTATTTAGGTTGGTCAACAGTTTAAGGCCATGGCAGTAGCTAGGTTGGGGGGAGAGAATAACTTTACAATTTATTGGCTCAAGCTGGGTACCTTAGGAACGATTAGATTTTGGTGGAAGTTCAGGTTGACTTCCTTGAAATTGATGTTGCCCTAAAACTTGTTCTTATATGGTTTTTGTTCTTTTCATCACTAGTTTTCATACGGGGTGTAAATTGTTCATACTAAAGGTAAAAACTTACTATTACATATAGTTTTGAACCATAAACACTTTTGTAAAAACACGGCATGCATACCTTTATTGTTTTTAGCATTGCTAAAAGTGTTGGTTGGGGGTGTGATTAATTGCCCAAAAAGTGCTATTTTGAAAACCACTATTCAAGATAGGTTTGGAGTGCTTTTGCTGCCAATCATATGAATTAAGCCCGATTATCATGTGTATGTCCACTTAGTGCTTCTAATTTGTTTCGAGATTGTTTTGGATAGTTTTGCAGATCTTGGGAACTTAAGTTAGCGTTTCGGCTTCTGGTGAATAGAATCCTCGTGGTTTCACCAAGGCTGAGCGTGAAATGTCAAGATCACGGTGAAAATTGAAGGCAAAATGATGAAGAAACCATGCATGAAGCAATGCAGGGGAGGAATGGTGGAATGCAGAAATTTCGCTATGCATTGCGAAAATTTCACTGGGATTGCGAAAATTTTGCAATCATAGCGAAAATTTCGCATAGCGAAAATTTCACAATCCTAGCGAAATTTTCGCTATGTGAAATTTTCGCTAAGCTAGCGAAATTTACTATTCATAGCAAAATTTTTCATTTTCGCTATGCTAGCAAAATTCCCCGCATAGCAAAATCGGCCCACAATGTTTGATATTTTTTGATTCCAAACGTACGTTTTGATTAATTACCATGTTGTCCCTATTGTAATTTCATATTTTAGGCCTTTTTGTCTATTTTCCACACTTTGTAGGGTTGGCTATATAAGCTTCCTACGACTTTGTAACCCTAACTTTTCATTCAATGTCTGATTTTCCATGACTTTTCATTGTAGGTTATTTTGCTCTCTTCTCTCTCCTCTTTCTCTCTCATTTTCTCATTTTGAACACCCCCTTTGAGGATGACCTTCAGGGATGCGTTCTTAAGTATAGTAGAAGAGGAGGGTTGCGGCTTAGTTTTGGAGACTCACTACTGAGTTGTCCTCTTGCTTTGTAATCCCAGTCTTGCATTTATTGTTCCATACTTTCCAAACTAGGGTTTAATGCTATTTAATGTCTTTCATTTAGGTGATACTTGCCATGCTTTAGGGTTCGGTCATTCTTAATGGTAGATGCTGTGATATTCTTCTAGATGTCATTCGAGCCATGGAAATGAGGTTAAATGCTAGGGTTTCAAAAACTGAATGGGACTTTGAATGCTTAATGCTTAGCTTGACTCGAATAGAATTAGTTCTGGGTTAAGTTTATAGATAAACAAAGATCCGGTTTGGGCTTTGACTATATGTTATTTGCCCTAATGCGAGGAAATAACTCGAGGACACTTTAATAGCCCCATGTTATCAATCTAGTGACCCAAGCCTTCAAGGTTACCATTTCACACTTTCATTTAAGCTATTACAGTTAACCAGTGAACAAACAACCTCACTTGTTTTTAACCAAATCCAAAAATCCAAACAAAAAGTCTCACCATTTTCAAACATTGATCTACGAATCATTTGTGGGATGAAAACCCATCCAGTGTTCGACCCTAGACCGTATCTTTGCATTAGCTTGACTATAGCGTGGGAGAATATAGGAAACAAATATTGTTGATTAGGATCACCCTCACGTGGCACGAATCATGGACGTAAACTGATATTCATAACGATGTATAGATATTGACTATCGACCATGGTTGAGTTCAAATTTTACTCTTACTCTGTATATTAAAATTAAAACAATTCTAATACATGTAATACTTCACCATAACCCCAAGCCCTGATCGGCTTTCTTCTAAAGCTCAGCCTCTAGGATGAGTCGTCTCCTTACGCTCCTGTACCTGTGAAATAATATCTCGGCGAGGTGAAATTTGAATGCGCTCATTAGTGGAATCACCTGATGGGCCCCTCTCTCGACCTAAGTGCATATGCAATGGTCGCATAATCAAACACACATCTAAGTGCAACATGCACATGTCTACCTGAATGTCTACATGCCATGAATAAGACTCGACTCACCATGCCCCGTGTCTAGAGCTCTCATTAGGCTCCATCCTCGATATGTCATTGAGTAATATATCTGAGTCCTCAGCACATTTCGTCTCCACTAAGCCGCGTGGAGACCTTGGTTTTTATTTGTGGACAACCCTGGAATATATATATCGATTGAGGTACGACTCAGACGATTGATATTATGTGTATATGGACGCTACCCTCGTGTATATCGATTGGGGCGACTCAGACGGAGTTGATATTTTATTTGGACTACCCTCGATATTCATTATTTTTGAGCCGACCCTCAGAACCATTCTCTCGAAATTACCTCATGCACTCATTCCCTGTCGTCCTAGGGTTCCCAAATCATATGGAAATGCATGATGCCAATTCCATTCAATTCTATAACACGTACAAATATATAATCATATATTCACATAATTTAAATCATACAATCATGTTATGTAATTCCACATTCCATCACATCAAAAATTAGCTCCACATGGGCTAATGATCAAACACACGAGCAATTCTACTTGAATTACTTTCGACGGCTTGTATTAATTCCTGAAAATTATTTTGTGAACCTTTGATCAGGAATAGGTAAACCCTGATTACTATTCAGAAAAATCCTGTCGTCGGTTCACTTTGTGAACCCGATTTCAAACCATTTCGGCCTCACACACATTAACACATCATTCTTAGCCTGGAATTTATCACACAATGCACCCGGAAGCAGTCCATACCCATTACACGGGTGGCATCACGAAATGGAGTGCCGTGATTTCATGCCGGTCCCGAGTTGCGGGACCGATCGAATGTCGTTGAGTCTCGGTAATCGAAACATCAACCCTGGCTCTTAAACAAAGCGTAAAACCCAGTAGGAGAAACCCCTGCCTCACGGAGTTTTCAAAACTCCTCGAATCCAGGTGTCTCTGGCGTAGCCGCTCCACGTAGAACAAGCCATGCTTCTTACAGAAGGCAGACGGTCGGATTGCCCGATATTTTAGAGAGAAGTCAGATGTTCTCTCTCTAAAAATCAATTTTTCGAACCTCTCTGCATCTTCTCTCTTCAATTCACGTTTTTGCTCTCTTTTCACTTTGGAGAAGACAAGCACTATTGATTATTTTGTCTTTTTCTAACTTGACAATTCCAAGAATGACCATTTTGTCCTTCTTTTCCCAGTTTTGACATTCGGCTCTATCTCGGCCTTCCATTTATATCATTTCTCTACTCATACCACTCATGGCACATGAGTACTTGTTATATGTGACTTTTGTCGCGCCAGTGTTCTGGCACGGATCATGATGCCTCAAAAGCGTGCCAATTTAGTCTCGAGTCGACGAAATTTATTGATGCTAGCTGGATTTGAGACGATTCCAGCGGTTAAATCCATTTTTTTATTCGAGGATCTGAGGAATAAATTTAGTGCAACGAAGAATTCTGATTTTATGTAGAAATTACGATTTTGCCCTTTTTCCAGAAATTGGAATTTCTCGAGTCTTACACTAATAGTAGTTTGAAACTATTTTATATTTCTAAATGAGTGTGAAAACTTATTACCATGGATTTGTGATAGAGACTGCAAGAACCTAGTTGATATGATGTTTCATTATGATGGTTGTTTATGGATAAAGTCTAATAATTTTTCTATCAGACTAGCTTCTCGATATTAAGGAGATTTTGATAATATATGAAATATTTGATTATGTGGTATGTAATAAGAATTCTTAATTTACTTTTAGATATTGACTTTGTCAAAAAAAAAAAAAAAAAAAATTGAAGTACTAAGTTAGTTTTGATAGTAGCTTTCATACTTAGACTAATGACTAATTGAGGAAAGTAATCGCAAGTTGGAAATATTTGTTGAGATATATTGTTTTAGACTTGAAAAGTAATCAGAATGAGTTCTTACCTTTGGTTAAATTTTCTTGTAAAATAGTTTTAAGCTAGCAATGAGATTATATCTTCAGAAAGGTTTATAGTAGAAGTTTATGATCCTCTGTGTTATGATCATATTAGAAAAAATAATTAACACATGAACTTGTGTAATTGTGCGAAAGGATAATCCTAGTGAAGAGAATTTGGAAGAAAATCCAAGGTACACACAAGTGTTATCTTTGATAATCCCAAAGTATTCGGTATTTGAATTTGGTGATTATGTTATCTTAAAGTTTGCTTATTGAGTTAAATTGAGATATTTGGAAGTTTGAAAATCTGTTGAGAAAAGGAAAACTCAGTCCTTGATTTATGGGTCTGTTTGAAATATTAGAGGGAGTAGGTATCTTAGCATATAAAGTAGCCTTGCCCCCAAGCCTGCCTAAGATTCATAATGTGTTTTATGTTTTGACCTTGAGGAAATATGTTTTCGATGCTTCTCATGTTGTGGAGTTTGAGCCTATTCAAATTTCTGAGGACTTGACCTATGAAAAGGTGCCCGTTCAAATTGTGGATGTGATGGATAAGGTTCTACGACATGCTATTGTCAAGTTGGTAAAAGTCCTATGGAGCAATCATAGTATCCGAGAGACCACTTGAGAGTTAGAAGAAGAGATGAGAGAAAAGCATCCTCAATTATTTCAAGACTCAGGTATGTCAAGTTTAGAGGACTAAACTTTTATAAAGGATGGGAGAATGTAACACCCATGAATTTGTATAGGTATAAGTTAGGGAAAATAATAATGATAGGAATTTTTATAGGCATAAGTTATGAAAATAATAATGATAATTCAATTAGTTAATTAATTAATTAATTAATTTAATGAAAGAGGGGTAAAAATGTAATTTTCCTAATAGACACCCTAGGTATAAATTGTAATAAGAAAAGAAAATCTTTTCTATTCTTCTCTGAATTTCTTTTTGGCTGGTAGAATTCCAGAGGATGTACGGCTTTCGAATATAGGGTTTGAAAAACAAATTTCTCTAGGTAAGATCTTCCTTATTTTATTTTTCTAGATTTCTTTGATATACATTCCTTAATTTTCTTTCAATTTAGATCAACCATGAAGAAGTCAGATTTAGATTACACTCTCGTTCTTCAAAAAATAAAATAAAATAAGGATTGGTGGTGTCATACTAAATTACTTTGAGTATGATAATGAAAAAGTATTTAAGGATAATTTTTGAAAGAAAATAATAATAAACAAATAAGATAAATTTGAAAAGGTGAATTTTGTATAAATATATGTATTTGATAAGTATTTAAGATTTATGTATTTTGGCTAGTAAATATTTTATTAAAGTTGAGAATTTATTAGATAAGGAATATGATTAGAATAATTATTTAGCAATTATAGGAAATAAGATCAGATTAATAATACTTGTTGTCAAAGTATGATAATTGTTGAGTAAAAGACTAGATGAGTATTAATGTAATAATATAATGTTTGTAAAATATTATTAATATTGTTGCTTTCACCTTAAAGATTTGATTAAATGGAAACATAAAAATAATAAATTATTAAAATAGATCCGAAAGAATATGAGTTTTTATAAAAATTGAAAAACTACCTAATTCAAATAGTTATCATTTGAGCAGTCATCCAATACGTTTAAGGTGAACAAAAAAATCATGTTGATAGAATAAACTTTTATAAATCACAAATTTTATAAAATGTTTGAAACCAGTAACTTTATTATTATGGATTAAAAAATAAAAAAATAATATTGTTAAGAAAATCAAATTATAAAAAAGTTTAAGAATAAATAAGTAATGATGATAGTTTAATACCATATTATTTTTAGGAAATATTTATTGAGGTGAAATTACTTCGGATTAATATTTCAAGCTTTTGAGCTCCTTTGAAGTCTGGGATATTAATGCATATCTTTAAAAGAAAATTGTTTGTTTTACTTCATTTGAGGATGAAAATTGTTTTAAATGAATTATATATAATCTTGGTTTATGAAAAAGTTTACTTTTTATTTATTTGATTATCCGCGGATAAAGAGTAGATTTGTAGATTGTATTTTGAATTTGTTTTTGTTCTGAAAGAAAATGTGGAGACATGATGTTTTGTAATTTGAACTTTTTGAATGAAATATTAGGTGTGGTTAGTTCGGCCTTGTCAACGAACAATAGTTGAAACTATTTGGCCCTTGTCATGAGGAATAATAGTTGACCTTTACATTCCTTGAGGTGAAGATATAATTGATTTGAACCTCGACCTGCGAGGGTTTCGATTAGAAGGTTATTAGTCTTGTAGTGTTTAGTTTAATCACTTGCAAAGAGCAAATTAAGCGGCTAATACCCTATTTAGAGAATCCGTGGTAGGCATCATTTGATATTTGATGACTAGAGAAAAATATAGTTGAAATTCATTTGATTTTGGATTTGATATGAAAGTGTTTGAATCGAAATTTGATATGAAATTATTTGGATCACATTTGATATGAAACTGATTTGAAATGGATGTGAAAATGTTTTGAAGTAAATTTTGGTAATGTTCCAACTTATTTTGAATCAAAGTTTTGATGAAAAACATCTCCTATTTGTTATATGATTGAAAACTTTTTGATCCATGAAAATGTATTAGTATTTCTTATTGAGCTTTAAGCTCACTCCCATTCATTGACATATTTTCAGGTACTTTTAGTTTTCGCGAGAATTGATGGCTAGGTTGGGGATTCGTCATCATTAGGATTTGATTAGAACTTTATGTTGGATCATGTTGAACTAATAAGCTCATGTTTATGTGAGATGTTGGGTTTTGAAAGTTAATTGAGAAAGTCACTTGTATGATAACATTTGTTTTTATATTAGTACAAAGTTGGGTTTGGGAGATCCCAAATATTGTTATATTCTGAACAGCTTTATATGAGATTCATAATTGAAATTTGGATATTTAGAAATAATTTTTGTCGGCATGTAATTTTGAATTTGGAGAAATGATGAATTTAGAAAGTTGGGCATTTACTTTGAACAGGTGTTTGGTAATTTGACGGAAATCAGTTACAAGGAAGGTTGGTAATAGTTTCACACTAAACCTTGAGTTGAAGGCTTGAGGGATTTGGTGTGATCATGCTCCCTAGAGGTGGGTTTAGGCGTGACGGTTTGGGTTTGGGGAGTTAGTGTTATGATTTTTGGGGTTTTTGTTTAGGTTTTATGGTTTTAGGGTGTTCGATTTATATTTTAGGTTGGGTTTTGTGTTTTTCTAGTTTGGGGTTTGGGTTTTTAAGGTTTTATGGTTAAGGGTTTGGAATTGGGTTTAGGGTTTAGGGTTTAGGGTTTGGGGTTTTGGATTTAGGGTTT
Source organism: Tetrastigma voinierianum (assembly GCA_016808115.1). Classification (NCBI taxonomy): domain Eukaryota; kingdom Viridiplantae; phylum Streptophyta; class Magnoliopsida; order Vitales; family Vitaceae; genus Tetrastigma; species Tetrastigma voinierianum. Next base: position 69,634 of record JAEQBH010003801.1, read on the forward strand.
AGGGTTTTAGGTTTTAGGTTTGGGGTTTGGGCTTCAGGGTTTTAGGGTTTTAGGGTTTTAAGGTATAGGGTTTATGGTTTTAAAGTTTAGGGTTTGGGATTTAGGGTTTAGGATTTTTGGAGATTTTTAAGTTCTGGTTTTTTTAAGGGTTTAGGTTAGGACATGACATCCCTCTTTGCAAACATCATGGGAGTATTATTTTCTTTTACATTGCTCTGTTATTTTTAAACATTGCGGACAACATTTGGTTTCAAGGTGGGGAGGTTCGGATTATGGTTTTTGTAACACCCCAAATTATACCCTGACAGTTTTATAACATGTTTTGGTTATAATAAAAGTAAATGTATATTTGCAGAGGCCAAATAATGCTAAAGAAAATTTAGAGCTTCGAATTTATATGAAAACTGAAATGGGTGGTGTTCTTGTTTAGGACCCATGGGTCATAATTTAAGAAAGATTGAGCAAAAGTGGAATTAACATATGACCCAGTGCAAATAATTGGTGATGAAGGGGCTAAAAGTGCAAATAAAGGAAGAATTAACTTATAAATAGGAGGTGAGAGCAAAAATATCTCATCTTTGGTCTCATTTTTGGAACAAGCGTGAAGAGGAAAAGAAGAAGAGAAGGAAGGAAGAAGAAGAGGGAAGAAAGAGGGAGGAGCGAGAAAGGTAAAGTTTACATGAGGACCTGGGTATGGGAAGTCTAGTTTTTGTATGAATTAGTATGGTTTTTGGTATGGAAACTAAGGAGTTTTGTATGGGTTGTATGGATTCAAGTATGGAATTTATGCAAAAATGCATGGATACACATCTTTGGGTGGTATGGATTCAAGTATGGAATTTTATTAAAATGTATGGATACATGTTTGGGTTGTATGGATTCTTGTGAAACCTAACCACCCCAACCCTTCTTTGATGAATTTTGGGTTTAATGAAACCACTAATTGGTAGAAAGGTATGTAAAGGTAGGTATGGATGTTCTTTTCTAGGGTTTTGAGAAGCCTCCTACCCTAGGGTGTTATTGGAGTTTAGGGGAAAACTTGAGATTTGTTTAAGATATGTATCAAAGAAGTCCCATGAGTTGATTATAGTCCATAGAAGTGTTTAGAGAATTTTAAGGTAGTTTTGGGATTTTGGAATGAAAAACGCAAAGGCATAAAAGTGGGGAAAATGTTAAGCACGCTGGCGTGAGTCTTGCATTGTTCTGAATGATTTTACGCTTTTGTCTCTGTTCGGATAGCCATAACTAGCCGTCAGAAGTCAGGTTGGAAGTGTTCTTAGACTCACATGGAAATATCTTTAGTGCATAATCCATCAATATATAGCTTGTCTGATATGATCATATAATAAGTCAAAAATAGCCAAAACCGAGTGACTCGCTGCTTTCTGTTGCAAGGATTCTTTAGTTTTTCTTCATGGCTTGCAACTTGCATAACTCCTTCGATTAGGACTACATTATGGGTATTCTTGGACTCGTAGAGCCCTTTGATGCAGAATCTATCATATAGATTGATATAATGTGAGCTTATATTACACCCAAGAAATGACAAAACTGGTGGTTCTTGCTCTTGTGCGAGTGCTGCCAGTTCTTGATTTTCTTCCACGGCTTGCAATTTGCATAACTCCTTCGTTAGGACTGCATTGTAGGTATTCTTAGACTCTGTAAACCCTTTGAGTCTAGAATATATATATATATATATATATATATATATATATATATATATATATATATATATATATATATATATATATATATATATATATATATATATATATATATATATAATATTGAGCTTATAGTACACTGAAAATGACAAAGCGTTAGCTCGCACTAACATGCGAGTCTTCTGATTCTTGATTTTCTTCACGACATAACACGCAACTCCTTGGTAGGACTTTGTTATGGGTATTATTAGACTCTATGAAATCCCTTTGAGTCTAGAATCTATCTATATAGGTGGTATAATATGATATAGTACACTGAAATGACAAAAGAGCGTTAGGCTATTTCTTCTTTAGCGGTGTGCAAGTTCTTGATTTTCTTCACGGCTTTACTGACTTGCATAACTCCTTGGGTTGGATTTCAGTTATGGAGTGGATTATATGGAAATATCATTGAGTCTAGAATCTAACCATATGATATTTAATGGCATTTGGTGCCCCACATCTTGTCTGAAAATTAGTTGTTGTACGAGTGTACTAATCGCTTAGTTGAGATTCAGATACATGGTAAGAAAGGATGTAGATATGAACGAAATAGCAATATATGTAGATTTGATATGTAAGAGTATAGATAAGAAAAGTACCTACGGTATCCAAGGAGAGTCTCTATTCTGTACTCCTACGGGGAGATAGAGACCAGTGCGATAAAACTAAAGCTTGTACAAGTATAGGAATGTATAGGTATAGGTCATAAGATATGATAGTACGATAAAATACATGAAGATATAAGTTAACAAGATATAAGATCATTGCAAGTAGATGACATGATATGAATATAAGAGTATATGATGAATATATGATTGTCATACATAAACGAATGGTGGAACATCATAGGAACACATGAATGAGCAAAAACATACATGATAGTAATATAGAAAGTACACTTAATAGCTAAATCATGATAGAGAAAACGCATAAAGGATATGATATAAATGATATAAAAGGGATATGAATAGATAAAGATATATGAATATATGAATCTACGAGAGTGCATGCGTCACGTTCATGGTATATGATAGGATTACATATATGATACGAAGACAAAACTAAATGATAGAAAAGATATGAATATCGTATTGTAAGAAATATGGGAACTGCTGATATGAAGCTAAGAAATATGTGAAGGTATTACATACGAAATAAATAATAGTGTATATCTCATCATCATACATGATAACAATAGTTATTCATGTAGATGAGATATGTACTGAAAGTGTAATAAAAAGTTATGCCTTAGGCGGTAGAGGATAGATGGGCATGCCTATTAAGGGAAAAACAAGTTTGCGACATCTTGATCGATTGACTTAGTTTGGGTCATTACAGCCTTGGACATATAGATAGTCATTGTCTCGTCTGATAATCCTTGGCCTCAGACCCTTATAGACCTTATTTCGTCTGAGTGAAGTCTGACTCCTTCGGGCCCCTTATAGTTTCCTTTATCCAATTCTAAGGTTTATGCGAGCAGGCTTATAAAACAAATGATTTGAATATGACAGCATGTGAAAAGATATGATATGATCACGAGAAGCATACTTTGCTATGTGATGATAGGATTACATGGCTGTGAAGTTATACGTCCCGGAGCATGATGAAATGTATAAGATATTAAAATGATGCGAAAAATTTAATATGATAATATAATTATATGAAAGTACAAGATGTGATATGTGAAATATGACAGTATATGAAAAGTACATAGTACATGAATACAATATATGGAAAGTACAAAGTACAGTACATGAAAAGTATATGAACAAGTACAATACATGAAAGATAAAGTAATATGAAAAGTATAATAAGAAAATGGTATATGAAAATAGTACATGAACAGTACATGAATACAGTATATGAATTTAGTACATGAACACGGTCATGAGACGATTACATGATGTGATGCGTGAAAGCAGTACACAATAGCGAACATGAAATATAACAGAATGGTATAGTATATAACCATGAAAATAATATATGTATACGAATATGACATGCATAGAATAGGATATGTAATATGAACCATTAGAAAAATAATAGATCAAATGATAAGTACTAGAATAAGAAATAAATGATATGAAAGGTTATATGTCAAACGTCACATGATAGAAGTGTATAATGCCATATGAAAATGATAAGATAAGTGTATTTATTTGGGGCAGTCGCAGTTGTGGTCATCCATGTATATGTTTCTTTCGTAAAAAGCTTACGGGTTTTAATTTGTGTAGGTACGAAGCAAAGACAAGGATAGAGGACGGGACATCCCACATCGGTGAAGCGGACGGCTCGGAGATAGGTAGGGTGCAGTGGCAGACGGCTACTCGGGCTCGGCTGGGCTCAGCTTTCAGCTACGGCTCGGGCTCGGCTCATTGAGCCCTAAAGCAGTAAGAACGGGCTTCTGAGCCCAAGGCTCGATAAATTTCGGGGCTGGCTTTCGGGCTCGGCTCGGTTTCGGTCGAAAAAGCTTCATTTCGTGCGCCTGGACCCATCCGAATCCGCTTTGAGGCGAGAAGCCTTTGCGGTCTCCGACGACGGGATCTGGTCTTCCCGCGGTGCGATCTGGCTTCGAGTCGCGCCCAGTGAAATGTCGAGGTCATGTGTCCGGATATTGATCGCGTGGATCTACTCGGCTCGGTCGGTCGATATGGATGGCCGTCGCGTGAATCCTCATAGGCCCGGATTGGGAGCGGCGGCGAAGGCGGCGAACCAGCGGGTCGCCATTGGTGAGGCTGCCTGATCTCGGATCTGCCATTAGCGAAATGGTACCACGATGGCGTAGAAAGGTGTTGGCGGCGGTATGTTCAGTGTGGATAAGCGTGAAGAAGTCTTGGAGCAAATGGGACGTCGGGGAAGGACATGTATGTTGGGTATGATGACCCCTTTGGTAGGATGGTCGATCCTGGTGTGGTCGGGTGCAAATATGAGGGTATTGAAGACTCACTATTGGAAAACTATAGAGGCGGCTAGTGGCCATAAGCTTAGACAAAGGGTTTGCAGTCTTGTGGCATTGAGGGCAATGCGGATAAATAGATCAGTTGGCCCGATGAGCGAAGGATCGATCTCAAATCTTGGGGTATTAGGGCCCTTTTGGATCTTGTCTTGGGACTTAACCCGGCGCATCTGGCGTGGGTATGGGTAAATCATCGAGGTGATCGTGGGGTGGGGTTCATAGAGAGGAAACAAGATGACATGCGGGACTACGAGAATAGGCAACGGTCTTCTTGTAGGGTGCCACCGTCATTTCTTTGGGTATGAAAATTTCTGGCCAGAAGCCAGGTTCGACATGGTGGGGCGGATTGCAGATCTTCAGTCAGTGAGTGGTGAAACTGCAGAAATTCGTCATGCTATCTTGGTAGATACGGGAGGTGGTAGGCTGTAACCATGTGCAATAATCTGTTTCAAATAGTTTATGTTGTTACTAATGGTACATGTGAGATCTTGTTGATATATTATTTCTTTATTTAGATAATTGATTAAAACCAATCATGTTTCTTATTCAATGATTTCAGTGTCTTATATCTTCACTATGCAATTTCTACTTGTTTTAATTCTATTTCATAATTTTTCAGTTGCAAGTTGTTTCGACGGTGAAGTGCAGCGTAATCGAAAGGAAAGCAATGTTGAAGAGTGACTGTATTTAGCATCAATTTCTAAATCAACTAGGTAAACAAATCCCGTATAAAATTATTTCGTAATTGAGTGTAATTTGTTATCAGTTGATTACAAAAGTTAAAAGTATATGGTGAGCTTGAGGATTGATTACAATACAAAACTTGTATAGGCTGGGATTGGGCTTGAAGCTCGAGTTAAGCTACAGGCTCGTTCATATGAAACTTGAGCCTAATGAGCTCGAAGCCCGAGCTTTTTTTCGTCGAAGCCAGAAGCTTGGGCACGATTTTAAGCTCGTTCAAAAGCTCGGCTCGGGCTCGAGCCCCCTCATAAATTATGACCTAGTTCGAAATTGTTGAAGCTGTTCAATTCATTTCAGTTCACAGGCCGCAGAGATGAGTCTTCCGCCGCGTAACCCTTGATCTACGTATTTTTGGAATAAGTATAAGTTTTGTATATTGAGAAGTAATGAGACTCAGTATATAGAACATGAATACCACTACGATGGTACTTATAATGTAAATGTAAATGTTTTTTTTTTATTTGTGAAAAGCGGTGCAGTTAAGAGTCTCAGGTTCAACAAGGTGACACTTATCGGTAGCCCGAGGCGGGGGTGAGGTAAATAACGGTTTTCTTTTTTGTGAGTATTTTCTTTTCTTTTCTTTTTTTTTTTCAAAAAAAAAGTCACTTTCCACTAAAAAAAATTTCTTGAACGAGTAGGCATTTTGACAAGATTACACTTATGTTTTAAATAAATTAATAATATTGGGCATTAATTGGATGAATCAGGGATTACTCGAATTTTAGAACACGATAAAATTAGAAGATTGAAATTGAAATTATAAAGAACCATGATCTTTGATAGACACACTTCAATTGAATTAGACTAATTGTTATCTCTGTTTAACTTGATTTAAAAATTAAGAACATTATTAACTCTTGGAGTTATAATAAAAATGATAGATGAGTAGGAAGCACTAAGTAGATATTATGTTTTACTAACCTATGCACTCTACTCCGCAATTTCGGTGTCACCTAATAACCGAGGGTATGATACTAAAAATGTGGGACATTCGGGTAAAATGGTAGCCTGATACATGAGTATGCAAAGCACTCAACTAGTGTGATGTTTTTCTGATAAAAATAAAAAATGACTAAATGAGATAAAAGACAATTTTACAGCAGTTACAGTTGAGAAGCTTAAAAAAAAAAAAACTAACCTAATTGAAAGGTGTTCAATCTTACCACTATTATTGTTTATAATAGCTTTAAGGGGATTATGATTAGTATGTATTGATAAATTAAGTAAATAGAGAATAACTTTGAGTTGAATTCAATAAAGATGTGCGGGAATTGTAACTTTATGGTTGATGTTTCATGAATCTAAGATTTGATTGTTTTAAATGAAGAGTTATTTGAAAGAATACCGATTATGCCCTATATTGTCATTTATTTAAGATATGTGTCTAATTTATCTTTATGCTTTGCTCGGGATGAACAAAAGTTTAAGTTATGGGGTATTTGATATGGCTCAATTATGCATATATTTTCTTATCAATTTAGAGCCATATCATGTGTAATTAAGAGTGTTTTGTAATGATTTTAAGTTACTTTGTTCAAATTGAATATTTTATGATAAAAGTAGCTCAATTTAGCTTAATTACACATAATACTTAGTAAGAAGGGTAAAATTGTCATTTTACAAGTTTTTTGAAAATTGAAATAGGTAATAAGTCCATAATTTTGAGTTAAAATCAGCTTATATTCACAAGGCTTCAAAATTTATTACCAGTGATATAGCTCAGGAACTTAATTGTAAGAAAAGTGAACTAAGTAAAGAAAGGAGAAAAGTTTAGACATTCAAGGAGCCTTCCGGTGACAGAATAGCGCACAAAATGAAGTACTATTCACACAGAACTATTCTAGCACAAATTAAGGGTATTCCGAAGACGGAATATTGTTATTCAAGCACACGTACGGGGTATTCCGGTGTCGTATAGTGCCAAAATTAATGCAAAAATGTCTTTTTCAGCAGATCTTTTGCATTTACTACAAGGGGTTTTGGGTTTAAGGATTGGGGTTTATGGTTTTTAGGGTTTTTAAAATTTTTAGGGTTTAGGATTTTTAAGATGTTTAAGGTTTAGGGTTTAGGGTTTAAGGTTTTTTATTTTTAGGGTTTTTATGATTTAAGGTTTAGGGTTTATTATCTTAGAAATTTGATTTGAAAGTCAAGAATAAAAAAGGAGCTGAGAATTTTGTTGCTGACCATCTGTTACGGCTTGGGGAAATTAAAATTAAAAGTGCGCAATTTGATTTGACAGATGAATTTCCGGATGAGCATTTGTTCAAGATAATTAACCACATCACCCGATCCTTGGCATGCAGACATGGCAAACTACTTGGCTGGTAATATCCTTCCTACTCATCTTACTGCACAGGAGAAGAAGAAATTCTTATCTAAGATTAAGTATTATTTGTGGGAAGAACCTTACTTGTATAAGATTTGTGCTGATAATGTAATTAGATGTTCCATACCATCTGACGACGTAGAATCAATTCTGCATGACTGTCATAGTAGAGAAGCTGGTGGACACTTTGGTGCTACGAGGACTGTAGCTAAAGTGCCACAGTCTGGATTTTTCTGGCCCATGTTGTTTAAAGATGCTCACACTTTTGTTCAAATGTGTGAAAGTTATCAGAAACAGGAAATTTTGTCCAGAAGAAATGAGATGCCTTAAATAATATTTTGGTTTGTGAAATCTTTGATGTGTGGGGGATTGATTTTATGAGACCTTCCCTTAAATCATTCAACAATGAATACATGCAGCGACTGTTGATTATGTGTCAAAGTGGGTAGAAGAAGTAGCCACTACAAATAATGATGCTAAAGTGGTTGTCAAGTTTTTGAAAAAAAACATTTTCACTCAATTTGGAACACCACGAGCAATCATTAGTGATGAGGGTACACATTTTTTGCAATAGATTGTTTAACAATTTGTGTGGAAAATATGGTGTCAAACATAAAGTTGCTATGACTTACCACCCACAAATTATTGGACAAGTTGAGGTTTTAAATAGGAAAATTAAGAAAATTTTGGAGAAAACGTTAAAGTGTAAATAAGAAGGATTGGGCTTTGAAATTGGATGATGCTTTGCAGGCTTACAGGATGGCTTTTAAGACACCCATTGGGATGTCGCCGTCCTATAAGTCCACAAGGCATCATCCAATTTCAAAGCCTAGTTTCTCCAAAATTTTAAAGTGTGTCTATCAAAATTTTAAAGCATCATCCAATTGAAGTGTGTCTATCCAAAGATCCTTAGTTCTTTATAACAATTTCAATCTTCTAATTATTACTCGTGTTACAAAACCGAGTAATCCCCTTGATTCATCCAATTAATGCCCAATATTATTAATTTATTTAAAACATATGTGTAATCCTGTCAAAATGCCTACTCATTCAAAACACAAATTTTAGTGGAAAGTAGCTTATCATCAATTGACCGGTTAAACCCTAAATCCTAAACCCTAAACCCTAAAAACCCAAAACCTTAAAAATCTTGAAAACCCTAAACTCCAAAGGCTAAACCCTAAACCCGAAAACCCCAAATCCTAAACCCGAAACCCCCAAATCCTAAATCCTAAACTCAAAACCCAAAACCCTAAAAACCTTAAAAACTGTAAACCTTAAACCCTAAAATCTTTAAAACCCCTAAAAAACCCTAAACCCTAAACCCTTTGTAGTAAATGCAAAAGATTTGCCCAAAAAGACACTTTTGCATTAATTTTGGCACTATTACGGCGCCGGAATACCCGTACGTGTGCTTGAATAAAAATATTCCGTCGCCTGAATACCCTTAATTTGCGCTGGAATAGTTATGTGCGAATAGTACTTCATTTTGTGCACTATTCTGGCGCTGGAATCCTTCATCTTCGCCGGAATGCTCCTTGAATGCCCCAAACTTTTCCTTTCTTGCATTTTAGTCCACTTTTTCCTACAATTAAGTTCCTGGAGTTATAATTTGCACAAAATATGAAACGACTTAATACTTATCATCAATTTTCAAAAAACTATTAAAATGACAATTTTACCCTTCTTACTAAAGTACTGTTTGTTTTAATTTGAATTAGAAAGCGATTTAATTTTCGTTATTCATTTGTTTTAATTTTCTCTCACTTATCACTAAAATTTTTGAAAAAATGACTGAAACAAAATAGCAAAAAAATTTGGCTTTTTCTGAATAGAAAAAGCTCACTCTCACCATGATTTTCATCTTTTCATGCAAAATAGCTCACTCACTTATTTCCATCTTTCTATTTCTTGCCAAGTATGCAAAGAGAAATATAATTCTTTAAAATTTTGCATTTTATAATATTATTCATAACAGGTTAAGTAAAATTATTTTGAAAAGTTACATATTTTCTTGATAGTTTTAAGATAAATAAAACAAGTTTAGAATAAATAAATATATATATATATGTATATATATATATATATATATAATCCCTCAATTTTCGAAGAAAACCGAAAACTTTAGTGTAAGTAGGTTTTTTTGCTCTATCCCATACTATAAATCATTAGCCAGATAAATCAGATTAGGATGAATTTTATATAAATTTTCAAAATCCAAGTATTTATAAGTTCATTTGTATTATTTAAATTTATTCTTTACTTTTTTCATCGGTGTTGCATAATAAGTGATAATAATAATAATAAATTAGTATTATTATTATTAACTTTGAATAAAATAAATTATAAAAATAATTATTAGGATCAAAATGGAAACTAACAACTTAATCCTTAATAGAGATAAAATATTAAAAAAACAAACGACTTAATACTTAATGCTATTAAGTACTATTCAGCATTAAGCTCAAAAAAAGTTCTATTCACTATTCAGCCAAAAAAACAAACGCCACCTAAGTATTATGTGTAATTAAGTTAAATTGAGCAACTTTTATCATAAAATATTCAATTTGAACAAAGTAACTTAAAATCATTAACACTCTTAATTACACATGATATGGCTCTAAATTGATAAGAAAATATATGCACTAGTTGAGCCATATCAAATGCCCATAACTTAAACCTTTGTTGTCGAAAAGCATAAAGACAAAATTAGATACATTATGGCAAATATCTGCTGTGGTTTTGAGACTTTGAGGTATATTAAAAATTTAAGTAGATTTTGATAAGCGATAGACCCAGAAAGTGTCACGAGAACAAAGGGTAAATATGTAATTTACCACTTGAGGACCTAGTGGTCATAAATGGGAAAGACTAGGGGTTAATGTATAAAATGCTTGAAAATGAAATACAAATAGAAGGAGTTATGTGATTAAAGGCAATTAGAGAGACTTAGAACCAAAAATGGGTTTTATTTGCCAAACATGGCCTAAGGACCAAATTGAAATTAAAAGAAAAATTAAACAAATAAATTGGATAAGATCAATTGGTTTCTCATTTTTGAAGTAAGAGAAAGAAGAAGGGAGAAAGAAGAGAAGAGGAGAAGAGGAAAGAGAAGAAAGAAGAGAGAAGAGAAAGAAGAAAGAGAGAAAGAGATTTGGTATGGAATCTAACATTGAGTATGGATTACTTGGATTTCTTGTATGGATATACATGTTTGTGGGTTGTGGGTTGTAAGAAACCTAACCTAGAATGGTCTTGTATGGGATAAAGTATGGAATCACCACTTTGAGAGTTGGATTCATGGTTTAGTGAAGTAATTGAGTTAGGGTTTAGAACAAACCCTAACTAATCATTATATTTGGTTTGTGTATGGGTTATGACCCATATTAGAGTTGTTTTGGGAGTAATTCATTAAAGGTTTTTGAAGTAAGATAAGTATTTGAAAGATGATTTGAGTAGAATAGAGGTTACAAGATGGATATAGAGTGGTTTTGATGTGTGTATTGGTATTGAGTTGGGTAGAAAATATGGAAAAATGGGAGAAAAACCACCATTTACGGAAGCATTTTTGAGGTGGTACCGGTCCCCAGGCAGTGTGATGCTAATTACCATAAGTGCCCTATCCTTTGAGTGCAGGTCTTAGAGATTTTTGAGTCTTAGGTACCCAATGTTCTGTTTTGGACTAACGTTAGTATTTTCACCATAACTTGGTCATTTCTTGCTCGATTTGAGTGATTCAAGTGGTACAGTTAAACTAGACTTCAAAGGAGAACAAATCTCCTTAAAATGGGTGCTAAATTCGGTTATTTGGCCCAGTTCACTCAAAGTGGGGTTATGTTCAAGCCAATTTCTGGTTCGGTTTTGAACATAGAGTAGTCTCGGTTGTTTGGGACATATCTTGAGTTTCGGTGCTCTGATTTGGATGATTCCAGTTGGAGAAGAACCCTTAGCACCTTAGCTTCAAAGGAGTACAAAGAACCAGTGTCAAATATGAAGTTAAGACTCCCGAAAATGACAAAAGACGATTATTTCTTCCATTTATTTCTTTGCGAGTCTTCTGAGTTCTTGTTTCTTCACGGCTTGCAATTTGCATAACTCCTTTGTTAGGACTCCATTATGGGTATTCTTGGACTCTATGGAAATCTCATTGAGTCTAGAATCTAATCATATGCTATTTAATGGCATTTGGTGCCGACATTTTTTCTGAAAATTGAATTGTTGTACCAAGTGTACTAATCATTTTGTTAAAGTTAATTGGAATACATGGTAAGAAAGGATATAGATATGAACAAGAAATGGCAATATATGTAGATTTGATATGTAAAGGAGCATAGATAAGAAAGGTACCTACGGGTATCAAAGGAAGAGTCTTTGTTACTGTGTACTCACGGGAGATAGAGACGGAGTTTGATAAAGCCTGAGAAAATTTTAAGTATAGGAATGTATAGAGTATATGTCATGAGTAGATGAATACGATAAAGTACATGAAGATATAAGTTAACAAGATATAAGATGTTATAAGTAGATGACATGATATGAATATAAGGTATAAATATGAATATATGATTGTCATACATAAGCGAATAGATGGAACATGATAGAACACATGAATGAGTAAGCATACATGATGAGGAAATATAGAAAGTACATGAATAAGCTAAATCATGATAGAAACGCATAAGGATATGATGAGTAAGAAGCATACATGATAGAAATATAGAAAGTACATGAATAGCTAAATCATGTTAAAAGCATAAAGGATATGATGCATAAATGATATAAAGGGATATGAATATATAAAGATATATGAATATATGAATATAAGAGTGCATAGATGCATTCATGATATACTGATAGGATTTATATATGATAAAAGACAAAACTAAATGATAGAAAAGATATGAATATATGTATTATAAGAAATATGAGAAAGTAATATGAAGCTACAAATATGAGAGCAGTCTGATTAAAGTATCAGTAAATGCATATTCATAAGTGATCCATGATAACAATAGTTATTCATGGATTATGAAATATATGCAGAAAATAATAATAAAACTAATTGCACATTACGGCCCAGGGTAGATGGATGAATGGCATGCCTAGGGAAGATCTGATTGTTCTGCGACATATAGATACGAGATATGAGGCTTCCGTTTGGGTCGATGACATAAATCCTGTTTTGATCATGATAGCGGCCCCTTTTGGGTCATACAGAGATCACTGTCTTATACAGTGATAGTACCTTTGGGTACATACAGATAGAGATCACTGTCTCATACAGTGATAGTACCTTCGGGTACATCCAGTTATTTCCCGAATCCGCTTATAAGGTATTTGCAAGCATGAATATAAAAGAAAATGAAAAGTATACATAAAGGAAATGTATATGCAAAGTATATGATATGATATGATATGAGAAGCATAGCATTGTTATGCGATGATAGTATACTGTTACAAGAACATGAAATACAGTATAAGAGGACATGAAAAGTATAGAAAGTATATAAAAGTACAAAAGTATATGAAAGAATATGTAATAGAACATGAAAAGCATATGAAAGTACAATATATGAAAATCATAGGAAAGTATAGTATATAAAAATTACAAGATGAAAATATAGGGAAGTACAAGAATATAGATGAAAGTTTATGACAAAATATGCAAATACATGGAATCACATTGCTACTGAATGACAAACAGGACGAGATTCCTTCTCGAATCTGTCGTGAATGTCAATTCTATAGTCAGAGTGAAAACACAAATGCAAAGTATATGACAATACGCGATTGTAGAAGAAAGGTATATGAAAAGTATAGTATATGAAAGCACATGAAAGTATATGTGAAAACCTATGACAGTATATGATATGATAGTAAAGTATAAGCTCTGCACTCCTAAGAGAGATACATAAGATGTGATAGAAATTCATATAATCTGAAAAGTAATGTTATGATATGGAATATGCAAAGTATAGAAACATGAATAGAGTAAAAGTATAGATAGGAGATATGCCAAAGACATAGAACATATAGGAAAAGATTAGGCAGCGCAATAGGAATGTAAAGATGATAAGTAATAAAAATTATATAGATATATATAGATATATGAAATGCATATGCGCCTTAAGCTTGTGATGGTCACCATTAGTGGTTGTCCATGCTTATGTTACCTAAGCGTAAAGCTTAGCACGGGTTTTTCAATCAGTGTAGGTCTTGAGGAGGCAAGAGGATGGGACACCCACATGTCTGCGGAGGTAGGTGGCGCAAGATAGGTGCTCACCGCACTACTTTTGCAATCTTTGATGTTTTGTATTAGATATGTATATTCATAAGTGTTTGTAAAAGATGTAAACTCCAATGAAGGAGTGTGATTATATTTTGTATTCCGCTGCTACAAAATATATTCAATAGCAAATGTACATGTATAAGTAAATGAGACTCAGTATATGTGTATAGATTTTAATGGACACCACTACGGTGTGATTCTTTGTATAAAGTTTGTTATTATAGAAATTGTTTGTATGCCCACCAGTACAAGTTCAACTGAGAAGAAGCAGTGTAGAGTCAGAGTATATAGTCTCGCGCCTCGACTCGAGTTCGGACTAAATGGCTAGATTCGGGTAGAAGAGGGGTGTTACACACATATCTTAAATAAATGACAATATAGGGCTTAAACGGTATTCTTTCAAATAACTCTTCATTTAAAACAGTCAAATCTTAGATTCATGAAACATCATACATAAAGATTACAATTCCTAATCAAAGGCACATCATTATGAATTCAACTCAAAGTTATTCTCTATTTACTTAATTTATCAATAAATACTAATCATAATCCCTTTAAAGCTATTATAAACAATAATAATGGTAAGATTGAACACCTTTCAATTAGGTTAGTTTTTTTTTTTTTTTTAACTTTCTCAACTATGTAACTGTTGTAAAAATTGTCTTTTATCTCATGAAGGTCATTTTTGGCTTTTATCACAAAACATCACACTAGTTGAGTGCTTTGCATACTCATGTATCAGGCTACCATTTTGCAGATGTTCCACATTTTAGTGTCATACCCCCAATTATTAGGTGACACCGAAATAGCGGAGTGATGCATGGAGTTAGTAACATAGTTAGTATCTACTTAGTGCTTCCTACTCATCCCTATCATGTCATTATTCTAACTCCAAGAGTTAATAATGTTCTTAATTTTTAAATCAAGTTAAACAGAGATAACAATTAGTCTAATTCAATTGAAGTGTGTCTATCAAAGATCATGATTCTTTATAATTTCAATTTCAATCTTCTAATTTTATCGTGTTCTAAAATTTGAAGTAATTCTTGATTCATCCAATTAATGCCCAATATTATTAATTTATTTACATAAACATGATCCAAATATCCAAAAAGAAAGTACAAGAAAAGGAAAACACAAAAACTAATAAGCGCCTGTGCCATATCGGGATCACCAGAGGTAATGGGAGTGGGTGGTGGTGGATCCTGACGCTGAGTACGGAGTAATGAGACCTCCAGCTCAAGAGCCGCAAGACGGACATGAGGGCAGCGAAATTGGTAGGTGATAAAGTGACACCAGCCGCGGGAGGTACAGTAAGAGATGATGTGGCAGGAGCTGCGGAGGATGAAGAAGCACCCGCAGTCATGCAGGGTGTAAGCACAGATGAAGTTCCGGAAGCCATGGGGTCTAGCTCGTCCTCCCGTAAAATTCCTGGTGTAGGCAATCCTCGGGGCCCCTGGCAAACGCCACTGCCCATACTCTCCCCACCCCACCACACACACACACACATCAGAGCCAACACTTAAAATCTCCGGAAGATCAAAGTGAGTAATGGAGGAAAACAAAGATCTATCACTATCAACTCCGGAGACTACTGCTCTCATCTGCGTAATGATAAGATCCGTAAGCAGTACCTGCCCTCGGTCATACACATCATCTTGTCCGCCAAATAAAAGTCGAGGTTGCATGCCTCGTTCAAACTACTACTGTTAATACTGTTAAAAGCGCATCCTAATAGGAAGTCGTTGTACCAAAATCGCCCTGTTAATACTGTCCCCCTTGGCAATCTCGGTAGTCTGAACACCAATGGCCTCTAATCTCTCATGATTACGCCAAGTAGAAAAAGATAAAAATCTCCCCTGCCGATGATCAACCCGAGGTGCAGTAAACTCAACTCCCATAATACGGCATAACCGATCATTATCTAGAAAAATAGCCTGACCTCTAACAGATACGAATATAGAAACAAATCCATAACAGTCTTATCCAGAATGTTGGCATAAAACTCCTTGATTAACTGAGGATAGTACTCATCAGGCAAAGTCAAAATCGGACCCTAGCCTAAACTATCAAAGGCGTCTGTCAACTGAAACTCCTTATCTACTTCCTGAGCACTGGTCTTTTCGACCACAAATTCGACATCCATGACCCCAATAACGCTCGTTCTCGATAGACGAAAAACGTGTGGCATCATACTCATCCTCATCAACCCTACGTCGAACATTACGACGACTAGCCATAATCTCCACACAACTGTACAAAAACACATCCACAATCAACAACAGCAAATACAACAAACCTAAGAAATTCTCCTAAAAATCACTATCAAACTCCAACTACTCCATTCACTGGACCTAAACAATTTTCGCTAAAATATTCAAATGTGCCTAAAACATGAGAAAACGTACGAGGAATGAGAAGGAACGATGGTCGGAAGATAAAGAAACTCCAAAAACTAACTAAAAGTACTCACAAACTCCTAAAAGTTCAGAGAAAACGAGCTGAAAATTTCAGAAAATGAGAAAGAATGACGGAAATGCAAGCGGCCATGCGAATATATAGGTTTTTGGAAGATTCCGGCACCGGAATAATGCGCGTAAACCGGATTTTTAATATTCCGACGTCGAAATATTTTTTGACCGTGAATCGGAATGAATATTCCAGTATCGGAATGTTGAAATTCCGCTAGAATATTCCTTTATTCTTTTTTTTGAAGAAAATAAGTATTTACAAGTATTGGGTTGCCTCCCAACCGGAATAAGTATTTATGAAGGGTCTCGTAGTGTGTTGGAAGTTTTGAGCGAATCAAACCTCCAGTCAACTTACGGTTTCAACCGACTTCCAATGACCTTAAAATTTCCCTTTTCATCGTCTGCAATTTCCATCACCCCGTAAGAGAATACTTTTGCGCATCGTGATAGAAGTTTTCTAGGAAATAGCTTTAATCGTGAATTGAAAAACAAAACTTTATGTCCCACTTTGAACTTCTTATTCACAATACTTAGGCGTCAATACCATCAACCGTCTTTTCTTTATAAAGCTTAGTTTTCTCATAGGCATTTAATCAAAATTCATTAAGTTCATTGAGTTGGAGTAACCGTTTGTCACCAATAGCTTCCAAATCGAAATTCAAAGCCTTGATGTCCCAGTATGCCTTATGTTCGAACTCAATAGAGAGATGACATGCCAAACACCAGCCTATACGGCAACATTCTAATGGGTGTCTTAAAAGCCGTCCTGTAAGCCCACAAAGCATCATCCAATTTCAAAGCCCAATCTTTTCTATTCAAACTCATTGTTTTCTCCAAAATTTTCTTAATTTCCTTATTTGAAACCTCAACTTGTCCATTAGTTTGTGGGTGGTAAGCCATAGCAACGTTATGTTTGACACCATATTTTCCCTAAATTGTTAAAATCTATTGCAAAATGCATGCCCTCTGTGATTATCGTCGTGTTCCAAATCGGTGAAATGTTTTCTTCAAAAACTTGACAACCGCTAGCATCATTAGTTGGCAGTGGCTTCTTCTTCTACCCACTTTGACACATAATCAACAACAAACAAGACATATTCATTTGTTGAATGATTTAGGAAGGGTCTCATAAAATCAATCCCACACCTCAAGATTTCTAAAACTAGGAATATTATTTAAGGGCATCTCATTTCTTCCTAGACAAAATTTCCTGTTTCTGACAACTTTCACACATTTGAACAAAAGTGTAGGCATCTTTAAGCAATGTGGGCCAAGAAAAATCCAGAATTTAGCACTTTAGCTGCAGTCCTCGTGGCACCAAGAGTGTCCGCAGCTTCTCCCACTATGACAGTGATGCAGAATTGATTCTACGTCATTAGATGGTATGCAACATCTAATTACATTATCCTTTAGATCTTATACAAGTAAGGTTCTTCCACAAATAATACTCAGAAAGAATTTCTTCTTCTCCTGTGCAGAAAGATGAGTAGGAAGGTTATTACCAGCCAAGTAGTTTGCCATTTCTGCATACCAAGGATCGGTGATAATGGTTATCTTGAACAAATGTACTTGAAATTCATCTGTCAAATCAAATTGCGCACTTTCAATTTTAATTTCCCCAAGCCGTGACAGATGGTCAGAGACAAAATTCTTAGCTCCTTTTTTATCCTTGACTTTCACTTTATCATGATTTTCCGCAAATTCCTACAACAGTAAAATCTAACGTATCAATTGAGGTTTAGCATCTTGTTTAGAGAACATGTATTTCAGTGCAGTGTGACAAGTGTAGACAACAACTTTTGACAAAATCAGATATGATCAAAATTTCTCAAAAGCAAAAACAACAACCAAAAGTTCTTTTTCTATGATGGTGTAGTTCAACTGTGTCTCATTTAGAATCCTGCTTGCATAGTGAATTGGCTGAAATCTGTTTTGTCTGCGTTGTCCCAATACAGCACCAACTGCTCTGTCACTCACATCACACATCATCTCAAAAGGCTCTCTCCATTTGGAACTATCAGTTTTGGAGCACTTACCAACATTTCTTTCAATGAAGTGTAGGCCTGCATGCAATCATCTGAAAACACAAAAGGGGCATCTCTAGAAAGAATGTGATGCCCCTAGTGGAGACTCGTACAAATTATCCACCATGGGATCCGTCCGTCAGATGGCGGATCGAACACAGCTCAAGGCGCGAGACTATATATTGGGGCCCGATGTATGTTCTTTATCGGAAATTGGGCTTGTACATGTGGGTATACAAACAATTTACATGTAACAACAATAATTTACATATACAAAGAACCTTCGAATTGGTGTCCATCAAAATCTATACACATATACTGAGTCTCATTTACTTATACATGTACATTTGCTATTGAATATATTTTGTAGCAGAATACAAAATATAATCATACTCCTTCATTGGAGTTTACATCTTATACAAACACTTATACATATGCATATCTAATACAAAACATCAGAGATTGTGGAAGCAGTGCGGTGAGCACTATAAATTTTGGCACCTTTCTGTGATGTGGGATGTCTGTCCTCTATCCTTGTCTTCCGTACGTACCTACATGGATTAAAGCACATTGCTAAGCTTTACGGCTTAGTGGGGAAACATATCGAGGACGATAATAACTATGATCGTCTTAACAAATACACTTATCTTATCATTTCATAAAACATACACTTTTGTCTGTATGACGTTTGTATATAACCCTTTCTATCTTTTATCTCTTATTATAGTACTTATCATTTTGATCTATTATCTTTCTAATGGTTCATAGCCATATCTAATACGTGCATGTCATAGTCGTAACCACATATATTACTTTCATGGTTATATATTATACCATTTGTTATGTTCTATTTTTCATGTCTTTGCTAACATATGTTGCTATTCATATCTTGTGTTCATATCTTTGTTTTCTGTATACTTTCATATTACTTTCTCTTGTATGTACTGTACTTGTTCATATACTTTTCGTGTACTATCATATACTTTTTATACGATCGTGTATCTCATATACTTTGCATTTCTTATACATATGCATTTCATATATCTATACATATTCATATAACTTTTATTACTTATCATCTTTACATTCCTATTGCATGTCAATCTTTTCCGTTACATGTTCTGTCTTTGGCATATCTTCTATCTATGCTTTTACTGTATTCATGTTTCTATACTTTGCATATTCCATATTCATTCTATAACTTATTGCTTTTCATGTTTTATTACATATTCTTTCATATACTTTTGTACTTTTATATACTTTCTATACTTTTCATGTGTTCATCTTTCATGCTATAGCTTATTGTTTTTCATGTTCTATTACATATTCTTTCATATACTTTTCATGTCCTCTTATACTGTATTTCTTGTTCTTGTAACGGTATACTATCATCGCATAGTAGTGCTATGCTTCTCATATCATATCATATACTTTATACATTTCCTTTACATATACTTTTCTGTTTTCTTTTATGTTCATGCTTACCATATTCTGTAGAAGCGAATCACGGGAAATAACTTATTGTGCAGGAAGGTACTATCCTTTATCACCAGGCATTGATCTCTATCTGTATGTACCGTAGGTCTGTCATTGTCTGAAGACGGTGATCTCTATATGACCAATGAGCGTATTGTATGTGATCCAAAGCGGGATCTATGTCATCGACAAGCGGGGCCTCGATATCTAAACTCTATGATGACAAGCTTGTGTATCTTCCCTATAGACATGCCTATCTATCCATCTACCCGGTCAGACATAGGCAATTAGTTTCATTACATTTTCTGTACATATCTCATAAGCATGAATAACTATTGTTATCATGATTGTATGCAATATATCTTTATCATTACTTTAATCTGTATTCGTTCTCATATGCAGCTTCATATTATGGTTCTCATATTTCTCTATAATACATATATTCCTATTTTTTTATCATGCATGCACTTACTCATTCATATATTCATATATGCCTATCGAGCCTCATATTACGGTTCTCATATTTATACATAATACGTATATTCTATATTTTTCTCATGCATACATTTACCGTTCATATATTCATATATACTATCATTCGTGTGCAGTACTCATTCGTGGTTTGTGCTCTTTTACTTATCTATTGTTCTTAGCATTTATGCATTTCTATCATGTGTTCCTAGCATGTTCCATCTATTCATTTAGGTATGTATATCATATATAATCTATTTTGTCGTACTAGAATAATTAGGATATTCTTAGCCACATTATGTGTTCATGACATATTGTCTTTCATGTTCATGTTCATGTTTTAGATTGTTTTCATGTTTCACATCATATTCATGTTTCATATAATACCATGTTTCATATGATTACATCTATCATGTTCGTTTCACATATTTTTTCGCATTCGTATGGAATTTAATATGCATCTGAGTATGACTTGCGTATGTATTCACACATCATTCATATATTCTACATTCCTCTATGGATCACTTTGCCAAGAAAGTGGAATCATTCAATTGAATCATCCAAACTCAAGTTATGGCATTTTCATGCCAAACTAATTGATTCATGATTACACTTAGAAGGCAGTGCCTTAATACCTATATTCGGGGTGCCACTCCATATTTGACAACTGGTTCTTTTGAACTCCACTTTGAAGCTAAGGTGCTAAAGGTTCTTCTCAAGCTGGAATCACCAAATCGAACACCAAAACTCAAGATATGTCTAAACAATAGGGATTACTCTATGTTCAAACGAGACCGGAAATTGGCTTGAGCATACTGCTTTGGAGTAATTTAGGCCCGAATAGAGTCGGAGTGAAGGTCTTTGTTGAGGAGATTTGTTTTTCCTTGAAGTCTAGTTTAACCCTGACCCTTGGATCCTTCAAATCGAGATAAGAAATGACCCGAGTTATGGCCCGAAATCTGTATTTGGTCAAAATAGAACATTGGGTAAAATAAGAATTCGATGCTGGTACCGATAGACGAGAATCAATATGGTACCGATTACCACCTTTGTTTGAAGTCTTGGTACCGCGGATATGAAAGCCAAATGGTGGTTTTTCTCCCATTTCAATATATTTCTGAGCCAACTCAGTATAAATACACTCATCAAAACCACTCATTATCCATCTTGTAACCTACGCTACACTCAAATCATCTTTCAAATACTTATATTACTTCAAAAAACCTTTCATGAATTACTTCCAAAACAACTCTAATATAGGTCATAACCGGCCACAAACCAAACACTAGGATTGATTCAGGGTTTGTTCTAACCTAAACTCCGTTACTTTGGAATTAAACCATGAATGCAACTTCAAGGAGGATTCCATATCTGATTCCATAAGAATTCATTCTAGAAAGTTAGGTTTCTTACAACCACAACCCCACAAACATGTATCCATCTGAAATCCAAGTAATCCATACTCAATGTTAGATTCCACACAATTCACATGCACAAGAAATCTCTTATCATATTCTTCTCTTCTCTTCTTCTTCTCTTCCTCTTCCTCTTTCTTCTTAACTGCCTTCTCTTCTCTTCTCTACGTTTTTGGTCTCTAAAAAATGAGAGACCAATTAATCTTATCCATATTTTTGAGTTAAGGCCATGTTTTGGCCTTTGCATTTTTAAATTCTTTTCTCATTTTTGCATTTAGGTCCTTTATCTCTTTATTATTCTCAATCTAACTTATTCAATTTCTATTTTGGCATACAATCTATTCTTCTTATGTCATTTATATCCTGTTTTGACAATTTACACGTTTGCCCTTGTTCCTTGTACAAATTTTCTGGTTTTGCTTATTTTATTTTTAGCATTCTTTTATTCTGGAAAAATATACTTTTACTTTTATTATACCCGAAACATGTTATAAAACTGTTAGGGTATAATTTGGGGTGTTACAAAGAGGAGTGAGTCAATTTAGTAATCTTAAATCCTTGTGAATCTCACATGAAACCGTATGACCCCAGCTCCTTACCACCAATCAGGATGTTTGGGGTGGTAAATTAGCTATCACCTCAACCTTAGCCCTATCGACTTCTATTTTTACATTTAATATTTTGTGGCTTAAAACTATGTCTTCTTGTACCATGAAATGACACTTTTCCCAGTTTAAGACCAAATTAGTCTCCTCACAACATGTCAACACCTTATCAAGATTGTCTAAGCACACATCATATGAAGCTCCAAAAATAGAAAAGTAATCCATAAAGATCTCGATGAAATCCTCAACCATGTCATGAAAGATTGCCACTTCCTTTAAGTCGTGGGTGCATTACACAGCAAATGGCATTTTCTTATAGGCAAAAGTACCATAGGGACAAGTAAAAGTCGTTTTCTCCTAATCTTTTGGGGCTACAGGTATCTGATTATATCCTGAATAACTGTCAAGAAAACAATAATATGCATGGCCTACTAAATGATCTATCATCTTATCGATGAAAGGTAAAGGGAAATGATCTTTTTGGGTGGAATCATTCAATTTTCTATAATCTATGTACACCCTCCAACCCATAATGGTACAAGTAGGTATCAACTCATTCTTATCATTTTCCACAACAGTTATCCCACCTTTCTTAGGCACTACCTGAATTGGACTAACCCAAACACTATCTGAGATAGGATAAATGACACCTGCATAAAGCAGCTTTATTACCTCCGCTTTCACTACCTCGTTCATGCATGCTAGGATTGAGTCTTCGTTAGGGATGTACCTTCGGCTTGCAATCTTCCTCCATCAAAATTTTGTGTGTACACAATTAGAATTAATTCCTTTGATGTCTACAATTGTCCAACCAAAAGCACCCATATGTTTCCGCAAGACATGCAACAACTCATCTTCCATAGCTCTTGTCAAGGTAGAAGAAACAATCACAGGTAAATCAGTAGGTGCTAATAAAAATACATATTTGAGATGAGAAGGCAAAGGTTTCAACTCCGGTCGAGGCCTTTCAAATGGAAAGCGAGAATGGAGAGGCGAATGTTCTTTCAATGGTCTCATGAAAGCAAGTCCTAGGGGTCATGTACATCATGTTAGCATCCATCCATCTTTTTCCTTCATTAACTTCCAAAGATGTCAAATTGATTTCATCAGTCATCATCAAACAAAAAATTCAGCAAGGATCATTGTGACATGCACTTTCAGTTGATTCATGCGATATAGTATCGACTAATGTGAAGTCTGGAACAAGATATAATCGCGGAATGTAAACTTCGAACATCAAATGTGACAAGTTCCCCATCTATCCTTAAATTCAATTTGCTAATACACACATCAATTAAGGCTCTTCCTGTGTTCAAAAATGGTCTTCCCAAAATGATGAGAATTTTCTTATCTTCCTCCATATCCAAGACAACAAAATCAATAAGGAACACAAATTTATCAATTTTAACCAACACATCCTCAACAATACCATGTGGGTATGTAATGGAACGATCTATAAGCTACAAAGACACATTCATAGACTTAGGTTTACCTAGACCTAACTTTTGAAACAATGAAAATGGCATCAATTAATACTGGCTCTAAGTACCTGATGCCATAAAATTCTGACTGATTAGCGAGGATAGAAAAACTCTTTGGATCTTTCAGCTTTGGTGGCAGCTTATTCAGTAGTATTGCATAATACCTCATTCAGAGCAATTGTGGTGGCGTCTTCCAATTTCTCCTTGTTGGATAAAATCTCTTTCATAAACTTCACATATTTGGGCATCTGCACTTGTGCTTTGGCAAAAGGTCTATTGATGTGTAATTTCTTAAAGACCTCTAGAAACTTTCGATACTACTTGTGCAATTTTTCCTGTTGTAATTGTCTCGAAAAAGGGATTCTTGGTTTGTAAGGCACTACCTCAGGTGGTTCAGCTGAGCTTGTCTCATTTTCTTTGGTTTCTGGTTCTTTGGGTTGCTCATTTTCTTTGTTTACAACCTCGGCTCCATTCCATTCCTCAGAGTGATGGCCTTAGCATATTCCACAGGATTTCGTGCGTATTTGTAGTAATGATCCTTGTGGCTTGTCGGCTATCATAACAATTTTCCTATCGAGTCTCGAGTTTGAATTCTTTCCTCTTGATTACGAAATTTTGTGTACGTTCGTAGACATCAGACTTTTCATGGTTATCAACATTTCATCCGTAGTAGAATCACGATTTTAAGGTGAAGGTCGCGGCCCGAAATGGGTTGGTTTTGTCTTTATCCTTGTTGTATTGGAAATCTTTCGTTTGGTAGACTCTGATTATTCCTCTAGGAAAAGTTAAGATGATTTCGAGCCCAGATTGTATGTGTTGGAGTATGGATTGTTTCGAAACCATAAGACAAAGTTAATCCTCAGTTCTTTGAAAATTAGCGTGCACGAGGTTAAGTTACGTAGCGGGATGTTCTCCTCCACACCAATCACCATTGTAAGCTTGGGATGTTGTTGCAGATGTCTGAAGTCTATCAATCTTCCTTGTCAGCATTTAAACCTGTGAAGCCAGTGAAGTAATAGCGTCAACTTAGTGAACTCCAACTGGCTTTCTCAACATGTCTCTTTCAGATTACCAGTTGAAGTTATTTGATGCCATCTCTGTTGGAATAATTCCAACTATAAAATTGGACGATACTTTAATTGTCATTTAATTTTATAAACATACCAAGGTCTAGTTATTGAGATAATAAAAGGAATGTGAAGGGTCATTCAAACCCTCTAAAGATCTGATAGATCGACGTATGAATCCGGGCATTATTAAGTGTAGGCTAATGACATTGATTCGCATACCAATGGGAGGGCATATCAAAGGTCATTATAAGGTTATAAAGGCTAGGTCCCTCACTATTCTGATAACTTTCCAAATTCCCATTGTCTTGTATCGGAAATAGTGAGGAAGACCTTTCTATTAATTTACCTTTTGCCGGAATAAAGAAGATGAATCCCTATTTGCCGAATCCATCAGCAGTGTCTTTATCTAAAATAAGTCAAAACATGTTATGTACATATTTGAGATCTTGGCTTTAGTTTAAAGTTATCCGCTTATTTGATTATTTAAATCTTACATTTGGTATCAGAGCTAATCAAATATGTTGTACATGTGTTGTTTAATCCAGTTTATGTATATATATTGTTGAATCATGTTCTAGTTTGATTCTTGATTAACAAAATTGAAATTTATTGTTTTGATTCGATTGCATTTTGATTTGTTTGAGGCGTCATGGAATGGCAAATGGCGAGGAATTTAGAAAAAAAAGGAAAGTGTTGTAGCACCTTCACCTGATAAGGTCTTTGGGCATTTTTCATAGATGCGCATCACAGGGAAAATAAATATATTTATTTTCAAAGGATTTGCCTTGATTTACGGTAGTAAATATTTATTAAGATCATTAAAAATCAATAAAAGGAAAAGAGTAACCATTTGGTTGATCGAACAGTACACCTTTGTTGGGATGAAAGGTTGTTGGATTCGAATCACAGAGATTCAGTAATTTTTTTAATTTAATCAAATAAAATAAAATAAAATAAAATATTAAACCATAACTAAAATTTTGTGATTCGAACTGAACTTTGTTTGGTACAATATCGGTGCTTAATATCGAAGTACAGAAGGATCAACTTAATTTCTTATGTTCATAAATGCGTATATATAGCAGTATTGCATTTAATTTGGATTCAGATAAGGCTTATCTTGTCTACTTTACTTTTATTTCCTCTATAGTACATATGTTGTGATTTAAAATAGTTGAAATATATATAAGAGATATACGGTTACAAAATCTCATAAAGGAGTTTATGACATGTTTTTGGATTTCCTGTTTGAGAGGATAATTTGTACTTTTTTATTGTGTCACCAAAGTGACGATTGAAGGGATATTCTGAATTATTTTTCCTTTATGGTTTCACGAGGAATTGTCTCTACTTATTATACATATTCATCTGCTTAGAAGGTAATTGTTTATGTATTTTAAGGTGCTTAGAGATGTGTTATTGCATAAAGACAAGAGTGTTTTGGTTTTTTTTTTAAATTTTTTTGCCCAAAGGTGATATTTTTTTAATGAACTGAAATTCTTTTGTAAACGCAATAATACAAAAAGAAGTCATTAACATATTGCATTTTACGCCCAAGGTGATTATGTAATGTCACAGGCTTGCTCTTTTAGTTGAATCTTTATGGATTGGAATTTTATAACATGTTCATGAACTAATTGTTTGTATATTTCATCATTAGTTACTTTCGGTGAACAACAACATGACTATAGAGATCTTAGCTTGGTAACAATTACAAAGAGTGGAAAAGCGAGATAGATTTTGCTTTAGGAATAGCGAGCATTCAATATGGCCTTATGGAGCGAAACTGCGAACCTTACTAATACTAACCTTTATTCTTGAAAAGACTATTTTGCTAAAATGGGACGATCTAATCGTCTGGAGTCTATTAGCCCTCTGGGGGTATTCAGACATCTATAAGTGGTCTGCAGGACTACGGATGCGGCGTTTTCATTGTGGCGAGAAAGGTATAAGATTAATAAAAATCTTGAGGCGGGAACCACGATGAGCAAGATTGATTGGTATGCCCTTATAATAGTGTGATAGGGTTCGACATATATTTTAGGGATGATTGGTGCCAATGGATAAGCTAAAATCTTTTGAGATTCCTATTCTGATGACTTTATCATTAACCATACCACAGATTCTTTACCTCCTAGTTTGTGACTTAAGGCGCCTTTAATAAAAATGAAGTTGGACTCTTGATGAGGCGAGATTTCTAAGTGTGATGCGGAAGAAAACAAACTTGAAAGGGAGGGTTTAGCTACTGCCATGTTAGTCTCTCATCCCAAACCAAACTCTAGGCCTATGCATCATACTTCTCATAGGAGTAGGATTTTTGTTAGCATGGTGGAAATTTTAAACTGGGAATGGCATGAAGAAGCCCGATCAAGTGTTATTTTTGCAGAAAATAGGCCATATGAAAAAGGGTTGTGGAAATTCAAGGTTTAGCTAGAGAAAAGCAGATAAGGCTTAAGGTGATCCCCAGCTCATGTTTGTTTGAATCCGATTTAGTAAATGTTCCATCAAATTCTTGGTGGCTTGATAGTGGGAGTAGTGTTTGTGTTGCTTTCGCGGGGATTCACGAGCAAGTAAGTCAGAAAGAATTGAGGAAAGGACACTTAGAGTTGCCAATAATGTTGAAAATTTGAAGTGGCTTTTATTGGAGATGTTAGTTTAAATTTGGAGTCAGGATTTACTTTAGTTCTAAATAATACATTTTATGTACCATCCTTTAGGAGGAATTTTGTCAGGCCGAAAACGCGGTGTATAAAATGAATGCCTAAGTGCGCAAGTGCACGCGTAGCCCCAAGTAATATAGTGTACTTAACGTACGGATATCGATCCTTAGGGAAAGGTAAATTGAATACAAAGGTTCTGCTTTTCAGACAATATCTAAATAAAGGATTTTAGGATAAAATCAAATAAGGAAACTATAACTAAGTAATTGATTCTAGTGAATTAATGGTGTTGGCGCCTAGGGTTCATCGCCCATCACGTTCAATGGATTTACTTTTTGCAGAATAGTGGTACTCGATATATTTGTAATATGTCGAATTGGCGGTGATCTTGTTTACGAGATATCCTCTCTCAGTATATCATTCTATCTCGTGAATAGAATCGAGTATATCTCTATCTCGACTGTATTCCGAGAAATGCTTAAATGTTCTAACCCGGAGATTTACCCACCTTCGGGTTGAATATCTCTATTACTTGCAGAATCGGCCCCAAAGGCTACTCTACCCGGATCCACTGAATACCCTCATCTCTCGAGATCTCGGATCTCCGGTGTGCCCCATGCCCCAACATTGGCGGATGTTATCATATGGTGAAATCTGGTATAAGAGTAGATATGACAAATTAATAGCACAATTGAATAACGAGAAATGTCAAACTTTAATCAGTGTTAGGTAGAGGTTTGTGTAACCACCAGAAAGAGATCTAGAGCATAATGAAGGGAAAAGATGGAAAGCGTTAAATAAAAGAAAACATTGTTCAAAGATCAGAAAATATACGAAAAATGAAAAGATTTACAATTCCGGGGCACTTCACGCTCGAAATCGGTGTCACTCGCTCTCGAGGCAGGTGCCATACGTTAGTGCGCTTCCCATCTCCCCCTCGATTTACGAACCTAATGTGCTTTTAATGATGAGGAAGCGAGATTTTTGTGGCGGCGTCGCGGCGTGGTGGCAGCGCGATAACGGCGATGGCTCGAATGTCGCGGCGATGGGGCGTCGCGGCGATGGCGTATCGCGCGGCGATGGGGGCGTGCGGCGTGGCGGCTATCGCGGCGATGAGGCGTCGCGGCGTGAGCTTCATCAGCTTTGTTCCCATTTGCTCCAGATGCGCTCGTTCTTTGCTCTTTTCGCGATGCTCACATTCCGCAGACATCGATTCGGTATTCTAGTCAGCGAAACTATAAAATTGCTCTAAAATAAACAAGAAAATGTATCTTGTGGCGAGCATATGAGGTGTTTTAGGCACTCATCACACTTCTTAGTTTCTTGCTTGTCCTCAAGCAGGCCGACTAAACAGGACACACACCGAGACACCATGCAACTAACACTAAGACGATTGGTGCACATCTTTGAAAAGTAGGGGATCAAATTGGGTGACTCACGTACTCAACTGTTCTCAATGTTGATAAAGGCATACAGATATTTAACTTTGAATTTTAAATTCGATTGAGATAGGTGAAAGCCCGACAAGTATCAAATCCATGGTGTTGATAGTCTTAAATCCCTATGTGCTTATAATGGTGACTTCGGTATATACTGGGTTGAATACCCCCAAACTTAGCTCGACCCACCTACTAGGAAGAGCGAGGCTAAGACAAGGATAGGCAGCGCCCACGTTTATTGCCTCCTTGTGAGGCTCTCGGTACCTAAAACAAAGTGGAAAGACTGGTGCGAAGTTTTAGTAGGGTGTTCCTGTGCAGGATCCATTGGTGGCTCCCCACCCGGGTTGGTTGAGGCACCAGAGGCATTCAATTCCTTCAAACTTCACCAGGAACACTCCAACCCAAGGCTCAACGGCCCTAGGTTGCGTGAATGATCCATCTTAATCCCATGTAGCGGGCGGTGAAATTAGTGACTCCGGCCGGTTGGCTCGGGGCATTAGGCTTTGATAGGCCCCTCGAATTTGTGCACGGGATTAGATTGGATGATCCAGTATTCCTATGCATATACTATTTTTGTGTCATATTTCTTTCTTTTTCTCTTTTTCTATTGTTTTTGTGTTTTCTCTTTTTTGGTTGGGGCTCAGTAGCGATCTCTTTTTTGATTAGGTGTCCCATCATTAGAATGGTTGAATCTACTGGTTTGATCGAACTTTAGTAGTTAGTTCGACCTTGCCATACTCACAGTCACTAGTGTGTGGTGATAGAGTTTTTGAGGCTTGGTTTCTTGACTGCAGGTTGATTCACTAACCCTTTTCGACTATTGATCTAATTCACAAGACATCAAGCAAATGTATGCGTTTGAGCAGTTTATAGTGAACTCAATCCAAAATTGATCCTCAATTTTCAACATAGCGCAATGTATGCAATTAAATGCAAAGTAATACAAAATATAATCAAGCAACTTCTGCGACTCATAAACATGAAAGTCGTGTAAAATAAACTAAAAACAAAACACCTTTAATATCCCCAGTGCAGTGAAACCGGTAAAAATACGACACCTTCCCAAAAGCCAGAGCTTAATAAAGCAAGGCACAAAGCATGATACAGTCATCACTTCCTCCCCCCAGACAAAATCGGTGTCACAGCTTTGGCGGAGATAAAGCGTGGGAGTAGGGAACTCCCTGAATATCTTTGGTGTGGTGGTGGTGGATGGTGAAAGCGAGAATTTTGGTAATTGGGCATAGGCTGCTGCTTAGTAGAGATGATGGCTGATTAGCCGGAAACGGTCATGCCATCAGCCATAGCGCCCTCATAATCACAGTGTAATGAGGACTCGGTGCCACGGTCTCATCCAGGAAAGGCGTCCAGCGCTCGGTGTGTGAGCGCACAAGTCACTCAAGATCTGAGTGAAGGGTATTTAGGAGGGTGGCGCGTAATAATTTGTTGGTGGAATGGAGTGTAGGTGTTGGATGGTGGTGGAAGTGCCATTTGCAGGACGGGACGCCAAGGTCTCCACTGGGGATCGCCGGGGGATCCATAAGGCAGATACTCCTTAAAGCTACGTCCTCGTCGGGCTGTGACTTGAATGCGTAGGTCCCCTCGGGTTGCGGGACACCGAGGTGTGTCAGCAGCGGATAACATAGGGTGAAGCCAAGTGTCGGTGTACGTCGAGGCACCCCGGCTTGTTTACCTGAGCAAATATCGAAAAGGGGTGTCCGGTTCATTCGCATCTCGGTTGTGGAGGGATCGCATCCTCACATAACTTTACATCGAATGGTATATCTTGGATAATGGCAAAGTTAAGCGAGGAGCGGGCGGTCCTTACACGCATTCGTCGTCCGGGATAGGCCTTGAAGTGATGATGATGCCAAACCTTGAGATGTAGGCCGTCTTGGCCTTGAGTGCATGGCGGCACTATTGATCCTCCACTCGCCGAATCCTTTGGTCAATCACATTGACCTCATGGTAGTCGGGATGCTTTCGCGGCGATCAGAGATCCCGGTGGGACATGCTACAGGCCATAAACTATTGATCATTTCCGCTGAAGTCGACCAATACACCTCGCACCGACCTTTTGAGGACATGGGAAGCGGGTTGGCGTCGTCTCGAACTACGCTCGTCGCCGTGGACGGGGTTGGCATAAATCACGCCACCCCTTGCGGTGTCTTTTCGAGAAAGAAATCATCGGGTGATGAAACCCCTTCTCTTTAATGAATGAGGCGGTTTTCTGGGTGTTTGAATAGCTCGGCGACTCCACATTTTGTGCGGCGTCAGATATGGGAGTCGGGTCCTCAGCCAGCAGGCCTTTCAGCAGCGGTGATTTTGCCTCTTGCGGACATATTAACTGGCGAAAGGTCGAGGCACCTGCGTACCTGACTGATCAACTAATACTACCTAAGGATTAAAAAACACCTAAATGGACTCAAAGCCTAATGGAGTTAGCTAACGAAATGAGGCTGTTCTGACTAGAATCCTAGTCTACGCACGACAACATTTGGGCCCACAGACTCTTTGCCCAAGCTAGGGTAGTTTCACCCAGAATTGGTAGGGATGCCACTATGACTGAGCGCGATGAGGGGGTGAGCACGGTGGTCGGCGGCGGTGGGGTGGTCTCGGCCGGTGCAGATCAGGCTCCAGCCCGTGGTCCGGTGAAAGGCTGGGATCAGAGACTCTGAGGTTTGAGTGAGAAGAGTGTGGGTGAATGTGGAAAGTAGACCATTCTTGGGCTAAAAACGAGTCACGTCGCGACGTACGGGCCGCGTGTGGCGTGGTGAGGTAACACCAAATAGCGTCGCGGCGTGCGGGACCCGCGTCAGCGGCGTGGCAAGATTAATGACTGGCGGTAGCGGCGTGAAATCCGCATTCGCGGTGACGCGTGACGGGAGCTTCATAAAATGGCGATACGTGGCGTGAGAATACCGCGATACGGCGTGGCGAGTGTTAAGCGGCGTCGCGGCGTGAAAAATTCCGCCGTCGCGGCGTTAACGGCAGATGAAATTTTGGCGTCAGCGACGTGAAATCTGCGTCAGCGGCGATGGCAGCGAGCTCAAAAAATGGCGATCGCGGCGTGAAATCTCACGTCGCTGACGTGGTAGAAACTCAAAAATAGCGTCGTGACGTGAAATCTCACGTCGCGACGTGCTTTGGCAGTCTCCCAGATAATTCTGTCACGAAACCTCAATTTTTTAAGAACTCTCCACTTGCTAAGCTTCCCTTTCGGACTTTAGACACTGCGAGCCTAGTACTACATAGTCTCCTGAAATTAAACTGACAAGCGAAACAACGATCATGGATGCGGCTAAAATTCAAAATTTACAGAAAGCAACAACAATGAAATTGTAAACTTAAAAACAAAGTTTTAGAAAACTTGGGTTGCCTCGAAGCGCTATGTTTAATGTCGTTGGCTGATGACCACGAATCTCGATGTTTGGGGCCGAAGCGCGTAGATGTTGATTTCGCTATTACCCGCGGTTTATCGAAGGGATGATTGTCTTGTCACCGAGAGAAAATTAGCCTCCACCGTCGGTTTCAAGCATTGTGTGGTATTTGTGAATGCCTTTTCAGGATGTGAAACTACGCTCCACCATATAGAAAAAGACCTTTGTTCTGGAGTGAGAGCCGGACCATGAGGACTAATTTTCCCGAAAAAGCTTTAGTGAGAGATTGAATAGAGGCTTGTTGTCCGTGTGGAGTCCTTTCCCTAGTGATGTGTTTGTCGTGCTGAGCTTTGGTCTTTTCCTTGTAGATGGGCGTTTTCATATGCTTCGTTTGAACTCATCTAGCTCAGCGAGTTGGAGTAGTCGTTTTCACCCATTGATGATCGCATCCATGTTTAGTTGTCGGTGGTCAATGGGCTCGATGCTCGATTCCCTTTGGAAGATGACGGGGCTTTACCATACGAGTCGAGCGGAGACATGCCCCAGGAGTTTTAAATCACGGTGTAGTATGCGAGGGCGCGTCGTCTATCTTTTGAGACCAATCTTTCACGGGCTGTTGGCAGTTTCCACCGAGAATGTATTTGATTTGGCGATTGGATACCTCACCTTGCCGTTTGATTGTGGGTGATATGCAAGAGATGTCACGATGGCGTACCCGTACTTTGCGACACCTTATGATTACCTTATTGCAGAAATAGGTACCATTATGCGTGATTAAAAGCTGAGAGTGCAGCGTGCGAATATAGGCTGCTGTAGCGAGGTGAGCCACCACCTTGGCATCATTGGTGCGTGTAGGAATTACTTCCACCGGCTTTGGGCGCCAATCTCTTGCCAATGAATGTAAAAGTTGTTTATGCAGTCACGAAATGGTCCGTAAATTCCGATCACATAAATCAAACAACTCTGCTCCAGATGGGATGCATGCGTTGGCTCGTCCTTTCTGAGATCATTTCCCCGTTCGTTGACATTTGCCCGTAAGTGGAAGCGGAATTGGTGAGCTTATCTTTTAAATAAGAGAAGAGCGGTAAAGGCAGTTGTAGAACCTTGAAGCAGCTTTCTCGGCGCAAAGTGTCCACCACGCGGTAGAGTGTGACAATGGTTAGAATACTATGCATTTCGTCTTGAACACCATCTCCTTATCCCACTGATCGGCCTGATATACGTAGAGGAATTAGCTCTTTGACCGTAGTGTTTAAGGTGTGAAAAACCTCTTCTTCTTTTGATGGTTAAACTGCGGGGGGAATCACCTTGGCCACGAATAGTTCCACATAATGTAGACGGGACGCCCCTCTTGTCCTTAATAGCGAAAGTTTCTCGTGCGAGTGCGTCGTTCCATTGAGACATCATCTCTTGGCCCACTTTGATTCGCGAGGTGAATTGCCTGTGAATTTTCAATGTACTTCTTGTCCTTGATTTCTCGTCGAGACTCTTGCCAGTGAGAGGACCCACAAAATCAATCACAGGTTTCGTCTTTCTTGGTCATCAAGTGCTTATGTTGCAGAATGATCGGTGTGCACCACGACTTTGTTTACCAATCGAATATGGCTGATTAATAAAGCGAACTGATGGCCAATAGTTCTTTCATTAGTGGCATAATTAGGTTGAGCGTCATTGAAGTCACGCGTAGTAATCCACTGAAGATTTTCTCGTTTACGCCCCTAGTAACGCTCCAATTGCATAGTCAGCTTCACGTCGCCACATCGGCTCGAATGGGAAAAGATTGATCTGGGCTCATGATAGGGTGAATCAACTTATTCTTAATCATTGAAAGCTGTATGCGCATTGGGAGTGAGTGAATGGGATCTTTGGACTAACAAATTGGATAATGGTTTCGCAATTTGTGAAATCTTTGATAAGCGCTATAAAATCCAGGCGCATTTAGAAAACTTCGGATCCCTTTCCACGAAGAAGGTGGAGGTAACTTCTCAGTGCTTTGTCCCAGCCCCATCTACCTGTCCCTCTTGCGGAAGTCCGTGTCAGAACAATACCTCTTGTACCATGAAATGGCGCCCATCGAGGTGAGTACCAAATTGGTTTCTTAGCATCTTGCAGTACGGCTCTCAAATTTGCTGAGCCGATTGTCAAATGAATTTCCCATTCTTGTCGTCCGCAAAATCTGTTCGTCTTCTACCATGTCGAGGAGAATATGGCCGTCATGCATCGTGAAAAGTACGGGCATTGCATGATTGAAGGGCATCGGCCGGGGCGAATGTACCATAGAGGCGGTGAAGGTTGTCTTCTCGATCTTCGAGTATTTATGGCGATTTGGTTATGTAAGATATCCATCCAAGCAATAATATTACATTGCCGGCTGTCGATCGAAACATACGTCCCCAGAAATGGCGAGTGGAGAGTGATCTTTTGAGTGGCCTTGTTCGAACTTTCTATAGTGATACAAATTCTCCACCGGTCATTTATTCTCGGCAATGATAGGATGTTATTTTAGTCCACGATGGCCAGGTTGTTCCTCAACTTAGCACTACTTGGTGGGCTTACCATGCGCTATGCAGAAATGGGGTAAATCACCCAGTATCAACATTTAGAACTTCTTCAGAACTACTTCCTTCATTGTCAGTTCAACCTCCTATGCGCTTCCACGAGGGCTTGTGGCCATCTTCTAATAAAATCACGGTGCGTACACATAGAAGGGGCGGATCCACTGATCATTAAATCATCAGGAGTGTATTTTGTGCTCGCGAAGAACCCTCGATAACTTCTCTTCCTCCATTTCGGTTAGGGATGATGAGATAATTCTGGAGTATGATTCTACCCAGGTATGCATACTTGAATGGCTAGGTAGAGGTTTATTTCCATCTTGGGTGGTTGCTCGATCGATGGAGTATGTTTGTTTAGCCTCGCCTAGCGATTCGAGTATTTCCTTCTATTGTCCCCCGAAAGTCCATCCAGCAACGTGTTCTTGCGCTCGTCACTCGGGTTCTCGGATGCGATTCGCCATTAGGCTAGTCTCAGAGATTCGGTGAGACCACTTTGGCTAGACAACTATAGCCTACACTATATCAACCATTAAGCACGTATCACTTTACTGTTTGGGTGTCTCTTGCCTCGAAGACATTGAATTTTACTTCTTCTTCTTGTACTCTTGGTTTGATTCGCCCCTACGCATCGATCATTGCCACGCCGGTTGCTAGAAAAGGTGGCACCCCGAGATAATCGGTATTTCTTTATCTTCCTCCATGCAAAACTATGAAATCTCTTTGGAAAGATAAACATCGACCTTTACTAAGACATCTTCTATTATCCCACCTCGGGTGTTTCAAAGATACATGCAAATGAAGGTGTTGTAGTCGGACGGGCCTCCTACAATCAAGCGCTTAAAGATTGATAAGGGCATAAGGTTAATCAGCACCCGAATCACCTGGTATTTCTCGAATCGCATTTCCAATTGTGCGGGGATGGTGAGCTGCACGGGTCTTTGAGAACGCAGGTGAAACCATCGGGTGTTCCCTCTGGCTAGATTCATAGATCTAGTGATCTGCCTAATCTTCTCTCTTGGAGATAAAATGTCTTTATCATTCTTGCTCATTGGGTTCTTCTAGCAATCAGATGTTGCATCATGACACTGACATATCCATGAACCGTGAATTGCTTGTCGGTTATGTTTCTTGAGGGCACGTTATGGGTAAGGGAGATTTAATTATGCGGCCTTTGCTTCACTGAGGTCTCTATTGAAAAGTGTTTCTCCTTATTTGTTCTTTGGCGCATCATCTTTACACGTGCAGGTTGTGTGATCTCTCGGTTTAAGCGCTCTAGTGGGGGTTGCACTTGTGATTCCAATTCTCTCCACTTCTCGGCGTGGTAACTAACGTGCTCATTCCATACTCTTCTTGGGTTTACCTCTGGGTGCTCGTGGAGAGCAGGTTGCCTTTACATTAAGTAAGCTTGCCATTTGGCCCCATTTGTGCCTCGAACTCCTTCATTGTCTTTGCTTGATTGTTTAAGCTGGGTTGTTTCTTTGCTTGCATGTTCGCCTTAGTCTCATTCATAAGCGGAATGAGAAGTTAACATACAATGCCCAGAGCTTGCTCTAAATCCGGCTTCTTTCGGGGGTGGTTCATTAGCTCGGTTCGATTGCGTATTGTTACGATTGTTTCGCCATCAGTACCGCCAGTTGTTTTGATTGTGCGGTTACGATTATTACGCCACCTTGTCCACGGTCGATTAATTAAACATTGCAATCACGGTCCTTGTTCTTTGTGGTGATTAAATTAAACCTCATTGCGTCTTGACCCTTTCTTTGTGGGATTCTTGGCCCGACATTCACTATATGCATCCTCCACGAATTCACCTGACTCCGTGGGTGAATGCGTATAGCATGTGTCTTCTCTTGCCTGTTATTTGTTTGATCGGTGAGCCACATGATTTACAGTTGTTGAGGACTTCATTTATGCATTGCCACGCGTGTTTCTTTGGTGTAGCCTCTCTCTAGGCCCTTGATTAGTGTTGGTTGCGACACATCTTCAATATCTCATCTTTGGTCTGTGGTTTTCTTCATCGTGGTCCTCCGGTTGAGGCATCTATCATTGTTAGGTTGTATTTCTCGGACCATTGTAGAAGGTGTGGACCATCCATCCCGGTTAGTCGATGGTGAGGACATAGCGATAGTTCATGGAACTTTGTCCATTACTTACGCCGAGGTTCTCCCCCTCTAATTATTAGAACGTGATCTCTTGCACCGGTTGGTACGATCTTGAGAAAGGTGGAAAGAACTTGGTCAGGAAACTTTTATTGACCTAGTTCCATGTAGTAATGGGTACGGGTGGTGGTAGTCGACTGATGTTTAACTTTATCCCCAGAGGTGAGTGGAAATAAATCTCGATCTTAGGGCTTCTTCGAGTGACTCAGTTGTATTTAATGGTATCGTGAGCAAGGAAGTTCGTCCAGTACATATTCGGGTTCTCATTAGGGTAGTCCATTGGAACAAAATGTTAGACATCTGTCTTGCATGGCCAGGCTTCAATTCAAAATTGTTTACTTGAATCGGTGGCCGTCTGATCGCTGTCTGAACAACTGGTGGTGGTAAAACAAACTCATCTAATAGCGTGGGATCGTCCCGGTGTATGAATGCTTTGAAAAACTTGATTTGGTTGACTACGTGGTTGATTTGTTTCCACGCGAAATCTTGTTCTTCAGTGTTTTCCATGACTATTGGAGTTCTACTCTGTTCTGTTCTCTGTTCTCGGCACAATCTGTGCGAAGTCTTTCCCCGCTCGGATCCACCTGAAGTGTTGATTAATTCGGTTTCTTGTCGCATGTACTCACTTAAAACACATCGCTATGATAACACACCCAGTAACAAAACCCGATTACCCGATTACTTGTAAAAATAACAAAATAAAGAAAAATTAGAATATTATCTATATACTCACTTCTCTATATCAAAATTAAACCTCTCTCCCCAGACAACGGCGCGAAAACTGTCGAGGCCAGAAAGCGCGGTGTATAAAATGAATGCCTAAGTGCTTGAGTGCACGTAGCCACAGTAATATAGTGTACTTAACGTACGGATGCTTCGATCTGGGGAAAGGTAAATTGAATACAAAGGTTACCCTTTTAGGACAATATCTAAATAAAAGTTTTAGGATAAAATCAAATAAAGGAAACTATAACTAGTAGTGATTCTAGTGAATTAATGGTGTTGGCGCTAGGTTAATCCTTTATCACGTTCAGTGGATTACTTTCCTAAAGATAGTGTTACTTTCCCGATATATTTGTAATATGTCTGAATTGGCGAGGTGATCTTGTTTACGAGATATCCTCTCAGAGTATATCAGCTATCTCGTGAATAGAATCGAGTATATCTCTATCGACTGGTATTAGAAATGCTTAAATGTTCTAACCCCGGATACCACCTTGAGGTTGAATATCTCTGATGCTTAAGATCGACTAAAGGCTGCAGTCCACGAATACCTCATCTCTCGAATCTCGGATCTCCGATTGTACTTATGCCCAACATTGGCGGATATTTATCATATAATTGAAATACAATTATAGAGTAGATATGACAAATTAATAACAATTGAATAACGAGAAATATCAAACTTTAATCCATTGTTAGATGACGAGTTTGATGTAACCACTAGAAAGAGATACAGAACATAATGAAGGAAAAAGATGAAAGCTTGTTAAATAAAGAAAACATTGTTCTAAGAATCAGAAATATCACGAAAAATGAAAAGTTACAATTCAAGACCTTCCTCGAATCGGTGTCCTCTCTGCTCTCGAAACTTAGTGCCTCTGTTAAATCAAGCTTCCCGTCTCCCCCTCGATTTACGAACCAATGTGCTTTTAATGATGAGAGCATATTTTCGTGCTGACGTCGCGACGTGGTGACGTTCGGTATGGTGGTGTCCCTTGACGTGGGGCGTCGCGGCGTGAAGGCTATCATGACGTGGGGCGTCGCGGCGTGTGGTTTGCTTCATCAACTGTTCCCCATTTGCTCGAGATCACGCTTCTGGGTTTGCTGCTCTTTTCACTGATGCTCTACATTCACAAAGACATCGATTCGATTATTCTAGTACTTAAAAACTATAAAATTATTCTAAAATAAACAAGAAAATGTATCTTGTGAGCATAATATATGAGGTGTTTGACTCATCAAATTTGATTTCAACCTCTTTTAGATAAACTTATGGATATTATTGCCTTTTGGTAATTTTGGAGTCAATTTATCAATTAATTCTACCAATATTAGGTATGGTGTTTTGATTGATGGGACATATAATTATCTTTGGTAGTGAATGGGTGAATACATTTTGCATGCTGATAAAGCAACATCCGAGAGATCCACGAATCCAAGGGGTCTTTATGTTGTGAATATAGCCATTTGGTCATATATCGAGAAAGAGTTGAACGGTTGATAAAAAAATGACATATTGCCATCTTTTTGATTTTGAGGATATGGAGATTTGTGTGGATTGTGATGAAACTTTCCAAGGCTAAATAAAGGAGTGATCGTAGTAGTGATTTCTTTGAGTTATTCCTCTTTTGATATTAGTGGTGTTCATTACTCTATATGTGGATGTAGGTATTTTCTCACTTTCATTGATGATTTTTCTCGTTATGGTTATCTTTATTTGATTAAAGAGAAATCAGATGCTCTAGATAATTTAAAGTGTTTAAGCTTGAGGTTGAGAAACAATTAGGAAAAGTCATTAAGATTGTGAGTTCTGATTGTGGTGGAGAGTATTATGGTAGACATGGGGATGTAGGTCAACATATGGGGCCTTTTTGCAAAATACTTGCGGGATTATTGGAATAGTGCTCGGTACACCATGCAGGAGTCTGAGCAATGGTGTAGGCGAAGGCGTAATCGCACCCTTAAGGATATGATGAGGAGTATGATGATGAGTAGATTACAATCTTGCAGATATCTTTGGGGTGAAGCGATCAAAGCGCAATTATGTCCTCCGATGAGGTTCCTAGCAAATTTGTCCCTAAAACACCTTTTGAATTATGGACCAGTAGAAAGCCTAGCCTAAATCATTTTCGGGTTTGGGGATGTCCAACTGAGGTTAGACTTTATAACCCACAAGAAAAGAAACTTAATCCTAGAACTATACGGTGTTACTTCATTGGGTATCCGGATCATTCTAAAGGCTACAAATTCTATAATCCTACTCATAGACAGGGAATTGTTGAGTCTCTTACGGCAAAATTTTTGGAACTTGATGTAGATGATTTTCCTAACTCTCAAGTCCCTCTTCTAAAAGAATTTGAGTAGAGGACAGTTGTTTCATTACCTTTATCTAGAAGGCGTATCGTGAGACCTCTTTATTACCTACTCGGGAGGCTTGCTAGATGTGGTGATTGGCTGCTTGATTCGTCAAGCTTGTGACGGAGGCGGTTGTTCGACCACGAGCCGATGATAGGCTTTCAGAAGATTCAACTAGAACCGGGAAATGCGCAATTCTAGACCATGTGGTTTATCACGGGAGGAACATGATTTTGACATTGGTCGGTCGGTGACGATGACTATAAAGATACGAGTTACTTGTCCCGGTGGTAGCTGCGGGTGATACTTATCACAAGATGAGATTGCTTCGCTGGACCCTGATGGGTGTGCAGAGACTTGTCTATTACCTGCTAGTTTGTAAACCCATAGGTTGCAAATGGGTATACAAAACCAAGAAGGATTCTCAAGGAAGGATTGAGAAATTCAAGGCTAGATTGGTAGCCAAAGGTTTTACTCAGAAGGAAGGTATTGATTATACTGAAACCTTCTCACCAGTTTAAAGTAAGGATTCATTTAGAATTATTAGGGCTTTAACTGCACATTTCGATTTAGAACTTCATCGATTGGATGTTAAACCACATTCTAAATGGTGAGTTATGTGGCTTGTTTACATGAAACGACTGAAGGTTTGAGAAATGGTAAGGAACACTTGGTGTGTGAGCGAAAGAAATCCATTTATGGGTTGAAGCTTGAGGGCTTGAAGACAGTGGTACTTAAAGTTTGATGAAGTGATAACTTCTCTTGGTTTTGTTGAGAATAAGGTGGACCACTGTATTTATCTTAGATGGTGGGAGTAAATTTATTTCCTTGTTCTCTATGTTGATGATGCTTTGCTTGCCGGTAATGATGTTAATATTCTACATGAAACTAAAGCCTTGTTATCAAGACTTTTGAAATAGAAAAGATCTTGGTGAGCATCATTTTGTTCTTGGCATTGAGATTCATAAGGGATAGATCTAGGAATTTGTTGGGATTGTCTCAAACGTGCTTATAGTGGTATATGATTTAACATGGATATAGAAGTGGAAGTGGTTGTAAAAGGTGACAGAAACTTAGTAGATAATGTCAGCAATGATTTTGAAAGAAAATCAATGGAGAATATTCCATATGCAGTGTTGTTGTTAGTCTCATGTATGCTCCAAATTTACCTGAGAGCGTATAACACTATAGTAAGGAGTTCTTGAGTCGATATCTTTCTAATCCCACAGACGAGCGCATTGGGTTCTTTGCAAAAAGTAATGAGATACTTGCAACGAACAAAAGATTACATGCTTGTTTATAGAAAACTGGAAAACCTTGAAGTATTGGGTTACACAGATTCAGATTTTGCAGGATGTTCAGATGATCTGAAATCAACTTCAGGGTATATTTTTATGATGGCAGGAGGAGCTATTTCTTGGAAGAGTGTGAAACAAACTCTTCGTGCTTCTTCTACTATGCAAAGAGTTTGTTGCTTGTTATGGAATCTCTCTTCTTTCGAGCAATTTGGTTAAAAAACTTCTACATTACAGGTTCTTGGTTGTTGATTCCATATCTCGACCTATAAAGATCTTCTGTGACAATAATGTTGTTGTGTTCTTTCAAGAACAATAAAGAAGTTCAAAGGTTTAAAAGCACATCGAGCTAAAGTATCTCACGGTAGGGATGTCCAAAAATGAAGATATCATGGTGGAGCACATTGACACCACTAACATGTTAGTTGATCCTTTGACCAAGGGACTTAGACCTATTACCTTCTAGAGACATGTTTTTAACATGGGTATTATAAAGTCCTTTGATGTACTTGGTTAGTGGGAGTTATTTATTTTATCATGTGTTGTATTACATTTGATAGATAATATTGATGTCCAATATTTATGTTTTGCCATGAATTTATATTTATTTATACTTGAAAGTAGTATTATTTCAAGTATGGTATATCTGAAACGACACTATACGGTTATTTGATCTATAAAGAGATATACATAAGGACTTTCTTTGTTTGTACTTGAAAGTGGTATTATTTCAAGTATGGTATATCTCGAACAACTGTATGCAAATTTATTTGATATCAAGAGATATACATATGGATTTTAAAGTTTCTTTTGAGGAGTCATGCGAGAGGAGCGATAAGATGTAGCATTTGATGCTTGCTACCTTGCAGCGTCATCGTGATCTATATCGATAACTTCACTACTATTTGTGAATATGGTTGATTTTGTGTCGTTAA
The DNA here is from genome assembly GCA_016808115.1 of Tetrastigma voinierianum. NCBI lineage: Eukaryota > Viridiplantae > Streptophyta > Magnoliopsida > Vitales > Vitaceae > Tetrastigma > Tetrastigma voinierianum. The sequence continues at coordinate 112,163 of JAEQBH010003801.1, forward strand.
ATGATATGATAATTGTCAAGTTTCAATATTAGTGTTTTATTGGACCAAATTGTTTTGAGGTGCTTATCTCTTAACTATGTTTATATGTGGCCACATAAAGTTTGCTTTTGATATGATTATTTTTTTATCAAACTTATTTTCTTACATAAAAAAAAAAAACACCAATTAAAGTCGTCCAAGTGAGAGAATGTTGGAATAATTCCAACTATAAGGTGGACGTACTTTAATTGTCATTCAATGAACATAAAGCGGACCCGAAAAGTCTAGTTATTTGAGATAATAAAGGAATGTGAAGGGCATTCAATCCTCCTAAAATTTACAATGAATCGGGGCATTCAAACCCTTATAAGGTACAATGAATCGAACGTATGAATCCAGACATTATTAAGTGTAGGCCTAATGACATTGATTACTGCCATAATGGGAGGGCATATCAAGAGTCATTATAAGGTTATAAAATGCTAGGTCCCCTCACTATTCTGATAACTTTTCCAAATTCTCATTGTGCCTGTATCAGAAATAGTGAGGAAGACTTTTCCTATTAATTTTTTGCTTTTGCTAGACAAAGATGAATCATACTGCAAATCCGTCAATAGGTATGTCTTTATCTAAAATAAATTAAAACATGCTATGTACACATATTTGAGATCTTAGCTTTTCAGATTTAAAGTTATTCGCTTATTTGATTATTTAAATCTTACAATCTCTTCCAATAGTTCATATGCCTCATGTGCACTTTTCTTCGTGAACATTCCACCTGCAGCTGTATCTAACATGGCACGAGTAGTAAGATATATACCACTATAAAAGATATGTATCTGTTCCAAAATTTCAATACCATGGTGTGGACACTTTCTTAACAATTCCTTGAATATATCCCATGCTTCACACAATGATTCCGTCTCAAACTGTGTGAAATTATAAATTTCATTCCTAAGCTTAGTGATCTTAGACGGAGGAAAATACTTAGCCAGAAAATTTTCAGCAGTGTAATTCCATGTTTCAATCAATCCAGAAGGCAATGAATTCAACCATTGTTTAGCTTTATCTCTTAAGGAAAAAGAAACAATCTTAGATGCATGGCATCATCAAACACACCATTATATCTAAAAGTGTCACATATTTCCAAGAAATTCACTAAATGTGCATTAGGATCATCTAAAGGTGAGCCAGAAAATTGTACCAAATTTTGAATCATTTGTATGAAGGCCGGCTTGATTTCAAAATTGTTGACTTGAACTGATGGTCTCCGGATACTAGAATGAAACCCAGTAACTTGCGGTCTAGCATATTCATAAAGTGGCCGGTCATTATTTTGTTCTGGTACTATCTCTGCTCCTTGATTTCCTCTGTTTTCTGCCATTTCCTCACTTCTTTTGCGTCAGATTTTTTGGAGTGTCTTTTCTATCTCGGGGTCGAAATCTTCTAATTCCAACAACCTTCTCCTTTACATCCACAAACTGAAAATAAAATAAATGAAAATAAATCTAGATTAGCTAATGTAGGAAATATTCTGATATTGTCCATGCCTAACTTCTGTGATAATGGCATCAAAAATTTGTTGCTGCTCACTACAGCAAGTGCACCAATCAAGACAGTAATATGATAGTGAGTAGAATATCGTTCCCACGAGGAAATAAGACAAACAATTACCAAAACTGTTTCCCACTTTTATGCTATCTAGAAAGCTGATTAACGTTTTGCTTGATTAAACTTGAAATATAAACTTAAGTAAAAAGTCTTGCAAGATCAAGAAAATAAAGTTTTAGCTAACCAAGAAAATAAAATAGCTAAGGCACTAGGTTACCCAACCAACTTCATCATGGATCGGTTAAAATCAAGTTAATAAGTTATTTCGGGATTTTTGGGACGACGGGACTTCCTAAATTAGTTAAAATCAACTCTTGTTGCAGATTAACCCTTTTTAATGATTTAGGTAAAAGCATGAAGTTCTGTGAATTCCACTAACCTTGGTGGCGGCTTTCGCATTCACCTCTCGGCATAGTCCCGTTTTTATCTCTCGGCATTTCGGTCGACTAAGTTGTATATTACCGTGATTGGTTACTTAATATCCCCTCTCGGACTCAACTAAGCAACTAGAATCATGTTAAAGTGGCCAAGTTCAACAAGCATTAAGATCAATAATATACAATCCTCAATATCCCAAAATATGCATCATCAACTTTATTTATTACCAATCCAAGAGTCCATTAGCTAGGCTCCCATGGCCTTAGCTCACAAATTTAGCCACCCATAATGAAGGATAAAGCACACACAATCACAAAAATAAAAGAGTTCAAAGGAAGAGGAAAGCTCATTGATTCAAGAGTTGTTGTCTCCAAGTTTGCTCCTCCCTTTTTCTCCTCCAAGTTTGCCCATTGATTTATTTTTGCTAAATTCGTGGGTCTTTTTCTGAGCAAATAGAAGGTAAGTAAAATGGACTAATATGGCTCTCCTCTATATATATATATATATATATATATATATATATATATATGAAAAAGTATCCAAATCTCCTTCATTTAAGCCTAAAGATCACAAATTTAATGCATGAAGGATTGATGTGAGCTCTTAAGCACGCTTTGTCTCTCCTTGGTTGAAAATAGATAGCACTACAATCTTCTCACTTTTCTTTTGGATATCTTTGTAGTACAAATCTCCTTCATTTAAGCCTAAAGATCACAAATTTAATGCATGAAGGATTGATGTGAGCTCTTAAGCACGCTTTGTCTCTCCTTGGTTGAAAATAGGCAGCACTACAATCTTCTCACTTTTCTTTTGGGTATCTTTGTAGTAAATGCAAGTGATATGCTGAAAAAGACATTTCTGCATTGATTTTGGCACTATTCTGACGCCGGAATATCCATACGTGCGCCTGAATTACAATATTCCGGTGTCGGAATTCCCTTAATTTGTGCCAGAATAGTTCTGTGTGAATAGTATTTCATTTCGTGCACTATTTCGGAACGAAATTCCTTCAGCTTCGCCGGAATGCTCCTTAAATGCTCCAAGCTTTTCCTTTCTTGCATTTTAGTCCACTTTTTCCTGTAATTAAGTTTCTGGAGTTATAATCTGCCCAAATTATGAAGCCTTGAATATAAGCTGATTTTAACTCAAAATTAAGGACTTATTGCCTATTTTAATTTTCATGAAACTCGTAAACTGACAATTTTACCCTTCTTACTAAGTATTATGTGTAACTAAGTTAAATTGAGCTACTTCTATCATAAAATATTCAATTTGAACAAAGTAACTTAAAATCATTACAAAACACTCAAAATTACACACATGTATGACATGGGGTGATAAAAATATATGCCTAGTGAGCCATATGAGTCCTGTCGACATCTTAAACTTGGGGGCATGAATGGCTTTCGGATTCTCTGGTAAAAGGTAGACTTGCCTCGAGTTTCAAGGTGTCGACTTTACGAAAATTCCTCATTCTTTCGTTGAGATGGTCTCGGAGGTCAAGTTAAATTGCTCTCGAGCATTTGATGTCTCGGGTGGTGGCAGTTGGAGGGAATCGAGAATGGACCTCATCCGTAAGCTATACTCGTGTAGGCCCAGGTGAGCGGATTATCCCTAGTGTTAGATAGATTCGCCCGCGAGGCGTCCCTAACGGGGCAAGCTACGAGGCTTCACCTTCATTGGCGATCTGACGATTTTGCCTCCTACGTTGACGCCTTCCCCTATGGGCCTGATGAGGTCCCGTGGGGCCTTGGTGTGGTGGCTGATGATCTCTGCCTTCTTGAGGAGGATGGCTTGAATCACCTGAATGCGGGCCACATGATGAGTTGGCCTGAGAACGATTTCCTTGCTGGGAATGAGGAATAGATTTTGTAGGATTGGCCTTGGGTGCTTGAGGAGGTGCCTAAGGGCGTTGATTGGCCATAAATGTCTAAAACATGGCCAAAAGCTGAGCCTGAGTGACTGGTGCCTCTAGCTCTGTTATCTTGAATGGTGGGAGGATCTCTTGCGCCTGAGGAGCACATGTGGAGATTCCTGTAGGCCACGAACATGGCATGCCCAGGATCACCATAGTTAGAAAACAAAACCTGTGCGGAGAGGTGTCGAGTTCGCGTGCCTGATTTGAATCCTGCATCATGCTTTGCAGCGGAATTAGCGACGATCCACTTGAACCACGACTCAGATCTTCTCCCTATCCCCTTCGTTAAAACAACGGCTATTAAGTTCCCACTCCAGGAGGAGGTTTTCTCTAGATCTGGATGTAATTAAAAATGTCATTAGGGTTAGGGGAGGGACTTGAGCCACATTTATAGAGTCTTGACCACGGGCCCTCTCATTGATAGGGCCGTGCCCTCGGCCCACACTGCTTGACCCATATTAGACTAATTAAGAATCATATATCTCGCCTTTATTAGACAGACTAATTCGGTTAATTTGTTCCCATATAGCCCCACATTAAGAGATTCTCCATTCTCAGCCCAGGTGATATTAATTAGACGAGCTGTGTGCGCACCCTCATATTGGTCTAAAGATTATTCTTAATAGTCAATCAGGAGTCCAATAAAGTCTCGAACAGAATCATGGTGCTTGCATGTACTCATGAGCCTTCCATGGTCCACGAGGCTTTCAGCTTCTTGATATGGATTCAATGGTGATGTATTTAAATGGACAATGCCTCATAATGAGTGATACTTCATGTGTTATCCATTTTGTTAGTCCAAATTCTCTCCTTGGTGTGCAAAGCCTAGTGTGTCACAGGAGAATATCCATCTCATGGTTCAACGAATTTGGACCATATTGATAGTTAAGCGTACTTTATGTGTAACAAGACATATTGTTAAGGCTAATACAAGAATGCCCCATAGCACAGTACTCGAGAGTTTTACAATGCCTGAGATTTTCCCATGATTATATGTACTCAACAGTAAATCTATATTCCATAAATACCTCATTGAATCTGAAAGAGTTGATACATATTCATATATTACAAAATGTAATGAAATCGGATACAAACTTCATAAGAGCAACATAAAAACTAGCGGCTCCCACTAATTGTGATGTCATGATACTCCCTAAATATATTATTAATAACATATCGATCAAATATACAAGAGCGAGGCCTTTGGTGGATGCAATCATATCATCGTTGAAATGTTTGCTCCTTCTGATATCACTTGGTCGAACTTTTCCTTTATAGTCGGTGCTTGACCTCCACATGTGACACTTGGGGCCATCTGTTGTTAACATGCTGAGTTATTGTCTAATACAAGCGTATGGGCTGTCATAGAATCAAATCTGGTCAAACTCCTTAATGAGGTTTCGAGCCCAAATTACTAGTAGCGGTGAAAAGCATACTCTGCTTTCACTTCCCATGGTAGAGGATGCTATTGATTTCTGTTTCTCACTTTTCCATGACATTGCACCTCCTGCTAACTTAGGTACTTTGTTGTTGACTTCTTTTCATTCGCAGTCGACTAAAGTACGAATCAAGAATACCCGACTAAGCAGGTCTGAACATGTTTGTAAATCGGCATATAGTCTTTGTGTCCTTTTTAGAGTACCTCGCTAACCTTCTTAGCGGCGACAAATGATCATTAATCTGGATTTGGTGATATCTGCCTAGAATCACATTGCAAAGCAATGTCAGGCCTAGTACATGCCAGGCATACATAATACTCGAAGTGCATTAGCATAAGGTACATTCTTCATTTGGGCTTTCTCGAAAATCCCAGATGAGGACATTGTGAGACTCGACTTATCACCTTCTGAGACGGGGAAACGATTCTGGCTTGCATTATTACATGTTGAATCTTTCTAAAATGCGATCAACATATACCCTACGAGATAAACCCGATATTATGAAACGATTCCTATGATCTCAATGCCTAGAGACAAACCTCCTGGAGTCCTTCATATCAAAGTTCTTTAATGACATCAGCTTTGTCTCATACGGTAAACGAGATTGCGCTGCGAAAGCGATGCTCTCGTCCACATAGAGTATAAAATTGAATTCCCTCAGCGATACAAGTACTGCTGATCTACTTTGGTTCCTCCGACAAAACCATATGAAGTAACAACGCTTGTGATTGCTTTTAAGTACCATTGTCTAGAAGCTTGCTTGAGACCATAATAGACTTTTAGGTCTACATACAAAAGCGTACACGAATCATTTGCCTCAAAACCGGGTTGCATCTGTGAACTAGCCATTTAAAGGTCTCCATTGAGAAGCTAGGTTTAACATCCATACGGGTGTAACTCCGTATCGAAATGAGCAACTAAGTACCATGATCACTCTGAAAGAATCTTTAGAGAGGCCGAGGAAAAGGTTGCTTCATAGTGCTCCTTACAGTGAAACTAACTTTAATTTACCAGTGCGGCTTTAAACTTCTTAATCTTTCCTTTAGGGTCCCTTTTAGTCTTACTTTACACACCCGTTTGCGACGATGGGTCTATGACCTTCAATTAATTCAACAAGTTCCCAAACTCCATTATACCTCGTAGATTGAGATTTCATCTCTCATTGCATCCCGGCCACGGTTCACGGTGAGAATGAGGAATGCGAACTGCACTAAGTCATTGGATCGACCCGCAGTCACCCAGATATCGTAGTCTTGCTCTCCTATATAGACTAAATGGTAGTTGGTATGGCTGATCGTCTCTCCACAATGGATCTCCTTACTAGGTAGAAGTAGCCACATCACACTTTTGAGAGCCTTGATGAACTTCATTGGAGTTGTCTCGACAGCGGGATCGACCTCGACAGGGTTGATATGGTGTGGGAGTCTCACAATTATACGTATGGGAGTAGATAAAGAGGCCGTATCACCCACCGTACTATTATCCTCAATGATGCGTGACTGACTACTTCTTGTGCTAATTGGGATTATAGAAGCAAATATCCCTTCGAATATTAGGGTAAGATGCAAGTAACAGGTGGTTCTTAAGTCGACTTACTTTAATGTTGGATTATAGCTTCATACGGGACATCCCTAAACCTTAAGATGGTTTAAGCTAGGCTTACCTTGATCCGTAACTCAAAGGAGTCGCGAACGGCTTTTGTAGGTACACGATTAGAATGTACAAATTTGTTTTCAAGGCCCATTTACAGAAAACCGGAATTAAATTTGTCCTACTAATCATACTCCTTACCATTTCCATAAGAGTCACGATTTAAGCACTTTCGGCTACACCATTTTGCTTTCGGGACTCGGGAATAGTAAAGGCGAGCCACTATCCGGGAATCTCTAGTATTTGGCGAGATGGCCCCTTAAGGCATGCAGCGTCGCCATGCTTACCATAATACTCTCGCTCGATCAGATCTAACAACCTTTATGACTTTTTTAACTGTTTCTCGACTTGGTCAGAAAAATCTTGAACTTGTCAAGGGCTCGGCCTTTTCTTTAATCAAGTACGGATAACCGTATCGAAATAGTCGTGATAGAAATGTGATGAAATAAAAATTTCTACACAAGGTTGCCGTATAAGGTCCACTTATATCGATGTGAATGACCTCCAACAAGTTAGAACTTCGGACTGCAATTTTCTTTCTTATCTTGGTCATTTTACCTCTACAACAGTCTACGCATGTCTCTAAGTCATTTTTAAGAGCAGGCAGGATGTTAGTCTTTATCCCGACCTTTCTACTGCATCCTTAGAGATGCTGAGGCGAGCCGTTTATCTTGCAATGCATAAAGGCCCATTCCTTAGAGTAATGGTCTCTTAGAAACAACCTTTTCAGCCGTATAAGCGACGTATATGTCATTGGGAGATAAACACAATCGCTGTCAGATTGGACATATAACAACACTGACCTTATTTGAATCAGAAGCGAAGAAATAACATTGCTCTTGATTTCAAAAGTAGTCATACTTGTCGAACAAAATCTGAAACTAAGTTAGTCTAAATGAGAATTACATAAAGTGTCTTTCAACATTAATCTAAAGCCGAGGAGTCTAGAATCAAATTACATCTCCCATAAACACAACATCGGCTTTCGTTTGTTTCCCCACAGTGAGTCTTGATTCATCCTGATTTGGCTTCCTTCGGTTTATAGATCCTGTATGGTAGCATAGCATGATTGGATTGCCGCGCTGTCGAGCCACGAAATTTGGATGGTGCTTTAGATGAGTTGGATTCACAAACAAGTGCTAAAGAATCATTGCACGTAGGCTCGTGTTTGAATGACAACTTTAAACTTTGCGATCTTCTTTATGTGACCTTTCTTCTTACAAGACGGCGGTCCATCCCTTTTGAAAGATGTCTTTTTGGACCCATATTGTCAGTTATTGGTAGTGTCATGAGTAGCTATGAGTCTGATTTACGGACTTCTTATTTTCCTTTTGTAGGAATTAAGAGCATATAAGGCCATATACCCTTTTCGCTAAGTTTCTCTTCCTCTGCCACCACCCTTGCTATCGAGTCATTAATTAACGAGTCTCATCTTGGGAATTGTAATTGTCTTTACTAATCCAAAATCAAGTGGAAGGGTGTTTAGGGCTTGATGCGTAATCTGACATCGGGAATGGAAACATTAAGGCTGAAGCTTAGATCTTTAGGTCTACCATCCTAAGGACATAATCTAACTTGATAGCAATGAGTACCATCCTTACTTTATATTGAAGAGCTTTTGAAGAAGTGTACCAATCTCAGCATTAGATGAAATGCGGTTTCTAGCCTCACAAAAATTTGCCATCATTTCATAAGCGATCTGGTCATTTGGTAAACACTTTTAAGTGTTCTTGAATGGATTTCTTCATTGTCAATAAGCAAATTCTGTTGCTCTTTTCGAGACGGCATAGTAGTTTTCTCGGCTTAATCTTGGTGGTAGTGATATCTGCAAACTATGTTTTGTAAAAGCTGATGTGAACATGCTTGGCTCCATTCCAAATAGAAAATCCTCTTTCCATTTCTTAAAGTTCAATCCGGTGGGACCTCGATTGAAATGGGATTGCAGTTTCTGAGAAAAGTGGTAGGAGAAACAAACAAACAATACAATCGACATCATGTGAATACTTATCTGAGTACGCCACATCATCACATAATCACGCCTTAGGGGCGAAAAATATGACATGCGGTTGTACACTCCACATGGCGTGACCGTGAGGAGCATATTCTAATCTTTCGTGAAATCACCACCTTTGGGTGATGAACCCAAGATAGTCATTTCTCCAAGCACATGCTATACATGTGCCCCTCCATGAACTAACAAGATCACCTCCTTTAGGAGTATGATCCCTTATGATAAAGCGAGACATCCAGCACAATATGGGGCGTCTTTCTCAAGCCCGGTCAGGTGTGCCACTTTGGTGGTCCATGACCAAATTGAATCCTTGCAAATCTCTCATACCGGGGGATATAAACTTTATGTATCACATTCACTATATATATATGTAATGCGGGCCGGAACGAGGGATGGTTATCATTATCACATTCACTACATTACATGTCATGCTAATTATCTTATTGATTCATTATTAGACAATTCAAAATAATAATTAATTAATTACCTTAATGAAAGAGCGTTATGTAAATAATAATGGTAGTGAATAGTAGTGAATTAGTACCTTAATGAAAGAGCGTTATGTAAATAATAATGGTGTAGGGTCAAAAATCGGGTGGTAGGATCGAACCCCAGATGGCGTCGGCATAGCGTCATGTGATTCTGCGTCGGAGAGGCAGCGATGGTGAGGTCCGGCCTCACCGGCTTGACGTCCGACGTGCCACCCATCAATATTCGTCTCGGCAGGTAGATTCCAAATATGTATTAAAATTTAACTTTCATACATTAAAGAATTTGGCGGACAAAACCTCTCGAACAAAACCCCACAATCCGCATGTTTGAGTTCTAAGCTATGGTAGGCTCACGATACCGTATGTAGGCCACGAACATGTACCAGGATCACCATAGTTAAACAAAACCCCCAATAGCGGAGAAGGGTGACAGATTCACGTACTTGATTTAGAATCCATCATGCTACAGCGAGAATTAGCGGCGATCGTGAACCACGAACTAAAAGATCTTCTCACTGTCCGCCGTTAAAACAACGCTGTCAGGATTCCCGCTCCACGAGGAGAGAGTTTTCTCTAGATCTGGATGTGAGTCAAAAATGTATCATTAGGGTTAGGGAGGGACTTGAGCACTATTTAACTAGAGTCTTCGACCACGGGGCCCTCATTCTGGTGGGGTAAAATGTAGGCTTTACTAGCATTATTAGACTAATTAAGAATCCATATATCTCACCTTTATTAGACCAAACTAATTCAGTTAATTTCAATTCATATAGCCCACATTAAGAAATTCTTACAATTCCTCCCATTGAGGAGCCTTTCCCTTCCTCGCATTCCTCCTTGGAGGGTTATCATTTCCTCTGGTGGGACGCTGCGGAAGCGTCATTGAAGTCGCTTGGAGTGGGAGCTCTCATGTTATTTGGAATTGGAAGGTACGGATTATTTGTTCTTCTTTACGATCCTCTTTGTTCGATTAATGAATTATACCTACATTTGAGTGTATTTTCGTGTATTTATATGACTCGAATCTTTAGATTCACACTTATTCATCAATATTACACTAATCCCAGTCTGATGTTTTATATATGTGAAAAAATCAAGCAAAGGAAGAACTTAATGACATAAAGATAGAATCGGAGTTGACAAGGCAAAAAGGCAGAGAACCTCTTGAGTTCGCCTAGGCGAAGGTCAACCTTTGCTTAGAGCGAAGGGACACGATGTGAAGCAGAAAATTACAATTTTACGAAAAATGAGTATAATAGTCATTTCGGTAAATCAGAAATTTTTCTATATCTCGGATGGCCAGATGGACTTCACCATTGAAATCATCTTGCAAAATCTAGCTACCATGTGAATTTACGTCAAATTAGAGATAATCGAAATTTCCACGTTTTGAGCACTTGGGTGTGAGTGCGATAAAATGGATTTTGAGAGACATGTGATGTGACAAAAGTCACCTACTACATGTACTCATGTGACACATGTTGCATGATTAGAGAGAGGATGAAGATTAATGGTTTAAATTAAGCCAAGTGTCAAAATCCAAGACAAAAAGGGACATGGATGGAATTTTGAAAAGTTAAATGAGAATAAGACAAAAGATGAACAATTTTCTTCTTCAATTTGAAGAAGCGTGCGAGAGAAGGAAGAAATCATGGTTTGTGGTTGAGTTTTAGAGAGAGAGTGTATTCTCTCGATTTCCCTTGGGTTCGGACTACCGGTTGCCAGACGGGGCTTGAAGCGAAGTCGATCACAGCGGCGAGGGCTACCGCGTGAGCACGATTTTGTGGAGTTCAAAAAGCAACTCCAGAGGTGAGGTCTTACTCTGCATTGTGTTATTGTTAAATTTAGAGCCATGTGTGAATGGTTAGGGATGAAATTTGAATTAAGTAGTGTTTTTCGGTCTCAAAATACTTGAACCTAGTGAGAAGATACCTAGTGTGGCCGTGAATAATGCCAACTAGAGGGTTTCACTGTTCACGTAAATTTTTGTGTGTTTTGGGTGATTCAAAATGAATTACTTGATTGGTTAATTAGCCCATGTGAGCTAATTTTGGTGTTATTGGTTGCAAATTGAATAACATGATTTATGTGAGTTAATTATGTTAGTATATACATGTTTTATATATTAGCATGAGTCGTTGGAATTAGCATAATGCATTTCATATGCACCGGGGCAACCTAGAAATTAGGTGTGAGTGCATGGCATGAAAGAAATGGAAATGAGGTTTTCTGCGCATTAGCAGGCATGCGTGAAGTCGATGGGGACTCGAGACCACGGGTTAGGTATGTAGACATTCAAGTAGGATCGTGTATTTGCTTGAGTGTGTGTTTTATGTTGGATCATTGCATTGTGCATAGGTTGGGAGTAACCCATGTAGGAGATTTTCACTGCGGGCATTGCTCACTGCAATCGAGGGATCATTGGCCCCGGTGCGGGTGTTCGAGAGATGGTGCTCTTTAGAGGTCGATTTTTAGAAGAAAGTCGAGTTGTGGCTTTGATGTTTTGGTATTCGTTTTGTAGAACATGTATTAAAACTTTAAATTTTGATATATGTTTTGGATTTAAGAAGTATTGTAATAACTCTTGAACTATTAGTAAATAGTTGATGTAATTTGTAGTATTAATGTAAATTTGAGAGTGGTCATTTACTCATTTTATCAGGTATGTGGATAGGTGTGGTCTTTGTAAATATTAGGACGGAGTTCTTAGTATGATTGGGACAAGTTGTATTTTGGGTAGAGCTCCCCGTACAAAGGAGACTCTGCCTAATTTTCATGAGTGGTGTCGGGTTACCCAACATCCACGAATATTCCGTAGGTTGACGGGTTGTCAACGAGACACCCCGGTTTTTGGGGTGCCACACACAACTCGCCTAAGTGAACCATCATTGCCAATTGAAGATTTCAAAAGAACCACTCTCGAGTTCGCATAGGCGAAGGGGTCACCATAGCCGAAAAGGGCACATATCTTCGCCTAAGTGAAGCTTAGTTTGCCTAGGCAAAGAATGTCGGGTTGAGACATAGATGTACCTATTTTTAGCCCAATCATTGGCCCATTTCCCAATAAGTATATATACCATACTTGTATTAGACCAAAAGAGAAGGAGAGACTCGAGAAAGGAGGCTACACTTCCATTTCTCGGGTTTTTCTCTCTCTAAGCTTAGTTTTTCTAGGGTTTTTAGTTTTTACTTGATTTTGAGATCATCTTTAGAGATGTATTGGAAGATCCTAAATTTGCTAGGGGATACCCATGCAGCGTGGAGTGAGTTTTGGGCGAGATTGATTGCACATTTTGTAATTCCTTAACTCTACTCTTATTCTTAATCTTTTAATTATTTCTTTAGTTGCAAATATGATATTGTTGGGTTTTGAGACTACCATGAGTGGCTAATTTCTCCCCTATGGCTGGTTGTTGAAATTGGTGGTAGACTTAGGGCTTTTAGTGAATGATTTTTATGAATCCATGCTTGTGTTGAGGTTGTATATATGTGGTTCTTTGATTTTCTAGGTTTTTATCTAATTGTTGTATACTAAAGGGTGAAGTTGAGACCTAGAGTTCAAGGGGTTCTAGAGTGACAACTGGAAGCATCCCCTTAGGAATTGATTTCTACCTCTAATGTCCCACAATTGTTAAAATCGAATTACCTTAATCAAAGAGATCTAGGAAACTAGGAGTGCCTAGTACTAAGAGGGACATAATCCAACCTTATGTGATGATCGTAAGGATCGAAAGGAGATCGATCGGAACAAAACCCGAGATATTCTATTGCAAGGACCAAAAGGAGACTAATAAAATTCCCAAGGACTTATTCGCCTTAGAACTAATATCACATTATCTGACCTAGAAGGACCGAAAGGAGAATATGAATGAAGTGTGAGAAATTGAGGGGATACATGAAAGTATAAATCTCATATCAAGTTCCTTGGGTAAGTACAAAGATAGGTTCATGTTAATCGGTATTTTATGGTTATAAGTCATAAACCCATCAATGGAGACTACCGGCCCTAGCGTTAATCATTAAAGTTTTCTTTCATTTCATTTCAATCATTTGTTGATTTCTAAGATTTAGGTTAGTTTAATTTAGTTAAGTAATAGTTAATCATCATCCCAATCAGTCACATCGCTTAAATAGTGAATTTCTTTAGTAGCAGGAGTACTTAATCCTCATTTAAACCAATTTTTCCTATGGGTTCGATACTTTGGGTTTTTAATTAAAAAGCTACTATATTACTTGTGATCCGTTCACTAGCAGATTTGATTATTGTTTTTATGTCAAAATTTATATACATGCAGATAACTGAACATCTACATTGTGCAAACACAGATACAAGGCTCGAGAGTTGTGGTTTAGCGATGGGTTTGTTGAATCAAAATGCTTTCTGCCCCACGGTGGGCGCCAAATGATGTTGCTCAAAATTGGGAAGGATTTTATCTTGACTTGGCAACACAAAATAGCCTAGCTGACTAAGGCTTAACGAAGGATGAAGATGGATGAAAATAATTCAGAATAAATTCAATGTGGGGGAAAGCTTGTGGAAAGTGTATGACTCGAAGCCTAAGAGGGTTCAGGATTGAATCTGTCCCTTTGGTCTGCTTACGTACCAGCATAAATAGTGGATTAGAGTCTACGTAGTTCGAATCACAATAGGAAACCCTTAATGAGTCCATGATTTGAGGAACCCTGATCAGGAAAGCAGTTTCCTGTACAGTTAGTGGAGCATGATGTCCCTTCTTTTTAGGGAGCGGGAGAGATCCCTTCCAAAACAACATGAAGTGGTTCCTGAATAGGAAAGAGGCGCTTGATCCCTTATAAATAGGGATTAGCGGCTATCTTGAATAGGTTACGGCTGGCGTCATCCAAGCATGACCTCAGGGTGAGTCTTCCTGAATAGGAAGCTGACCTGAAGAGGTCGATTAGCCCTTGAGGAAGGGTTTAAATGAATTACCGACCTGAATAGATGGTCTTCTTATTATACCTGTATCATGAGAAGGATGCCGACTTGAGCTCTTTGGGAGCCGCATTGAATCAAGTCCGACCTGATGAGGTAGACCGAAATGGATGTTGATATCCCAACCTAAAGTGGTCGAGTAAGCAAAGAGGTAACCGACCTAAAGAAGGTTTGCCAAACGTCCTTCATGTGCAATAGCGCAATACGGACTTGAGAGCTCATTTCTGACTTGGACTTACACAGTGACAGCTCGTTCTCATAGTGGGCCTAACCCATTAAACTGTTGAATTGGGCCCTTTTGGCTAAATTCGGTCCAGCAGTTTTTTAGGCTCATCATGTGCAATTGGTCACAAATTTTCAAATGCCTTAAACATATTGTGCTTGCCAATTTATTTTATTTTATTTGGAAAAATAAAAAATAAATTTAGGATTATTGCATTATAAAGAATTCATTTTTGTTAAACTTTGTGACTTAAAACTACCGAAGATGCTTTCATTTCTACATCTAGTCTAATGTGCTGCTCTGGTATAATTAACAACTTGTCCATAAAGTTCGACAATGTTATCCCCTCCTTCTTTAAGATTAATAGTCATTGCAATGATAACAACACTTCTCAACACTGTAATTCACGATAGAGGGCATTCTAGTACATGTCTTCTATATGTTTCATTCGATTTAGAATGTATAAGATTATTAATGGTATCATCAAGTAACATACATACAATTTGAGTAAATGTGAAGCCCCGGATTTTGATGCATACCATTGGTTCCCTTCTTGCATTAAATTTTACTAGGTGCATACAACTAATTGAATTCGAATTAATACGTCGGTAATGGGGATGGGCGAGAATTTGAGTCGTTGGGCGTTGATCGATCTGCGTGATGCACCACCCACAAGAAAACAAATGAAGCAAGGTGATCCGGCAGGGAGTGTCGACCGCCTCTCCGATGCCTAAGTCAGTTCTTTCTTCACGGGGGAGAAAAAGAATCAATTGCTTATGGTATGAGTTGAATGCGTACCTTTTTGTGATAGAATGAATCAATATTTATAAGGGGGAATAGTGGTTACTTTCCTTGTTAGATGGTGATACGGTATCTCTCCCATTGGTTGGGGAGTTTCCTTTTCCTTATCGCGGACGGACTATTAAGGGATAATAGGGGAGCTGTGATCATGAAATATCCTTCTTCCTTAATCTGTGGGGAGTGGATCACGGAGACTAGACACTTTCTTTTCACACGGGTCTTTTGGGCTGTCTATATCACTTGCTCATCTGGTGTGGTGGTCTCAGTTCGAGGCCTGGACTCGTGTACTTGGGCATATGTGGGATCTCACCGTGGGCCGAGCTCCTTTATTGGGCCTGCCCCCTAAATCCCCTCATAAGGCGGACATTTGGGCTTGCGTTCTAGGCTTGCGCTTTGGGCTTGTGCACATATTATTTTAGGCCCCATCAATTGCCCCCCCAACCCTTGGCTGAAGCAAGCTTAGGCAAGGGCTGAATTGTCTCTTGGATCAGGTGCGACTTCCACGTGGCTAGCCGGGGATGGTTCGTTCTGGGCTTTGTCGCCATCAATCGTCTTGCGATAATGATAGCGCTCTTTCGATTTTCGCACCTATTTCTGCTGTCGCTTACAATATCTTTAGAAACATCCCCTGTATCGTATTCTCCCGTTCTTGAAACCGCTTCTTCCTTGGGTTTGGAAGTGTCTTTGATCAGCACTCAGAATTGCTTTTGGTGCTTTTTATCGTCCTGTCTCCCTAAGGGTAGTTTTCCTTGTTTTCTTCCTTAGTCCGGGGTATGTCTTTCTTCTTCTTCTTCTCCTGTTTTTCTTTCCTTGTTTTGATTTTCAAGTTGTTAGGACGTGTTGGGTTGGGGTTCTGCCTCTTTCGTCATTTGTTCGTTCTCCCTTTCCCTTGCTTAATCATGCGTGCTTCCTCTGGGCCTTCTCATTATGTTGGCACAACAAAGGGGGAGGTCGGCTAAGGAATGCGAGTTGAGCGATTTGGCGAGGCGGAGTCATAATCCTACCTATGGTCGCGGGGACCTCAGCGGGTAATCTTCCCAGCCGTGATGACAGGGAAGATGGGATTAGATACTGACTCAGGATATCGAGGCTGTGGGGGCTAGTTGGGTTGAGCCTTGCCAAAAGCCTTTGCTACTCGATTACAGGACCCTTGGTGTCGAAGTCAAGTGTCTGATCTTCTCACATCTTATGTTGTTCACGTTCCCAAGATGGTGCCTTCTTTTGAGGCTGACCCAACGAAACGATCTCAAGCTTCCCTTTGCACCCCATATGAGAAGTCTTCTGACACTTCAATGTGTTTGGCGATCTGCAGCTCTCTCCCAATTTTTGGGGTGTCTTAGTCGGCCTTCTGGTTGTTTTTAGGGATAAGGGCCTCGGGGTCCCCAGTATAGCTCTGTTGCTGGACCTCTTCAACATGAAAGAGGCCTCGGAAGGATTTTTGTATATTTCAAGCGGGCCCTTTGCGGACACATCATTCGGGCTTGGAAGAGCCCATTTCTTTGTCGAGAGTGTCTTTGAGGGAGTACTAACCTGGCAGATCAGGGAATAAACTGGGGATCCCAGCAGGGTATGGACCTACCCACAGAACACAACGTGAGTTTTTCGTCCGTCTTTAGTAGGGGTTAACTTTTAAAGTCATGCTATGTTACGAACTTTGCTTTGGTTGTGTTGCCTTCGGTGTCGGTCGGAGCCTCGCCGCGAGGACAAAGGAAGTAAAAGAGTGGCAGTTAAAATGAAGTGTCGCCGGCGTACTCCGAATCTAATCGGGTGAACATTCCGAGCTCTTTAGGTGTGAGCCTTGTATTTTGATTTGAGATCTCTCCGCTGCTATGGAAACTTCTCGCAGGGGCCTCTGTTGTAAAACTGCTTTCGGGAAGAACTTCGGGCCGTGTTGAGTTCTTTGGCGAAGAAAGGAGCGTAAAGCGTGAGGCCAGGGCTCCCCACAAGGCTGACCTCTGGCTGAGTAAGACCAGAAAATTTGAAAGAATCTATTGCTTGTTGCTTCTGAGATGAGTTGTACACCTAAATTAGGATTGAGGGGGTAGGCGTTGCCTTCCCTCGTAGAGTGTCCAGGGTGGGCGGAGCGAGAGGGGGTGCCGGCCGCTCATCTGCTGAGACGAGGATTCTTCGGGGAAGGCTGCTGAGCCTCCGTTAAAAGTTCTTCCCATCTTTGTGGAGCCACTTCCTTAGTGGCGTGTTTTCCTCCTCCTCAATCTTAGGGAGGCATTGGAAGTGATAGCTTTGGAGGTTGAGGGCGAGGACTCATTGCTTACCAATGTAGAGCTCGCGCGAGCTGTTTAGTGTTTTCCTTTAGGGACTCGATCTTGAGCGGATGCCGCATGCGTTGAGGAGCTCAGCCTATCCCTTTAGGGGCAGTACTCTGTATGTCAGGCGCCCTCTTATCAGATCTCATCATTGTGTTAATGTTATCTGCTAACTCCATCCTGTTCCTAGGCAGATGGCTACTTATATAAAGAGCCTGGCGAAGAGGGCCAATTTAACCAAGGGCTCTACTAAGGCAGCGAAAGCGTACAAAGCTAAAGTCACCTCCTTAACCATCGAGAAGGCTGGGTTACGAGCTCGGATACAAACCTTGACCGAGGATGTTGTGAAGCATAAATCCGATTTGAAGCACACCTCGACTGTGAGGGCGAGAGCTGAAGATAGAGAAAAGAAGGTCAGGGAGGGCCTAAGGGTTGCTAAGGATGAGCTGCGGGCGGTCAAGGAAGAGCTATAGGCTGCTAGGGAAGAGCTATGCACCAAGCGTGACGTTGGATCTGGCAGCGAGGGAAGCCCGAGCTGAGGCTCAGTGGAGTGCTTGGCGAGAGTCTGATCGTTACGGGGACACTGGAGGCGGAGGCTTTGGTTGCTTGAGGGATGGAGTAATAGCGAAGCTGAGGGACAAGGCCTGCACCTTGTGGGCCTCTGGATGGCTTGCTTTTCAATGCAAAGCTTCTAAGGTTTTTCCGGGTTTGGACCTCAATTTTCAAGTTCTTGATGAAGAGGAGGTGGAGGAATGAGTCTACGAGGGCGGTAGATCTGGATGTTCTGCAGTGGCCCCAGCTCTTGTTCCTCTTCTAGTGAACACGAGATTCTAGGGGCTCAGCTCTCACCTCTTACTTTCTTTGAAGCCGCCTTCGACTGCCACGACTTGGAGGCTCGCACAACTGAGGTTGCTCATAGCTCTACATCAAACGTTTAGGGCCCTTTGTATAGTCTTTGCTTATTTTGGCTAACCTCAGGCTCTAAGCCTCGAGAGCTGTCTATGTAACATTGGTTTGTTGTTCTGTGGATCTCCAGTCCTTCTACCTTTTGGTTTTCGTCTTCTTTCGACTTGTGTTGGGAGGTTTCTGGACATCGATCTTTAAATGGTTGAGCTCTTGATGAGCTATCGACCCAGTGTGGAGCTCTTGGGTTCTCATCAAGGCCCGAGCTACATGGCTCCTGGGCTACATGGCCTTCTGAGCTCTAAGGCTCCTCTGAACTGAGCTACAAGGCTCCTTTGAAACTGAGCTACATGGCTCTTAGGCTTCTTGGTCTTGCTCCTTTGAAATTGAGCTACATGGCTCCTGGGCTATGTGGCCTTTTGGGCTCTAAGGCTCCTTTGAACCGAGCTACAAGGCTCCTTTGAAACTAAGCTACATGGCTCTTGGGCTTCTTGGCCTTGCTCCTTTGAAACTAAGCTACATGGCTTTGGGCTATATGGCCTTTTGGGCTCTAACGCTCCTTTCGACTGAGTTGCAAGGCTCCTTTGAAACTGAGCTACATGGCCCTTAGGCTGCTTGGTCTTGCTCTTTTGAAACTGAGCTACATGGCTCCTGGGCTACTTGGCCTTCTGAACCGTTAGGTTCTTAAGAACTAAGCTACATGGCCCCTTTGAAACTGAGCTACATGGCTCCCGGGCTATGTGGCCTTTTGGGCTCTAACGCTCCTTTGGAATTTGTGCACCAGGCTCCTTTGTGGTACATGGCCTGGGGGTGCATGGCACGCTCGGCCCAGCCCGAGCTACATGGCTCCTAGGCTATGTGGCCTTTTGGGCTCTAATGCTCCTTTGGGTGGTACCAAGGCTCCTTTAAGCCCCGAAAGCTGACATGGCCCCAGGCTGTTTAGCCTTGCTCCTTTGGCCAGGCTACATGGCTCTGGGCTACTTAGGCACTCGGGCGTAGGTTCTTAAGAACTAAGCTACATGGCCCCTTTGAAACTGAGCTATATGGCTCCTAGGCTATGTGGCCTTTTGGGCTCTAACGCTCCTTTGGACTGAGCTACAAGGCTCCTTTGAAACTGAGCTACATGGCCCCTGGGCTGCTTAGCCTTGCTCCTTTGAAATTGAGCCACATGGCTCCTAGGCTACTTGGCCTTCTGAACTATTAGGTTCTTAAGAACTGAGCTACATGACTCCTTTGAAACTGAGCCACATGGCT
This sequence comes from Tetrastigma voinierianum, assembly GCA_016808115.1. NCBI lineage: Eukaryota > Viridiplantae > Streptophyta > Magnoliopsida > Vitales > Vitaceae > Tetrastigma > Tetrastigma voinierianum. The sequence goes on from JAEQBH010003801.1 coordinate 132,036, forward strand.
CCTAGGCTACTTGGCCTTCTGAGCTCTAACGCTCCTTTGGACTGAGTTGCAAGGCTCCTTTGAAACTGAGCTACATGACCCCTAGGCTTCTTGGCCTTGCTCCTTTGAAATTGAGCTACATGGCTCCTGGGCTGCTTGGCCTTGCTCCTTTGAAACTGAGCTACATGGCTCCTGGGCTGCTTGTCCTTGTTCTTTTGAAATTGAGCTACATGGCTCCTAAGCTACTTTGTCCCTTCATCATCCTGTCCTTGGGAAAACGCGGGCGTGGCTTTAATGCCAGCCTATGGAGAACTGGATTTGATTACGTGACTTCCCAAGGCCCCCAAGCTTCTTTATAAGTATTCGCTTTTCTTCTAAGATGTATGTTATCCGCCGCTTTGGTTCTCCTTCCTGCCTTTCGGAGTTCGGGCATGATGAAGCTTCTAGCTTTGATTGCCACTGCTAGAAGTCTGTTTAGTGGACATAGGTCGACGCCGTTTTGTGGTCCTGCCGTTTGTTGGAGTTGTGTTTTTCCCTAGTCTCTGTTGTTTCCTAGTCCTGCCATTTGATGGAGTTGGGCTAGGGAACGTTTTTAGAGGGAACGTCGTGCTTAGAGGAAATGCTTTAAGTCTCGCTTCCTCCATTATACTGCTCCTCCCCTTTTTTCTCTTTTTCTTTTTCTTGTTCTTCTTGTGGTTTTTTCCTTGAGTGGTCGTTGGCGGCTTGTAATTTCTGAGGTGTAAAGAATGGTTTTGCCAATTGTAATTCGCTGAGATATTTGTAACTCTTCTCTTGAAATAAAGTGGAACTTTTTTGGAAATATGTGTGTTTGACTGACGTGTTATGTAACTGTCCAACGCCCTACTAAGCCTTGCGGATTTCTTGTGACTAAGCTTACTATCCCTTTTTTTTTCTTTTACTAGAGTAGTGAGTGAGACTAAACACAAAGACCGTTTTCTGAATGAAATTGAAACTTGAATACTTTATTAAAAGTTACAATTTGAGATCTATTGGAAGAAATGCTTGAGGTGCTTTGCGTTCCAAGAATGGGGCAGGGTTTTTCCTTTTTATGTTTGGAGTTCATAGTTACCAAGTCGGACTACCCGTGATACGATGTAGGGTCCTTCCCAATTGGGTCCTAGCTTCCCATGTGTGGGGTCTTTCCTTGCTGGCAGGAGTTTCTTCAATACTAGGTCATCGGGTTTGAAACAATTAGGCCTGACCCTTCTGTCATAGTACCTCACCGTTTTTCGGTGATAGTCCTCGGCGTGCTTTAGAGCCAGTTCGCGCTTCTCTTCTACGAGAGCACGGTTTAGGCTGAGGGTCTCTTCGTTGTGTTCGACATGGGAACTCAGTATGGTGATTGGGCCTTTGACCTCATTGTTCCTTCGGTGCCAATCTTGAGAAAAGCGAGTCGGGTTGCAAGCACACGTAGTTTAATAAGCCCGTAATACCTCGGGGAGGTATTCGACCCATTTTCCCTTTAGATTTTCCAACTTAGTCTTCAACGTGACCTTGTGAGTCCTTATGATGACACAGCATCCGTTGGACTGCGGATGAAGCTGGGATAAGTAATTCTTGATTAAGGCTCGGCCACAAAAGTCTTTTGAACTTAGGGTTTCGGCTTCTCGTTATCGAGACCACGAGGACCTCGGGATCGAACACATATTATGGAGCGCCAGACGAAGTTACGTACCTTCTTCTCAGTGATTGTTGCTAAGGGCTCAGCCTCGACCCACTTGGTGAAGTAGTCCACTCCTATAATAATAAATTTTCATTGGCCCTTCCCAATGGGTAGGGGCCCCAATTTGTCTAGCCCCCATTGCTGAAAAGGTCAGGGGCTTGTGATTGAAGTCAATGGCTCAGATGGGAGGCGAGAGATTTTGGCATGCTCCTGATAGATTTTGCATTTCTAACCAGTTTCGTGGCGTCTTTGAGCATTGTGGGCCAATAATATCCTTGTCTCAAGGTTTTTCTTGCTAAGGTCCGAGCTCCGATATGGTTGCCACAAATGCCTTCGTGCACCTCCCTAAGTACGTAATTGGCGTCTTCCTTTACTGCGCACTTAAGGATGGGTGTAGAGAAGCCCTGTTTATAAAGGGTCTCCCGATGAATGATGAATCTAGCCAACCGATCGCTTGGCAATGTTCTGTCCATCAAGTAATCCCATATGGTGTCTATCCAGCTCGGCTCGGACCTTATTGGGGAAACTTGTAACACCCCAAATTATACCCTGACAGTTTTATAACATGTTTTGGGTATAATAAAAGTAAATGTATATTTTTTTGAAATAAAATAATGCTAAAAATAAAATAGCAAAAACCCGGAATTATTACAAAAGTCAAGGGTAAATTGGTAAATTACCAATTCAGGACCCAAGGGTCATAATTTAATAAGAACATATGCTAAAGTGAAAATAAGACAAGAAAAGATTGTAATTAGAAGAGAAATGAAGGACCAAAGATGTAAATAAAGGAAAAATATAAAAAAAAAAAAACCAAATAAGGATGAGATCAAAGCCAAAATATCTCATTTGTTTGGTCTTTGGATAGGAGAGCAAAAACAGATAGGAGAAGAAGAAGAAGAAGAGAGGAGAAGAAGAGGAAAGGAAGAAGAGAAGGAGAAGAGAAGTTCAAGAATATCAAAGGTATGGATTACTATGGGTTTATATGGATTTTTATGGTTAAGGATGACTATTAGTTGTTTCAAACCTAGGGTTTAGTTAGGAATTCATCATAACCCTAGATATGTTTAAAGTTGGGTTGGTAAAACCCTAATTTGTATAAGAAGAGCATGAAATCCTCCCTTTGAGTATAGGATTTTGGTTTATTTGCAAGAAATTGAGTTTGAGTTTAGAACAAACCCTAACTAATCTTTATGTTGGTTTATGTTTGGGTTATGAACCATTTTAGAGTTGTTTTGGGAGGAATCCATGGTAAGTTTTTTATGTAAGACGGAATAGAGGAAGTGTATGGAAGAATGGTGAAATATAGGAAAATCTACCATTTTAAGGCGTTTCGAGCCCGGTACAAGTACTAAACGGGGGTGGTACCGATTACCACCTATCTGAGGCCAAATGGTACGGTACCACCTATCTGAGGCCAAATGGTACGGTGCCATCCAAAATGGTCTTGTTCCACTCACCGACAAGGTCGGTACGATGGGATTCAGTGTCTGGAGTACCAGCGCCTCTTGCAGCCTTGTTTCCTCGTAATTTTGCATTATTAAGCCCAAATTCATACACCGATGGTATAGGAACCCTAATAAATGGTTAACGAGAGTTCAAATAGGAATAACCTAAGTGAAAAACGCATCATACCTCGCCGTCGAGGCGAAGCGAATGTGGGCAAACTTAATGCCCTATGATAGGATAGTAAGTTCCTAAACAAGTATAAGTCTATTAAAAGTACAAATAAGTATATGATTTTGTTATATGAAAAAGTACAGTTCAACATGTATAAGAGATTATTAATTTGATAATGAATATCTCATAAGTATACATGATAACAATAGTTATTCATGTATATGAGATATCCTTTTCTAAAACCTGAAAGAGTATTAAGAAAACATAATAAAACTGATTGTCTGCCTATGCCCGGGTAGTTGGATAGATAGGCATGCCTATAGGGATACGATTGCTGCGCATAGGATTCTGAGATATCAAGGCCTGTTGGGTCGATGACATAGATCCCGTTTGGATCATTATAGCGGCCCCGTTTGGGTCATGCAGAGATCATTGTCTCGTACAGTGATAGTACCTTCGAGTACATACAGAAAGAGATCACTGTCTCGTATAGTAATAGTACCTTCGGGTACATACAGTTCTTTCCCGTATCCGCTTCTAAGGTATTTGTAGGCATGAAACACAAAATAAAATGACAAGTATACACAAATGATATGTATGTAGTATATGACATGATATGAGAAGCATAGCACTGCTATGTGATGATAGTATACAATTACAAGAACAAGTAGTAAAGCGTAAAAGAAGACACGAAAAGTATATGAAATATGATAAGAAATGAAACATGTTATGAAAAAAGTAGATATGAGAAATGGATAAATATATGTAAATGTTATATTTGTCATAAGGATATGTATGTGTTTAAAGTGTGACGACCCTTATTAGAGGTCGTCTATATGTACTAATTCCCACTAAGCTATAAGCTTAGCACGAGTGTTTCATTCGTGTAGGTACAGAAGAGGAAACCAGAGGACAGGACAATCCATATCAACAGTCAAAGTCAGCACATCTCTAGGTGACCACTGGAAGACCACTTGGTCTAATGTATATGTATTTTGTTCTTTTGTAAACAATGTAAATATTGTAAATGTTAAACACTTCCATATATGGAGCTTGTATATATATTTTGTATGCTACAGAATGTAATACAAGTTAAATGTTTAACATTATATGCATGAACAAGCTTAAAGTTTATAAGTTATAGTAAATAAAAGTAAGTGGTATCAGAGCATCCCGGGTCAGGTTCGGACCCGCCAATCGGGTCAGACCAGAAACGGGGCACTATAGTTAGTGGTAACAGAGCCCCAACTAGGGGTGTCACAAAACTTCTTCATTGTCAATGTTCACCAAGGGTTCTGGGAGGTGCTCGACCAGTACCAGTCTATCTAGATCCTCCTGTGATGCTGTTGCTAGCTTTGCCAGGGCGTTTGCCCGCGAATTCTCTACCCTTGGGACATGCCTGACTTGAACTCGTATGAACTTTTTAAATAGTTCTCGCACCTTTTTAAGGTAAAGGATCATTTTTTCACCCCTGACTTCGTAGGAGTCCTCTATCTGCTTTACCACCAACTAGGAATCACTACACACCTCCAATTGGTTAGCTTCCATGGAGTGGGCCAGATTCAGCCCAACTATGACAGCTTCGTACTCGGCCTTGTTATTGGAGGCTTGGAACCCGAATCTGAGTGCATATTCCACATCGATATCATTCGGGGAAGTCAAAATTAGACCTGCACAGCTTCCTTAGGCGTTGGTAGCCCCATCTACGGACAACCTCCAGATGGGGAGGTCGGAGCGAGTTGGGCAGGCTCTGTGGGCTCCATCGGGGAGAACTCCATGATGAAATATGCTAAAACCTGCCATTTGAGCGCTGTTCTTGGCTTGGATCGGATGTCGAACTCGCTTAGCTCTACAACCCATTTTATCAATCTTCTTGAGGTTTCTAGCTTGTGCTGTATTTGCTTCATTGGGTGTTTTGTTGGGACCTCGATGGTGTGAGCTTGGAAGTAAGGTCGGAGCTTTCTGGCTGTGGTTACCAGCACTAGGATCAACTTCTCCATCTTCGGATACCTTTCCTTTGCGCCTCTTAGAGCTCGGCTGCAATAATGGCCCGGATTTGTTGCACCTTGTCTGGCTCTGACCGGGCGGCTCACGGTCGAAATTTGAAAGCGGCTAGGTAGAGGTGTGAGGAGTTCCTTCGGAGAACACCAAGGATGGGGGGAGAGCTTAGGTAGGTCTTTAGCTCTGTGAACGCTTCTTCGCAGTGGGCATCCCATTGGAAGACCTTCTTCAAAACTTGGAAGAAAGGTTGACATTTTTCGCTGGCCCTGGACACGAAGTGGCTTAGCACAGCTATTCTCTCGGTCAGGCGCTGAACTTCTTTGGTGTTTGAAGGTGGTTGCATGTCGAGCGACTTTTATCTTGTTTGGATTTAACTATATTCCTCGGCTGTTGACTATAAAGCCCAAGAATTTTCCTCCAGAGACTCTAAAGGCGCACTTGGTTGGGTTTAACTTCATATTATAGTGCTTCATAACCTGGAACGCCTCAGCTAAGTGGGCTATGTGGAGCTCGGCCTTAACCGACTTTACCAGCATGTCGTCTATGTATACATCCATAGATGCCCCTATCTGCTTCTGGAAAATTTTGTTCACTAACCTTTGATAGGTGGCCCCAACATTCTTCAACTCGAAGGGCATCACTTGGTAACTATAGGTTCCTTGCCCGGTCAAGAATGAGGTCTTTTCCTGGTCGTTGGGGTCCATTCTGATTTGGTTATAGCGAAAGCGTCCATGAAGTTGAGGAGCTCGTGGCCAGCCGTGGCATCTACTATGAGGTTGATCCGAGGTAGGGGAAAGCTATCTTTTGGACACGCTCAGTTAAGGTCGGTAAAGTCAATGCGAAGCCACCGTTTGTCGTTTGCCTTTTTGACGAGGACTACATTGACCAGCCAGTCAGGGTATTCTACTTCTCGGATAGCTTTGGCTTGAAGGAGTTTGCTAACTTCTTCATTGATCACTTTATGCCTTTTTGGGGGGAAACTTCTTCTTTTTTGTTTGATGGGTTTGAAGGAGGGACTGACGTTCAGCTTGTGGGTAATCACCGCAGGGTCAATTCCTCCCATGTCCTCCTGTTTCTAGGCGAATACTTCCATATTCCGCTTTAAGAAGCGGATGAAGAGGTTCCTGATGTCCTCGGCCAGTTTGGATCCAATGTAGACGAGGTGTTATGGCTGGTCGTCAAGCTATACTGGTTCTAGTTCTTCTAAGGGTGTAGGTCGGGCGCTCAACTCATCTCTAATGTCGAGCTCGTCCATGTGGATACTGTCAACCGCTTTTTGTTTCATTGATGCTAAGTAGCACTCCCTGGTTACGCGCTGGTCTCCTCGAACCATTCCTATTCCATTCGCAGTGGGGAATTTGATAACCATGTGATATCTGATAGGGATGACTTTTTATGACAGTGAGGAGGAGTGCGCGTGCATGGCCCTGTGAAAATTTGATTGGGCATCTACTATGGCACCCAGATCTTGCGAATTCGTTGTGGCCTGGCATGGAGGGTCTCCCAAAGTGAGCACCAATTATATCGACCCCAGGGGTATCACTCTTTCTCGAAGTCCCGTAGGTAGGTGTTAGCAGTTGCTGGCTTACTCATAATATCATCTGTTCAGATGTTGTGAATGATGTCGTGTGTATTCCCAGTTGTCAATAGATTATCAGGTTGTTTGTGTGTCTCCCAGTGAATAAATCATGGTTCTGCATTCATATAAATCAAGGTGTATCGTTATATCAAATAGATCGTATCATTCAGTGATTCCCGTCGATGCTGCGCGGATGAGCCTTCTTTGGTTGGTAGTTCTCACCCCATAAATCCCTAGCAGAATCCTGGATTTCTCTAAGGGTGTGGTGTTGAGTTGGGTAGTGACGAGGTGGTGGTGGCGGTGCGGCGCAGGCCTTACGAACCCTGAAGCGGCGGAGGGATGTCACGTCGGTCGGGTGTTCAATTCCTCAGCTGGATAGGTCATCTATTCGATGCCCATGATCCCTATGGAATTCACAGTACTTGGTTATGTCTTTTTTTGCTGGGTTTGTCTTCATTTAAGATGACCACCTTAATAACTTCGTCTTGCACACCGTGGGACTTGTAATCTGGGATTTGTCGGAGTGAATGTAAGAGTGGATATCATTTCTTGCATCTCGGTGAGGTGGGCCCAAGCCATCCTTGACGTTGCCTCGTCTCTTAGGAGACCGTTCTATGTTCTCTTTGTCCCTTTGTGGGGTTCTATCCCTGTCTCCTCGTCTCCTGGGGCTTCGTTCTCGCTTTTCTCACCACCTTTTCTCGGCACTGCGCGGAAGGCTTCCTGCAGAAGGACTTCCTCATCGATGATGTATTTCTCTACTTTGGCGAGCACCTCGGCCATGCTTTCCTGAGGGTTCTTTAAGATGGAAAACATCAGGTCTTTTGACTGTACGCCTAGCCCTGCGATGAAAGTGGTGATGTCAAATTTCTCATTTGGGATGTCTACCTTTAATGACTCTGTGTTAAACCTCTGGACGTAGGACCTTAGGTTCTCCTGTGGGCTCTGCTTTATGGTTAGCAGGTGGTAGCTCGGCTTCCTGTACGTCTGAGCTCCGATGAAGTGGGAGACGAACGTGATGGATAGCTCTCTGAAGGATGATATTGACGATGGTGAGAGTCTGTTGAATTAAGCCAATGTCAAGCTTTTTAAAGTGATAGCGAAGGCTCTGCATCGCATGGGGTCCTGGTATCCGTGTAGCTACATCTGATTCTTGTAAGTATTGAGGTGGTCTATAGGATCTTTTGTTCAGTTGAACGTTTCGATCTGCGGCATTCTGAACCGCTAGAGAGGAGTGTAGTACCGGCCGTGAGCGAGGATTACATTTGTTATACTAAAAGCGTCCATGGGCGGGCTCGACCTTTCTGGCCTCCCTTCATATGGTTGAGCTCTTGTTGGATGTCTCGGAACCACTGCTCCCACGATCGTTCCCCTATCCCATGCTGATAAGGAGTTGGTTCATTGCCTCTGTCATTCCTACCAGGCATCCCCTCATTGCGATCCTCTTCGGGGGGTGGGTAGGGATCATGCCTCTTGGCTTGGCTAATTTCTCTTTCTCCGTCAACGTCTCTAGGAACGTCGTGGTGTTGTTGTTCTTCCTACGAAATGGTATTACGGCCTTCGCAGGCCTGTCGTGCCCCTTGTGGGCGTTGCATCTGTCTGGTGAGTTCCTCCAGCTCTCTCAACAAACGTTGATTGGTGAGACGAAGTGTCTCCATCTCGTTAGTATTGGCGTGTAAAGTTTCGAGAGCGTCTCCTGGTGGTCGGGTATCTAGGTTGGCCTTCTGTTCTTGCGTCCTTAGGGGGTTAGCGTGACTCCTGCTCATGTTTTGGGTTGATACCATTAGTCAATGAGAATTCAGTTTTTTTTTTTTTTTTTTGTAAAGGAACAATCTTTCCCACAGACGGCGCCAAACTGATGGTGCTTTTCTGTCGGTATAGGGCTAGAGCGGGCTGGAGTTGTTGGGCTAATTCGTCGATCCTGCGTGATGCACCACCTACAAGAAAACAAATGAAGCAAGGTGATCCGATGAGGAGTGCCGGCTGCCTTTCCGATGCCTAATTCAGTTCTTTCTTCACGGGGGAGAAAAAGATCAATTGCTTAGGGAATGAGTTGAATGTGTACTTTTTTGTGATAGAATGGATCGGTATTTATAAGGGGGAATAGTGGTAACTTTCCTTGTTAGATGGTGATACGGTATCTCTCCCATTGGGTGAGGAGTTTCTTTTTCCTTATCGCGGACCGACTGTTAAGGGATAATGGAGCCGTGATCATGAAAGATCCTTCTTCCCTAATCTGTGGGGAGTGGATCATGGAGACTGGGCACTTTCCTTTCACACGGGTCTTTTGGGTCGTCTATATCACTTGCTCATCTGACGTGGTGGTCTCAATTCTGAACTGGACCCATATGCTTAGGCATATGTGGGATCCACCATGGGTCGAGCTCAGCTATTATATGGAAACACTTTAAATCCCCTCATAAGGCGGAAGTTTGGGCTTGCGTTCTGGGCTTGCACTCTGGGCTTGTGCACATATTGTTTTAGGCCCCATCAAATTCAATAGCAACTTCTTATCAAAAAGGGGATTCTTTCATTCTAACTACCTATTCTATAGCAATGGATCAAAAAGTCCTAGTAGTAAAAACAAGTGGTACCAATTCTTAAAAATAGATAAAGAGGCATATCCCTGATGATAACGAGAGCACTACCAATAACACCAATATCATCCCTTCCAGTTCCCTTTATTAGTAAAGGGAGCCATCACTAGGACCGATGATCCAACCTCATCCCAAGATTGCCTTATGATGATCGGCGTGATTCATAGTCGATGTTAGCTAAAAGTAGTATTAGTTGAAGCTATGGAGAACCCCTTCAAGTTTCATATCAAAATCGAATAACTATAGCAAATCCATTTAGAGATTGGAACTCCGTTCTAGATACACCCATTTTCGTAGCAACTTTCCCTAACCCAGTAAGTCTCATTTAAACGTGATTTTAGTTGATATGTCCCATGTTCAGGAATCCTACATCCCTTATCTTTGAGTCAAGAAAGATTTCCATTTTCAATGTCTAAATCCAGAAAAGTAAATTTAAAAAGGGGGAAAACCCCTCAATAGAAGAAGTGAAACTATATCTTATTTCTTTTTATGAAAGACAAGCACCTACCATGTCTCTTTCTTATTATTGTTCGAACTACTAAAAGTCTTTATTATGCTTCTTTTTTTTTTATTAACTTTGTTTCCTATGTTACTAGGTACCCCTTCTTGCATTTTCCAACGAGGATAATTAAGAAGAGGAAATGGACGTTGGGCCGTATAGGAATCCACGTCGGCTCGCCCTCTAAAATAAAGTGATTCTTCCTTTTCGTCCTCATCTGAGATCAAAATTGTGCTTAATCTTTTAGACCCCCAAAATATATATTTTATAAATGATTTGAGATATTATATAAGGATGAAGAATTTATTAAATTACTTGGTTGCCTAGACAATACCAATGAACTAAAAGAATTGATTTTTGATAGATTTCAAAACTTCAGCAGATGGAGATTTTGTTAGAAAAAAAAAGTGAAGGATTTTCTTCACCATGACTTACAATCACTTATACATTATATATAAACTAAATAAGATTTAATGGGAAATTATTTTTCTTTTGTTTTAGCTAAATTGTTGGTGATCTGCAGAGTTAAAAAAGCTTTTCACGCCAACTAAATTGCGTTATTAAAGGAACTCCTCTCTTCTGTCAAGAGGAAACTCGATTTTTTCGACTAACCAATAAGTCACGAAGCCAACGAAGGACAAGGACATGAACATCCCCAAAACGTACTTTTTGAAAGTGTAGAAACGAGATCCATGAAAATTGCTATACTAATTAAGTAAGACCAATTTTATTTTATTTTTTTTGAAATCAACTTTTTTCCTAACTTAAGGCCTAGTGAGTTTCCATCCATCCCTTCTTTGTACATCTTTCCAGCCAGAAAACAGTCAAGCAAATTGAGTGGGTACCATCTAATAAGAGTCTCCAAAAGAGGTGAGAACAACAAGGAAGATGGAAAATAAGAAATAAAATAGAAAAAAAAATATTTATTAATGATGGTTTTCCCATTTAGAATACTAAGTTTTATAAGAGTTGTATTATATAAAGTTATGGTCTTTTACAACAAAACCTAGAAGGGATACCAAACATTTAGTCCAATTTCGTCCACGGTTTCATTGCATGTGCTTCCATATACCAAAATTTTAAAGTTACACAATCGAAACATTGTCTTTTATTCAAATAACTCTAGCAATTGAAAGTACGGATGTAATAAATTCACACTGAGTAATAACAAAAGTGAAAATTTCTTATTTAATTTCCTTACACACATTTACAATTGAAAAAAATAAAGACGTGTGTAAATGTGTATGAACGTATTATTGAAATTAAATAATATAATGGTATATTTGAAAGTATGAATTAAGAAATAGTATGAAAAAGTTAGAGTTGGATGATTTAAAGGATAAAATGGTATATTTGTGCGATGAGAAGTTGGACGGAGTTCCCACAGCGTTAATACACCATAGGACAAAGACAACTTGTTGGTATTACATTTTGTTCCATTCACAAAAATTCCGTACCCAAAATTTTTGGACCTAACTCATTAATAATCTTTAGTTTATATATGAAATTATCATATAAGTTTTAGGAAAATAAAACTAATTAAATTCGGCGTTCTTTGTTTTGCTATGACTTTAGATTCAATGCTCTAGACCCTAAATCCAAAATCTGAATCCTATAAATCAAAGTCGGAAACCTAAAACCTTAAATTCGAGTAGTAGCTATAAAGCAAAGTAAATGTTTCTAAAACCATAGAGTTGACTTTGACCTGAAACATCTTACTAGAGTTGCTTTAACGATGGATTTTTACTTTACAGCTGAATCGGGATGCCAAAAAAGGAGGAAAATGGAATTCTGGTAAATCACAAGGAAGTCAGCTCACAAGTGACTTCTAGAACAATTCAATCTTAACACCAACAGATAATCCAAGGACCGTAAAATTAATTTTCCTGTGATAACTTTATTTCTTTAATTATGTTTCTATAGCTTTTGCAAGTAGTTTCCCTTTTGGCACGTTCTATTCCAACATCCAACTCCCAAATTAGAGAGGCCATTCACTCAGATTGTCCACTTTATGCAGAAAGTAGTCCTCAAGGTCCCAAATTCCTTGGCAACAGATTAATATATTGCACTAAAGCGGAAACTCCTTTCGAAGAATATTGAGATTTCCAGAATCACAAGCTTCGATCATGTCATTCCTAGAAGAACAGCTGCACAATGAATGAAGTCAAAGACGGATTATTTTCATTCTCCATTTTACCAATCAATGAAAATATATCCTCTAAAGCATACCTCAAAGATGTTCTCAAGTATTGCCAGGCCTTATCCGCCTTGGGATTCATGGCCTAACGAATAGATTCCTCGTACATACCCTAAAATTCATCATGCTTCCATTCTTCATTTCCCAATAAAGAAGAGAAACAAATAAGCAAGAATTACTAAAGACAGAATGAGGAAGGAATTGGACAACCAATCATGTAAGAACCTGGTTAGCATAACTGATTCCCATGTTGGCCCATGCACGGACATAGTTTGGCTTCAAATCAAGTGCTTGCAAATCAGGGTACATCAATGAAGAGCAAAGCAAGATCGGCAAACAAAAGGATGCATGTCGAATCCCAAAAGGAGCATTCTTAATTGGCATATAAAACTACTATGGTGCCAAGTTAGAACTTTCAACACAGAAGCAGGATGAGATATTTAGGTCTGACATTGTATGAGGAATAATGCAAGCCTATGCCAGACAAATTTAATCCCGAACAAAGCACACGTGAACAAGAAATACCATGAATTGTGTGCCAAGGATACAAAAGAAAACTCCATGAAAGCACTGGCATTGTATTCCTTGACATCAATCAAGTGAGAATGGAACTAATTGGAAGAATTCTTTAAGAGGGAACCGACAGACATTTACCATGCTTGATAGCCACCACTTGATTGCCAAAGTCTACAAATAAGGGGGAAAGCAGTGTAGACCTTACCATGGAAAGAACACAGAAACATAAAACTCGACAAAGTCTATAAACAATCGTACAAAGCTTGGACAAATTAGGTGATCAGAACGTCATGCATTAACTAGTTTCAACTCATATTGGCATGGGGCGAATCTAGCAAGCACAAGGCTCAGATCAGATGTGTTAATTAGCAAGAAGGCCCAGATAATCAATAAAATTATAAGTCCTAGCCTCAAAGATATTTCAGAAAAAATGCTGGTAGTCAATGATCAGAAGAAAAAGAGACCTTCTGGTAGGCCAATATTGCATCAGCACTCTGGACACTGTTGGCTTGGGTTGCGCCAAGCTTGTTCCAAAGGGAATTTTTTATATGTATAACAAAAAACCAAACGTATTACGAAAATAGGTAAGTTTTAAACTTTTTACAAAAATAATGTGTTTCGGGATAATTATCCCAAAACTTGTATATTTTTTTTAATTTATGAATATTCCAGGATAACATTTAAATTTTTTTTTCTTTTTAAGTTTCGAGATTATTAACTCGGAACACTACTAACCTCTGCGGGTGCCCTTTGCATTTATATATATATATATATATATATATATATATATATATATATATATATATATATATATCTATATATATATATATATATATATAAATTATTAATAATTAACTTTTAATACGTAAAGTAAAAATAATTTTAATAACTTTAAAGTGATTAAATTACGAAACAATAGGCGTACAAGCCCATAACACAAGCCCAAATATCAGGCTTAAGATGGAATTAAAGGGAATATCAGGCTTAAGATGAGATTAAGGGGCAGACCAAGTAAAACAACTCGGCCCCCGATGATATCCCACTGGCATGGGCAAAGAACAGGAGCCCGATCCACCCCCTCAAAAGGCTGGTGACACAAACAACCTAAAGAACCCGTATAAAAGGAAAATACCCAACCTCCATAATTAACTCTCTGATTAGGAAGAAGAATGTTCATAATACTTGGCTCCCTAATTATCCCTTATGATGGGATAACGATAGGAAGAGTCCCTCATGATAGAAATACCGTTTCACCATCCAACAAGGAAAGTGCATATAATCACCTATTATAAATACCAAGTCACCCCATCGGTGAAAGGTACGCACTAAAACTCGTCCCCTAAGCAGTTGAGCCCTTTTTTCTTCCAAAAGGAAAGGACTGACTTAGGCATCGAAGAGGCGGCCGGAGCTCCCCCGCCAATCTTTCTTGTTTCTTGTTTTTCTTTAGCAAGGAGTTCGACGTTCAATATCAACGGATCGGCCCAACGAGTCCTAACAAGCTCCAGCCCAGTTTCGATAGGAAGAGCACCATCAGTTTGGCGTCGTCTGTGGAAACGACTGTTCCTTTACAAATAAAGCTAACCTCTCAGTGACTTATGGTATCAACTCGAAACACAAGCGAGGGCTACGCAATCCTCGAGTCTGAGACTAACAAGGCGACATAGATGTGGAGCCTCCGGGAGCTCTTAGAAACCATGCCCATTACAACGAGATGGAGGCGCTCAGTCTCACCAACCAACGTTTGCTTAGAGAGTTGAAGCAACTCACCAGACAAATCTCTGGCCCGTACAAAAGGCACGATAGGCAGAAACATGATACCATTCCCAAAGAAAACGGCCAACACCTCGACACTCTTCGAGAAGTTGGCAAAGAAGGAGAAACCAGCAGAGCTAGGGAGCATGACCCCTACATACCCCCTGGGGAGGATCGCAATGAAGGAATGCCTAATAAGAATAACAGAGATAATGAACCAGCCCCTTATAGCAGGGGATGGGGGAACAATCTTGAGAGCAAAGGTTCAGGGATATCCAGCAAGAGCTCAGCCACATGAAGGAAGCTGTAAAAGGCCGAGCTTCAGTCTCCATGGATGCTTTGGTGCAACAAACAGAATCCACGTTTCTTGGGCGGAACACACTTCCTCTTCTAGCAAAGTTCGAATCACTTGGTCGAAGCGTTCGGCGAAGCGAGGACCCTGGGCAGACCACCTCAATACCTACAAGAATCAGATGGAGCTACACGGATATCAGGACCCCATACGATGTAGAGCCTTCGCTATCATGCTAAAAGGCCTAGCATTGGCCTGGTTTAAAAAACTTCCGCCATCTTCAATTTCATCGTTCAGAGAGCTCTCCATCGTATTCGTCTCCCACTTCATCAGAGCTTAGACATACAAGAAGCCAAGTTATCACTTACTGACCATAAAGTAACACCCACAGGAAAGCTTGAGGTCTTATGTCCAGAGGTTCAACGTTGAGTCACTGAAGGTAGATATCCCGGATGAGAAGTTCGCCATTACTGCTTTCATTGTCAGTAGGGAGTGCGGTCAAAGACACAGTGTTACTCCATCTCGAAAGAACATGACGACATGGCTGAGGTGCTCGCCAAAGTAGAAAAGTATATCAATGGCGAAGAAGCCCTTATATCTAAGTGAGGGAGCTCTTCTACTCAAAAGGAGAAAAGCAATGGCGAGAAGAAACATGAAAGAAGCCCCAGAAGTCAAGGAGACAGGGACAAATCCCCACGGAGGGACAAAGGAAACAGAGAATGATCCCCGAAGAGACGAGGAAATGTCAGAGACCGCTTGGGACCTCCCCAACCCAGGCTGCGGTGTGAGTATCCACCTCGTGATTCACCCCGGCGCACCGATTATCACGGGTCCCTACGCGAGGTGCAGCATGAAAAATTCCTAAGATGGCCATCTCAAATGAGGACAAACCCAGAAAAAAGAGACAATACCAAGTACTATGAGTTCCATAAGGATCTTGGACACCGAACAGACGACTATATCCAGCTGAGGAAGGAAATTGAATTCCTTATTCGACGTGGACATCTTGTAGCTCACGTAGCCTCAGGTCGGGACCGGACACGACCACCACCACCTCGTCGGCCCGACCAGCTCGGCGCAACAGCCTTGGGAGAGATCCATGTGATCTCCGGGGGATTTTGTAAGACCCGAGAAATTACAATTTTTGGAAAAGGGTAAAATCGTAATTTCGGTCAAAAATACAAAATTTATTCTCTAGATTTCGGATGACGAAACAAATTTCACCATTGGAATCGTCTCGTGAAATCTAGCTACCACGTCAAATTTCGTCGAATTCCGAGATAGCCGGAATTTACACGTTTTTCGAGGTATCGAGTTTCCGGTGCCGGAAAACGACTTGAGATGTGACAAAAGTCACATATAACATGTACTCATGTTACACATATTGCATGAGTAGAGAAATGATGAAAATGGAAGGCTGAGATAATGCCGAATATCGAAAATCCAGCTAAGGGACAAAATGGTTATTTTGGAATAGTTAAATGAGGAAAGGACAAAAACCTCAAAAGTGCTCATCTTCCTCCTTTAATTAGGAGACCAAAACGTGGGGTTGAGAGGGGGGAGTTGCAGTGAGGAGCAATTTGACGTTTTAGAGTGAGAAGGTCAGACTTATCTCTAAATTTTCGGTAAATCCGATCGTCGGAATTCATCGGGACAAGAAGCAAAGTCGCTCTACGCATCGAGACCTACGCGTGGGCTCCGGTTTTGGGAGTTTTTGACAAACTCCGTGAGGTAGGGGTTTCATCCTACTTGGGTTTTACACTTTATTTAAGTGTTATATGATGTTTCGGTTGGTATGAGGCCTTGAACGACCGTTTGATCGGTCCCAAAACTTGGGACCGAATTATTGAAATTTTTGGGAGCCATGGAGCAGCCCGTAACAGTTTTATGGGCTGTTTGGGTTGTTAATTATGAGATTTATGGAATAAATCATGTATTGGTTTGTATGAGGCCGGAATTGGCCGTGAGGTCGAGTTCTAAAAGTGAGCCAGGTGATTGGTGATTTAAGGGAGCAGGTAACGGGGTTTCCTTGTTCATGGAATGGTGTTCACAAAATATTTTTATAAAAATGTGCTGGGTTGAGTAACTCAAATCGAATTGCTCGTGTTTGATAATTAGCCCAAGTGAGCTAATTTTTGGTGTAATGAATTTTGGAATTGCATAACATGTTTGTGTGATTTAAATTATGAATATGCATGATTATATTTGCATGTGTTATAGAATCATTAATGGAATTGGCGTCATGCATTCGATGCAGCTGGGGCATCCTAGAACGATAGGAATGAGTGCATGAGGGGATTCTTGAGATAATGATTTCGGAGGGTTGACTGATAAATAGAATTATCGGAGTGTGTCCATTATAATATCGGAGGGTAGACCATATATAAAATATCAATCGTCGGAGTCGGCCCAATTGATATATCACGGAGGGTAGTCTACTAAATATAACATCGAAGACAGTCCACTACTTATATCGGAGGGTAGTCCATAAATAAAAACAAATATCTTTGTTGAAAATAATGTTTCTCATACGTGAAGCAGAGCAAGTGTGGTGAGTAATGAGGGACTCGGGATATGGTTAAGCATGTAGACATTCCAAGTAGGATCACGCGTTTACTTGAATGTTTGTTTTTCATTAGACATTGCATATGCACTTAGGTGGAGAGTAGCCCATTTAGGGTGATTCCACTACTGAGCATTAAGGTTAACCCCGTCGAGGAGAGCATATTTTCAGTGCACCGGGAGCATACGAGGGAGACGGCTCGATCTGGGGTCGGGTTTGAGAGAGAAAGCTAGGGTTGGCTTTGGTTATCATTATGTATACATGTATTAGAATTCTAGAATTTTGATATATGTTTATATAAGAGTGAATTATCAACTCTTGAACCATGAGATATGTATTTGGTTGGGATATATTGGTTAAGTGATGATGCAGGGGCACAAGTGGCCATTATTTGCTCTCATTTGGACCCTATGTGGTCGTTAGATGTGTTGGGACAGGTTATGTACTAAGGGTAGAGCTCCCCGTACAAAGGAGACTCTGCCCGATTTTCGTGAGAGATGTCGGGTCACCCGACATTCACGAGTATTTCCGCGGGTTGACGGGTAGTCAACGGACCCCCGGGATTTGGGGCGTCACAGCTTGGTATCAGAGTTTAGGTATACGAATACCTAGGGAGCTCGGGTTTGGGTATCCATCAACACTAGGTGGTTTGATGTAGAGTATAGGTATATGAAAACCTAGAGATTGAGGGCTTGGGCTTAGGCCATAGTCGTGTAAGAACATCACCACTTGGGTGGTTTGATGTTAAGTTAGGTATGAGATTACCTAGGAAATCACGGGGCAAAACTAGGACACTTCATGCATGTGTTTGGTGTGTTTTGTGTGATTTGATAAATTTGTTGTGTGAAAAATATGCATAACATGAAATGTTGTGTGAATGTTTGATGAATGGTATGCATACCATGTTATGTGTTGTGAAATGGTTGTGTGCTTAGTGATTGGCACATAGGAAAACAAATGAAGTGTTGGAGAATTTTTGGAATTTTTTTTTTTGGGTTTACAGTGCGTAAACTAGAACAAATTTGGTTTTACAGTAGTTAAAACTAAAGAAAATAGAATAAAATAAATTTTAGAAATTTATTTGGTTTAAGAGGTAGAAAGAAAATAGTTTCTAAGGTTTTCAATTTGGAAAAAAAAAAGAAAGAAGAAAATTGAATAAAATAAATTTTTACAAATTTATTTGAATATTCTGGAAAAAAAAAGGTATATATATTTTTTAGTGTTTTCCAGTAGTTGGAAAGTAATGAAAAAAAAAAGAAAATAAATTTTTATATAAATTTATCGCGGGTATCTCTTGGAAAGAAAAAAAAATGTTTATACATATTTTAAGGTTTTTCCAAGCTTCTTTGGAAATAATTGAAAAAAAAAAAGGGAAAAAAAAATTTTGAGCAGAATTGAATTGAGCTACTACCCAAGTGTATTGCAAGAGAAGGAAAAAATTGTATTACAATAGGGCATTTGTATTGCAATAGGCGTGCAGGCAATGGCTTAGGATGGTGGGCAACTGTATCGCAATACAACAATTGTATTGTGACTTGAGTAACCCTAATTTCTTTGGAGAAACTATGTTCTGTCCCCAGTTTATTGTATTGCAAGAGGCGGCTGGTTTTGGGTTGTTTGGGTTGGGCGCGCGGGCGCGTAGGCGGGACCGCCACCGGTGGAGCGTCTTGGGGTGTCTCGGGGCTGGCGCGAGGCGGGGGGCGCGGGCGCGGCATCTTACACAGGCGTCTTCTTTGGGCTAGAGATTTGTGCACTTGGTGCACCCGACTACATTTTCGACTGATCTTGTTTACGAGTCACCGTTTGGACATGGTTCGTGAACATTGTTCATCGCAAAAAATTTTCGAAAAAAAATATTATTAAATTAAATTAAAATAAAATAAAATCAAACAAAATGGGATAAAATTTTGAAAAAAAAATGAAAATTTCGAAAATAAAATTTTTGTTGATAAATATGATTTAATATATTAGATAAATGGTCTTGCATTGCTTGTGAATGCAGGGACTTGAAATATACACAGATTCCGTGTAGGAATAGTGTCTCGGGGTTGTGCTTATGCCGTAGAGATATTGTATTGTATTTAACTGCCGTTTGAAATTGTGTAGATGGCTAGTAGAGGATGAGGGGCGTGGGGGCGTCCACGAGGAGTGCTGGTCGAGCTGCCGACATTTGACCGACCACGGTATTTGATCGGCGGGCCTTGTTGAGGTTGTAGGTGTTGCGTGGTGCTATCACCGCAGGACCCCAGTGCCAGCGAGGTAGTCGAGGAGGTCTAGTAACCTCTAGAGGTTTAGGGCGCAACATCCTCCTACATTCACAGGCGGAGGAGATCCGATGGTGACAGACCATTGGTTCATATAGGTAGAGAAGGTGTTAGAGGCTATGGAGATTACTTTTGATGCGACCAGGATCAGGCTAGCTGCGTTCCAGCTAGAGGGTGAGGCCCAAGTATGGTGGAAATGGGCAAGGACCTCTAGAGACCTAGAGGCTATGACATGTACTGGTGCTTCGCATTCATTCATTGCTGCATCAGTTGGGATAGAGTTGGGCTTAGAGGTTGAGACCTTGGAGGAGCCTTTGTATGTGAGTTCTCCCCTAGGGATTAGGGCGAGAATAGGGATGATATGTCGAGGTTACGAGCTGGAGATATCGAGGACTCCACTCACAGTGGACTTGAGGATCATGGACATATCAGAGTTCGATGTCATCCACAGGGATGGATTGGGCGGCGGCCTGAGGTTGTTATCGATTGAGCGTAGGAGGTTGTCGCCTACACACGGGGCCCAGTACTCGTGTATTGGTATTTCGAGAGACAAGCGACATTTGAACGGTATCTGATCAGTGTCGAGGGACGATTAAGCGGGTTGGCTAGCGAGCCTTACCCTAGAAGGGCGAGAGAGATGGAACTTAGATCACCTCGAGTAATTTGCGAGTATGTGGATGTTTTTCGGATGAGGCTACGGGTACCTCCGTAGAGGGTCGTAGACTTCAATATCGAGTTACACCCTGGTACTTCACCCATCTCTATGACTCCGCATAGGATGGCACCAGTTGAGTTGCAGGAACTCAGAGTCCAATTTCAGGAGCTACTGGACAAGGGATTTATTAGACCGAGCACTTCACCGTGGGGCGCTCTGGTTTTATTTGCGAAGAAGAAGGACAAGACCCTTCGATTGTGCATTGACTACAGGCAGTTGAACAGGGTTACGATCAAGAATCGGTACCCATTACCGAGGATTAAGCGATTTATTTTATCAATTAAGAGAAGCGCGAGTCTACTCCAAGATAGACGCCATGGCGGTTACCATCAGGCGGGGTTAGGGAGGCAGGATATCCACACAAGACGGCGTTTAGGACGCGTTATGGGCACTTTGAGTTGACAGTGATGCCCTTTGAATTGACGAATGCGCCAGCGACATTTATGGACCTCATGCATAGGGTGTTCCAACCCTATTTAGATCAGTTTGTCATAGTCTTCGTGGATGACATCTTGATCTACTCCCAGTCAGAGTGGGAGCATGAGTATCATTTGAGGATCGTCTTACAGTTGTTGAGACCATCAGGCGTACGCTGATTCGATGAGGTGCGAGTTTGGCTTGCGAGGTGAGATTTTAGGACATGTGGTGTCGACATCGGTGTTGAATTACCGACCGAAAGGGAAAGGTCAAGGCCGTAATGGGTTGGGAGGGCCGACTATCAATAAGAGATACGTAATTTCTTGGGATTGGTTGGGTACTACAGGAGGTCGAGAATGAAATTTGAGGGTTGTTATCCCGTTCGAGGCGGGATCGTGGATTTTTGCCTAAAGGGACGCGGACTCCATGGTTGGAATGACCACGACCATAGGGAGAGAGATCGGATACTTAGAGCACTGGGATGCGGTGTTGGTAGCAAGAGGAGGATCATCCTTGCTTGGATTCGAGAAGAGGTAGAAGACCTGCTTTCACGAGTTTGGGACCCGGGGCGAGGATTGGGCATGTGAGCAGTTGCCCCGAGGCAGAGTCGGGACTTTGGAACAGCGAGTCAGGTTAACTGTAGAACAAGAGTATCTGATTCATTCCTCCACACCCTAGTGCGGGTCGGAGGAACCAGTTTAGGTTCGAGGTCTTATCTGAAGCACTTAAACCTGGATGGCGGAGGGCGGATTGTGGGTGAGTTAGGGACGGTCGAGGAGTTGCGCAGCGGAAGCATAGTGGACCTTAGGGTGGTAGACATATTAGTTGTTGATGTCAAGCTTGACATGGATAAGTTAGCCGTATCAGGTTGTCGATAGTGGGACATACTTAGGGTTTCATCCAAATAGCGACGCTGGATTTGGGCTTAGAGGTTAAGGCCTTTAGAGAAGCGGGAATAGATGTTCTTCCTAGGATGTAGGGTGAGTTGACACGATAGGTCGAGTTATGGTGAGAGATCCTGCAGTTACGCTCATGGTGGACCGAGGATTGGGTGTCACAGTATGGCATGATTGCATTCGTGTGCACGGTAACATCGCGTCGAGTAGGGTGTGGGTGCACGGTACGGTCATTCACCACTCTTGGTGAGTGTGGGTGGAGTTTGTCTTTGGGACTACGTCCAATGAAGACTCATAGTTCGAATTAGGAAATGAAGAGTAATTAAAGTGTGTTGGGCAAAGCAAAAAGGGGGCCGTTAATCCCCTAAGGTGAGAATCCTGGAGTTAGGGTGTAAGAGACCCGGGGAGATATCCGAGGAATTTAAGTAATGAATGTAAGAGCTCGAGTGTGGCGGAAGAGTTAGGTTAATCGAGATGAAAACACGGTCGAGGGTTATCCGTGGGCTTAGAGTTGAGTGATAGGAGTTGGGAGTGACTCGAGATTTGGATACCCCTTTGGCAATTGCATTGGGTGTCGTTGAGCCGGCAAGGGCTCGGTGTATGGATGCCATACATGACATGGACTAGGTTGATGGTCCATTCGATTATCAACGATTGTGACCTTGGGAAGGTCAGCGTTTACACACAAAGTAAGGGTTGTGTAGGGTTACACGTTGTGTGGATTATATCTGAGTTTTAGAGGACGCGGCTGCGGCTGCCTCGTCCTGAGTGCCCAGGATAGAGGAAGCGATTGCCCTTAGTGGAATGCTTCTGACAATAGTTATCGGCGGTATCTGAGATGGCGCCATATGAAGCATTGTATGGGAGGCCATGCGGTCACCCCGTTATGTTGGACCGGGTGGGAGAAGGCTCATTCTTGGTCTGATCCTAATTAGAGACACCTCCGGAAGGTGGAAGATATGACAGCGTCTTCTCACGCGACCAGGTCGGCGAAGAATATGCGTGTGCGACGTCGACCCTTAGAGTTCGAGGTTGGTGATCACGTTTTCTTGAAGGTGATGCCTAAGAGAGGAGTGGTCAGGTTCGACAAGCGTGGGAAGCTATCACCGAGATTCATTGGGCCTTTTGAGATACTCGAAGGATGGGCGTTATGGCGTGGGTTGGCTTCGCAGCCCGGCATGTCGAGGTGTCGCGAGGTGTTTCACGTCTCCATTGCAGTATCACGCGAATCCGACTCATGTAGTGGATTGGGGACAGATCGAGGTTGACACGGGACCTTTGAGGAGGGACCAGTATGTATTTGGATAACCGTGATCAGTTTTGCAAGGCGGGTGAAATTTAGTGAAGTCTTTATGGCGACATGGGTGGAGAAATTCGACATGGGAGCGAGGACACGATGCGGGCCGCCTATCAACTGTTGTTTAGGGATGAAGGTACGTGATTTAGTCGTTTAAAGATTTAAACTACTAGTTTACATGCATAGTGTAGCGTACGTTGCATATGCATGTGAGTAATAATCGGTGTCGAAATTTGGGTAAATTCCTTTAAGAGGAGAATATGGGCAGAAATTCGATTTTGGAAAGGGTAAAATCATAATTTCGGTCAAAAATCCGAAATTTATTCTCTAGATCTTGGATGACAAAACGGATTTCACCGTTGGAATCGTCTTGCGAAATCTAGCTACCACGTTGAATTTCGTCGAATTCCGAGACAGCCGTAATTTACACGTTTTTCGAGACATCGAGTTTCCGATGTCGGAAAACTACTTGAGATGTGACAAAAGTCACATATAACATGTACTCATGTTACACATGTTGCATGAGTAGAGAAATGATGAAAATGGAAGGCCGAGATAGTGCCAAATATCGAAAATCCAAGCTAAGGGACAAAATGGTCATTTTGGAATAGTTAAATGAGGAAAGGACAAAGCCTTAATAATGCTCATCTTCCTCCTTTACTAATTAGGAGACCAAAAGCATTGGGGGTTGCGGTGAGGAGCAGTTGACGTTTTAAGTGAGAAGGTCAGACTTCTCTCTGAAATTTCTGCAAATCAAACCCAGTCGGAATTAAACCCGGGACAAGAAGCAAAATTCATTTCTACGCATCGAGACCTAAGTAGGCTCAGTTTTAGGAAGTTTTGACAAACTCGGTGGTAGGGGTTTCATCCTACTTGGGTTTTACACTTTATTTAAGTGTTATATGATGTTCGGTTGGTATGAGGCCTTGAGCGGCCGTTTGATGGTCTGAAACTTGGGGCCAGAATTAATGAAATTTTAGGAGCCATGGAAGCGACCCGTATTGCAGTTTTATCAAATTGTTTGGGTTGTTAATTGTAAATTTATGGAATAAATCATGTATTGGTTGTATGAGGCCATAAATAAGCAGTGAAATTCGGTTCCTGAAAGTGAGCTGATGATTAGTGATTTGCAGGGAGTGATGGCAGTTTTCCTTCATTCATAGGAATGGTGTTCTATTTTTATGAAAATGTCTTTGGGTTGAGTACTCAAATCCCAGATTACTTTCAGTGTTTGATAATTGCGCCCAAGTAGGCTAATTTTGGTGTAATGAATTTTTGGAATTGCATAACATGTTTGTGTGATTTAAATTATGTGAATATATGCATGATTATATGTTGCATGTGTTTATAGAATGTTAATGGAATTGCATCATGTATTCGATATGTCTGTGGGCATCCTAGAGCGATAGGAATGAGTGCATGAGGGGATTCTTGAAGATGATTTGGAGGTGGACTAATAAATAGAATTATCGGAGTGTTTCCATTATAATATCGGAGGGTAGTCCATATATAAAATATCAATCATCGAAGTCGGCCCAATTGATATATCTCGGAGGGTAGTCCACTAAATATAACATCGGAGACAGTCCACTACTTATATTGGAAGGTAGTCCACAAATAAAAAAAATATCTTTGTTGAAAATAATGTTTCTCATACGTGGCTTAGGCAAGTGTGAGGGAGTCGGTGAGGATTCGGGATATGAGTTAAGCACGTAGACATTCAAGTAGGATCACGCATTTACTTGAATGTTTGTTTCCTCATAGAAACATATATGCACTTAGGTGGAAGTAGCCCATTTAGGTGATTTCACCCTCTGTGCTAGCTCACCACATCGAGAACATATTTTTAATTACGGGAGCGTCACGAGAAGGCGGCTCTTCTAGAAATGGGTTGAAGAAAGCGGGTTATAGCCTGGTTATCTTATCATATATATTAAAATTCTGAATTTTGATATATGTTTATATAAAGTAATTATCAACTCTTGAACCATGAGATATGTATTTGGTTGGGATATATTGGTTGAGTGATGATCACGAGGGGCCCAAGTGGCCATTATTTACTCATTTGGACCTTATGTAGTGCGTTGGATGTGTTGGGACGGGTTATATGTTAAGAATTAGAGCTTCTCGTACAAGGAGACTCTGGAATTTCGTGAGATGTGGGTCACCCGACATTCCGCAGTGTTCGGCGGGTTGGCGGGTAGTCAGCGGACCCGAGGATTTGGGGCATCACGGATTTGCGGGGGGCGGGGAATCTGACTGGCCCGGAAAAGCTCACTGCGTAGCATGGTCGAAACCCAGAGGTACAAGTCGTATCCAAACTCCCTCGGTAGATACACCATAACTTTTGGTCAGACATGGGCGTAACATCACCACGATGACCCACTGGTAATAAGGGTCGTTGTGTGTAAATCAGGGTCTGACCGGCAGGCTTTCAGTGGACATTATCTTGTCGACTTTAAATGAAAATGGGCGTGGAAGGAGAAGTGGCGATCAACGCCCGCTACGGGGTCTTCGGAGAAAGAGTTCTACCCAAATTCGATGCAACTAGTGCTCACTTTGGGGGCTTGGATTCCTCATAGTGAGCCCCAGTGACCTGATGACATGTTATTAGTGGACCCTCCTCAATACCATAGAGCCATCCTTAGCCCTATCATATGGTTATCAATTCCCTCTGTGAATGGGGTGGGAATGGTTGAGAGATGTTGTGTGGCGGGGTGTTACTCATCATCAATGGAAACAAAAACAGTGACCAACGTTTGCATGGATGAGCTTGACATGAGAGATGAGATAAGCACCCGAGCTACGCCCTCAGAAGAGCTGGAGCCTATACAGATCGACGACCAGCCAGAACACCTCGTCTACATTGGATCCTAGTTGGCTGAAGACGTCAAAAACCTCCTCATCCACTTCTTAAAGCAGAACATGGAAGTATTCGCTTAGAAGCTGGAGGATATGGAAGGGATTGACCCTGTAGTAATCACCCACAGGCTGAACGTTAGTCCATCCATCAAACCTGTCTAACAAAAACAGAGTTTCGCCCCAGAAAGGCAGAAGGCGATCAATGAAGAGGACGACAAACTCCTCCAAGTAGGTGCTATCAAGGAGGTAGAATATCCTGATTGGTTGGCTAATGTTGTTCTCGTCGAAAAGTAAATGATTAGCGACTGCATTGACTTCGCGTGCTCCAAGCAGACTGCCCAAAGGCCGCTTTCCTACACCCGCGGATCAACCTAATAATTAGATATGCAAGCGACCACGAGCTCCTCAACTTCATGGACGCTTTCTCAGGCTATAACCAGATCAGAATGGACCCCAACGATCAAGAAAAGACCTCGTTCGTGACTGGGCAAGGAACCTACTATTACCAGGTAATGCCCTTTGGGCTGAAGAATTCAAGGGCCACTTGTCAAAGATTGGTGAATAGGATGTTCCAGAAGCAAATTGGAGCATATATGGAGGTATACATAGACAATATGCTAGTAAAATCGGTTAAGGTCGAGCTCCACGTAGCCCACCTAGCCGAGGTGTTCCAGATCCTGAGGAACTACAACATGAAGTTAAATGACCCAGTGTGCGCGGTCTGTAGGAAAGTTCTTGGGTTTATAGTCAGCGGTAGGAATAAGTAGGCCAAACAAGATAAAGGTTGTGCTTGACATGCTGCCACCTTCAAACATTAAGGAAATTCAGTGCCTGATTGGAAGAATAGCTGCTCTGAGCCGCTTCGTGTCCAAGGCTAGAGACAAATGCCAGCCTTTCTTCCAGGTTCTGAAAAAGGCCTTCCAATGGGATGCACACTGCAAGGAAGCATTCACAGCACTAAAGACCTATCTAAGCTCTCCCCCTATTCTGGTAAGCCCCTCCGAGGGGGAACTCCTCACTCTCTACCTATCCATTTTAGATTTCTCAACTAGTGCCGCCTTAGTTAGAGAACGGGATAGGGTGCAGCAGCCAGTCTACTATTGCAATCGAGCTCTGAGAGGAGTAGAGGAAAGGTATCCAAAGATGGAGAAGCTAATCCTAGCGTTGGTAACTACATCCAGAAAGCTCCGACCTTATTTCCAAGCTCACACCATCGAAGTCCCAACTGAACACCCAATGAAGCAAATACTACACAATCCAGAAACCTCAGGGAGACTAATAAAGTGGGCCATAGAGCTAAGTGAGTTATACATCAGATACAAACCAAGGACAACGATAAAAGGGCAGGTTTTGGCAGATTTCATCATGGAAATTCACCCAGCCAGAAGCCTCACAAAGCCGCAAGCTAAAGCTCGACCTCCGTCACGGAGGTTGTCGTGGATGAGGCGCGATGCGAGAGGCGGTCTTTGGTTTGATTCTAACCTCTACAAACGGGATCGATGTGGAATACCTTTTCCAGTTAAGGTTCCAAGCCTCCAATAACGAGGCTTTGAATGAGGTTTTTCATAAATTTGGAGCTTAACTCGCCCACTCCATGGAAGCTGATCAATTGGAGGTGTGTAGTGACTCCCAACTGGTAGTAAAGCAGATAGAAGACTCCTACGAAGCCAGAGGTGAAAAAATGATCATGTACCTTAAAAAGGTGCGAGAGTTGCTTAAAAAGTTCGTACGGGTTCAGGTCAGACATGTACCAAGAGTAGAGAATTTGCGAGCAGATGCCGTAGCAAAATTGGCAACAACCTCACAAGAAGAAATGGGCAGATTGATACCTGTCGAACACCTCCCAAAACCCTCAGTGAATATCAACAACGAAGAAGTTTCCCCTGTGATGTCCGAGCCGAGCTAGATGGACCCCATATGGGATTACTTGGTAGACAGAACATTGCCAAACGACCCGAAGGAGGCGTCTAAGCTCAGAGCAAGGTCTACTAGGTTTACTATTCATCAGGGGACCCTTTATAAACGAGACTTTTCTACGCCCATCCTTAAGTTCGTAGGGAGGGAAGAAGCCAGCTACGTACTTAGGGAGGTACATGAAGGTATGTGTGGCAATCACATCGGAGCCCGGGCATTGGTAGGCAAAACCTTGAGGTAGGGGTATTATTGGCCCAAAATGCTCAAAGATGCAATAGAACTGGTCAGAAAATGCAAAGTTTGTTAGGAGCATGCCAAGATCCCTCACCTCCCACCTGAGCCACAAAAGTCGATTATAAGCCCTTGGCCTTTTCAGCAATGGGGGCTAGACATACTAGGACCCCTACCCATTGGAAGGGGCTAGTGCAAGTTTATTATTATAACAGTGGACTACTTTACCAAGTGGGCTGAGGCAGGCCCTTGCAAATCCACTGAGAACAAAGTGCAGCAGCTTCATTTGGCGTTCCATAATATGCAAGTTTGGTATTCCAAGATCCCTGGTGTCAGATAATGGGAAACAGTTCGACAACCCTAAGTTCAGGGACTTCTGCACCAAGCTCGGAATCAAGAACTACTACTCATCCCCAGCTCATCCACGGAGTCAACGAGGCAAGCGAGAGATCTTATAAAGGACTCGGGCGGCTTTGAAGACTAAGTTAGAAGATCTCAAGGGAAAATGGGTATAATACCTCCCCGAGGTATTATGGGCATACAGAACTACGCGCAAATCAACAACTCAAGAGACCCCATTCTCTCTGGCCTTTGTACAAGCGATAGCCTAATAGAAGTCGGGTTAAAAAAGTCACGAGGTGAGTTTGCAAGCGCCGAACCTGAGGGAATTCTTCGTCTAAACCTTGATCTCTTAGAAGAAAAGCGTGAGCAGGTTCTAAAGCGGGCTGAGGACTATCATAGAAGGCAGCAAAATATATGACCAGAGGTCGGGCCCGAGTTTCAAACTGACATTTGAGTGTTGAAAAACTCCTACCAGCAAGGAAAGATCCCACACACGGAAAACTAAGACCCAATTGGGAAGGACCCTACATCATATCTCGCGTAGTCCGACCTGGCAACTACGAACTTCAAACAAAAGAGGGAAAAACTCTGCCCCACTCTTGGAACGCTGAGCACCTCAAACGATTCTACCAATAGACCTCGGATTGTAGTCTTTAATGAAGTATCCAAAGTTTTGATTTCAGATAACAGTCTCTGTGTTCATTTTTTAGTCTGCTTAGTATTCTCGTGGGTCAAAAAATAAATCATATTGATAAAAGAAAAAGCGAGGAGCTCAGCTTGGAGGGGCCTGGGAAAATTACACATCTCAGAGTGCAAAAACGCATATCTCATAAAAGGTTGTTCTTTATTCCAAAGGAGTTACAGTTAATACAGAGAATTACAATTAGCAAAGCCATTCCCTACATCTCAGAGCCAAGTGGCACAAACAGTTCTCTACTTCTCAAAAAAAAAAAAACAAAACAAAAAAAAAAAAAAAAAAAAAAGGAAAAGGAAAAGGAAAAGGAAAAAGAAAAGAGAAAAAGGAGAAGGTATAGATTTGGAGAAGGTGGGACTTAAAACATTCCGCACACCATCAGGCTCGTTCCACTGGTCGACTCCATCAAATGGCAGGACTAGGGAACAACACAACTCCCACAATGGGAGGGGATAGGGAAAAACACAACTCCAATGAACGGCAGAACCACAAAGCCGAACATCAACCTACGTCCACCAAACAGACTCCAAGCAGTGGCAATCAAGTCTGGAAACCTCATCATGTTCAAACTCCGAGGCGGCGAGACGGGAAGGAAAGCCAGGGAATGCGTTGTATAAGCATTACCTACGCATATGAAGGCGAATATTTATAAAGGAGTTGGGATACTTGGGGAAGTCACGTAGTTCGTTTCGATTTTCCATAGGCAGGCATTTAAACCACGCGCACATTCCCAAGGGAGAAAAGGCCTTGTAGATCAGGAGCCATGTAGCTCAATTCAAAGGAGCCTTAAAGCTCAGAAGGACTTGTAGCCCAGGAGCCATGTAGCTCAATTCAAAGGAACCTTAGAGGTTAGGAGGCCTTGTAGCCCAGGAGCTATGTAGCTCAGTTCAAGGGAGCCTTATGGCTGAGGCCTTGTAACTAGAAACCCTTGTGACTCAGGGCAGATGCCACGGCTATCGGGGCTACATGCTTCGATAGAGCCCCGCAGTTGAGCTACCTTGGAAACCTCACGATTACCAGGACAAAAGAAGAAACAAAAACACACACACACACACACACACACAAGAAGGAGGCAGAAAAACGGATATCCATTGAATAACAAAGCTAAGGATGGCATTACTGAGTAAGCTTGGGCTTAGAGCGAAGAATATGAAAACAAGCGAGATTACACAAAAGCTTAGACATCGGATACGGGGCTCACGAAGCGGAAGAGCGAAGCTCCTAGGCCGGAAGGAAAGCGGCCTCGGCCAGAGTCTCGGGTTCTCGGGACAATGAGTGGAGCTAGGGGCTCGAAAACACCACGGGTTAGCCTCACCCCTCGAGAAGGACTCTTGCTCCTCACCATAGTTGGGAACTTGGAAGTTGAGATCCAAACCTGGGAAAGCTTTAGCAGCTCTGCGTTGAAAAGCAAGCCATCCGGAGGCCCACAAGGTCGGGGCCTCGTCCTCGCTCGGCTATCACCCCGTCCCTTTGGCTGGCCGAGGCCTCTTTCCTCGCGAAGGTCCCACGCAGCGCACTGCACTCCTCCGTCAAGCGCTCTATGGAGCTCTCAGCCTTGGAAGCCTCATAGTGGGCCTGGTCTAACAGCGCAGCTTTAATGTGCAGCTCATCCCTAGCAGCTTGCAACTCCTCCCTGACAACCCGCAGCTCACCCTCGGCAACCCTTAAGCCCTCTCGGGCCTTGCTTGTTGTCTCATTTCGCGCCTTCGGTAAGGTGTGCACTCAAGTCAGATTTGTGTTCACCATCCTCAATCAAGCTTTGTATCAGGAGCTCACGGGTTGGCCTTCTGAAGGTCGGGAGCGACTTTAGCTGTAGGCTTTCTTTTGCCCTAGCGAGCCCTCAGTCGAGGCGGCCCTCTAGCCCGAAGCTCTTGAATGGGTAGCCATCTGCCAAGAAGCGAAGTAAAATTAATGTATAATGTAAAACAATGATGAGATGAACAAACGAAAGCATATGGACTTACAGAGACGACCCCTTGGAGCTACAGAGCCAAAGCCTCCTCAACGGGCAAGGCATCCGCCTTCCTGAGGTCAAAATCTCGAAGAATGGACGAGACTGCCCCAACAGCGAGCTCCGTGTTGGCAAGTAACGAATCCTCTTCTCCCTTAACTCCAAAGGGACCCCTTCTCACATAAAAGGTGGGAGCTCGGTGCTCTGCGCCAGAGGACTCCAAACAGAAATGGCCATAACCTCCAACGGAGGCGCGACAGCCCTCCCCGAAGGATCTTTGGCCATTGTAGCAGAGGAGGAGCGAAGTCGTTGACCTAGCACCTTCGACACCTCGGCCAGGGGCGACGACGCTTGCCCCCTTACCCGAGCTTGGGCAGGCGACCCTTGTTCCTTGGCAGACGATGATAGAGAGGATGCTCCTAACTTCGGGGTCTTACCCCTAGCCGGAAGGCTCCTCTCAGGGGAGGCCTAAGATTTTCGCTTCACACTCCTTCTTTTCCTGGACAACTCCTCCACTCGGGCTTGAAGCTTTTCTCGAGTGGGCTTTACAACAGGATGTCCCCCATGAAAAGGCTGCATAACGGAGGTGGAGAGGGCCTCAAAGCGGGAGGTCGAGAAGACTTTGAACTAGAAGGCCCAGGAATATCCGACCTAATGAGCTTTGAATACTCATGCGGAGTCGGCTTAACACACTTCACTTCACCTCTACACATCCTTGGGGCCGGTGGGACGGGCTCTGAAGGCCACCTGCGAGCAAGTTGAAATGTCCATGGCAGCGGAGCCCGGACCAGCGATGCAAAGGGAACTCCACGTGGGTTCTCGGGGTAGTCTAGGCAGTAGGAGCATGAGTGTATCCTCGGAGTCATAGGGATTATTCTCCCGATGACGTAGATGTAAAAAATAGCACTCCTTCCTAATTGCTTTGGGAGAGACGGAAGGTGAGATAATTAACCTTAGCTGGATGTTTGGAAATATAGAAAGCCCTCGCGTATGCCACACTAAAGGAGTCCTGACTGAGCTATCTTTTGGGACACCCAGGCCTCTATCCCTAAAAATGTCTAGCAACCCGATAAGAACACCCCAGAAGTTGGGAGAAAGGCGAGAAGACCAGACGTTAAAGTATTTGCAAGACCGCACATAAAGGGGTGCAAAGGAGGCAGTCGTTCTTGAAAGTCGCCTCATAAAAGCAAACCATCTTGGGCACTTGAACGACGTAGGAGGTAAGCACGTGGGGCACCAAGCAGACACCAAGCGGGGGCTGTCTGGGACGTGAAGAGTCTCCCCGAATGGGGGCTCTTTAACTAGACCCAGGCCTTAGCATTCTATATAGCGGCCCTCAAATGTGCCGGAGCCGCGGGATGCTCGGATTTCACTAACTTTACCCTTGCCTTTGCCCAAGGGGGAAGAAGGGCCCCTTAAGGTAACCTGGCGGACGACCACGGCTAGACGGTAGGACTCGCCACCCATATGCTCTGAACCAGGTCGGAGAAAAAGACAAAGTCGATCCACGCATCGAGAGTTACGCTTGGGTACCAAAATCTTGGAGTTTTGTCAAATTCCACAAGGTAGAGAATTTTCCTACTTAGGTTATTTCTAGCTTAAAGGTCATTTAATGGCTTGGGGTTTTTCTCAGAGGTCGTAAATTTCGGTCTCAAATTTATGGGACTGAGTGTAGGAATTTTTAGGATATTTCGGGACTATTTTCGGATAGTCTGGACTAAAATTTTAGATTACATTTTTCGAGGATAGTCAAGGGCTAAATTTTCGAGGCTTTGTTTTGACAGTCCGACGGGATTTGGAATTTGTCTTCGAGGTAGTAGGGGCGTGTTCCGGGGTTTTGGTTTTAAATCCCGAGACTGATGTCTTCGGGTTTTGTTAAGTTTTTCGGTATCACTGTAAATTGTTGATGAATGGAACCAAAAATGGTTATAATATGAAGGGACCAAGTGCCCTATTTATGTGAATTAGAGATTTAGATCATTGTGTTATTGTTGGAAAAATAAATAACATGTTGTTGTGTGTAAAAATCATATTATATATACTTGCTTGACATATTAACATGGAAATTGTGATAAATGAAAATTATATGTAGGAAATATAATTATCCGAAATTTATAAATGTTGCATGTAGCTCTTATTATGTATGTAACATGACGCATAGCATGATAGTGATTGCATTTCATATACTGCTTGTCACATCGCGATCAGTCGGATTGTGGGTGCGATCTTTATTATTCACCATTCTTGGTGAATGTGTGGTTAGCTTGTACTTTGAACGACGTTTAATAAATGTCTCACGGTTTAAAACATAAAAAGAAATATAAATAATGCTTGTTGGGCGAAGCAAGAAGGGGACTGTTAACCCCCTCAAGTGAAAAGCTTGAAACATAGGTATAAGAGACTAGCGGTATGATCTGAAAAGTTCTATTGCCCAAAGAAGACACACGGTCATGTTTATCACTGAAACATGGGTATAAGAGACCCGTGGTGTGATTCGAAAAGTTCTATTGCCTAAAGAAGACATACGGTCATGGCTATCACTTAGGCTTCGGCTTGGGTGATAAGAGTCGGGATTGACTCGGGATTGACTGCCCATTGGCCTTTGCATTGGGTAATGGAGTCGGTGAGTGACTAGGGATGTGGGCATGATGACATTTCATGCATGACATATGGCATTTATGTAGACATTTTACTTGGATGGGTGTTTGATTGTGCTACAATTGCATGCGCATTTTAGGTGGGGAGGGGAGTAGCCCTTGTAGGAGAATTTTTCTATTGGGCATTGCTCACCCTATTGTGAGATCCCCTTTTAGGTACAGGGGGTGTAAAGGGAGACGGCGCTCCGACGAGGCCATGATTATGAAGAAGGCCGATGTGTGGCCTTGATATTACCTTTGAGTAACATTTTTGTAAAAAAATATTTTGTATAAAAAAGAATTGTAACTAAATTCTTTTAGGACTATTGTATAAATAGTATGGTATGTAATTTTGGTAAGAGGGTTGTGATCGGATAACTTACGAATTTGTAATTAAGCATTTTATTTTTCATATTTTAGATTTAAATGTGAATGAATGGGTCCCAGTAAAGGGATGTATATTGGAGATATGGACAGATGGACCTTGTATGATCAATACTACTTTTGTTGAGACCTTGGATGAGTTATGATTATATTAGTATACAAGTTGTATATTGGGTAGAACTCCTCGAACAAAAGAGACTTTGCTCGATTTTTTATGAAAATATGGATCTCGATAAATGAGACACAACAGCGTGGTATCGGGTCACTCGAAATCTATAGGAATTCTGCGGGTTGACGGGTTATTAACAAGACCCGGTTGAGGTGTCGCTTATCAGCGAGTTTTAGTATTTTTGCGCATCCCATTGCGTGTGAATAGTAACACCATCAAAGAGTCAGGTTTTTGGCATGCATTCCCATGCGAGTACCCATGAATAGTAATACTATCGACCTATCAGGTTTTTGCATGCAACCCCAAGCGGGTTACCGTAGTGTGTGGCACCGTTAATGATTGAAACGGTGTGTAAATAGTGCCTATGTGCTGGGTGCACGCGTAGCCCAGTAATATAATTATTACTTAACGTGCGGATCGATCCACGGGGAAAAGGTAGATTGACTCTGAGAGGTTACGCTTCCGGATAATATCACGATCGTGATTCTGAGGTAAAAAATTTAAATAAGAAACTGGCTAAGCTATTGGTCTAGTGAATTAATGGTGTTGGCTCCTAGGGTTAAATCTCCCCCTATCACGTTCAATGGATTATTTTTCTAAATATATTGTTATTCAATGTATTTGTAATATGTCAATGGCGAGGTGATCTTGCCTACGAGATATCCTCTCTCGAGGTATATCCGCCTATCTCGTGAATAGAATTGAGTATATCTCTATCTCATTTCGGTATTCGAAATAACCCAAAGGTTCTAACCCCAAATGCCACCTTCAGGTTGAATATCTCTATTAACCGAATGGTTAAAAATTTACTGCTGCGGATCCGAATACCCTCATCTCTCGAATCTCGGATCTCCAGTGCGATTATGCTAACATTGGCCAGACATTATCATATAATTGAAATGCAGGTATAGAGTAGATGTGACAAATTAATAACAACTGAATAACATGAAAGATCAAACTTTAATCCATTGTATGTGACAGGTTTGATGTAACCACAGAAAAGAGATCTAGAACATCATCGAAGAAAAGATCAAATTGTCTCGTATTAAAACATCATCATAATATCCAAAAATAATAATAACTCTGAAAGCGTCAATCCGATGCTTCCTCGAGTCTGCGTGAATTCTGCTCACGAATTCGTGCCTTTCCTGCGTGCGTCTCCAGAATTACCTAATTCGAGCGTTCGTACTTTTCGTAGTTAGGTGCGATTTTGGTGTCTCGCGGCGTGGTGGCGTCGCGACGTGGTGGCCGTGGTGGCGTCGCGGCGTGGTGACGTGGTGACGTCGTGACGTGACAGTCACTTCCCTGCCCGCTCCTCATTGTTCCCAGCGCTTCCAAAAGCTGCTCTTTACGCTCGATGAACTGTAACCCTCGGACACAAATTCGGGGATCTAGCCACAAAACTATAAAATTATTATAAAATAAATGTGAAAATGAACAGCGAGTGTAAGATGAGTGTTTTAGGCACTCATCACACCCCCAAACTTAGTTTCTTGCTTGTCCTCAAGCAAGAACCGACTCTAGACAGGACACACACACCCGACATAATGTAACTAACACTAAGACAGTGATGCACATGCTGAAAAATAGGGGATCAATTTGGACTGACTCACATACCCACTGTTTTGCTCGATGTTCATTGAAGGCATACAGATATTTGACTTTCGGTAAATTCGATTGAGATAGGTGAAACTGACTAGTGCATCAAATCCCATGGTGTTCAATAGCCTTTCCCAAAAAAACCCTATGTGCTTATAGTGAATGACCTCCAGGAATATGCCTGAGTTACGATACGACTTAAGCTCGACTTCGCCTATTAGGAAGAAGCGCTAGGAAAGGATAGGAACACACCCATTTATTCATGTCCTCATACTTAGAAATTTCCTCATTACAAAACAAAATGGAAGAAGACCTAGTGCAGTTTTAGCCAAGTGTTCTGTGTGGGGATCCATTGGTGACTCCCCACCGAGTTGGTTAAGGGCTCGGGCATTCCAATTCCCTTCAAACTTCACCCGAACACTCAACCAAACTCAAAGGCCCTAGGTTGCGTGAATGAAATCCATCTTTCTGTCCCATGGCGGGCGGTGAAGTCAATGACTCGGCCCGGTTGGCTCGGGCATTAGGCTTTGATAGGCCCACGAGGCGTACTTGGGATTGGATTGGATAATCACAGCATTCTTATGCATATACCTATTTGTGTCATATATATATATTTTTTCTTTTTCTCTTTTTTCTATTGTTTTTGTATTTTCTCTTTTTGGTTTGGACTCGATGGCAATCCCTCTTGCGATTAGGTGTCCCATCCTCGGAAGTAAGTTCGAATCTCCACTGGGATGTCGAACTTTAGTAGTTAGTTCATGACACCTATGCATACTCTGAAGTCACTAGTGTGTGAGTGTGATAGGGTTTTGAGCGGTTTCTTGACTAGCCGGGATTGATTCACTGGCCTCTTCAATTATTCAACCTAATTCTGGGAGCATCAAGCAAATGTATGCATTTGAACAAGTTTATAGTGAACTGATCCAAATTTGATCCTCGATATCCAAATAGCACACATGTATGCGTCCTTTACATGCAAAAAAATCTAAAAACACAAACAAAAAAATCCTAAAACACTGCATAAACAACTCACACATGACTCATTAACATGAAAGTGTGATGTAAAACAAAGCTAAACTAAACATAAAAACACCACAAATAAGCACATCTGATACTAAAAACAAAAACCACAACTAATATGCGGAACAAAGCTAAAAATGCATACTACGGAAATCTAAAACAACAATAAACAGAGCAAAAACATAGTACCCTATCAGCACATCCCCCCAGACAAAAATCCGATTGTCTCAGCAGTAAGATCAACGACTAGAGAGTAGGGGACTCCCACGAAGATCAACTAGCGGTGGAGGTGGTGGCCGGTGGAAAACCGGGAGAATTTGGGTGAGTTGGGCTGCATAGGCTAGCTGCTGGCGTAGAATGATAGCTGATTGGCGGGGCGTAAACATCTTATTACCTGTTGCTGTCAGCTGCGCCTCCATATCCTAGGTAACGAGGACTCGGTGCTCTTGGGTCTCATCCGTAATGCGTCAGCAGCTCGGTGAGTGAGCAGGGTCCTGAATCACGAGTGAAGGAGGAGGAAAGCGACCTTTGAGACTCTTTGGGGTGGTGGTGGAGGTGGGTGGGACGAGGACTGACCTATGTCATCCGGGGTGTCGCCCTGGAATCAAGCGGGCGAATGTCGGGGCTTCGATCCTCGTCGAGGGCTCGTGGCCCGAGTCGTAGACCCCCTCAGGTTGCGGGACACCAGGTGTGTCCGCTTGGCCGATCTGGCGCTGTGAGGATGGTGG
This sequence comes from Tetrastigma voinierianum, assembly GCA_016808115.1. Taxonomy (NCBI): domain Eukaryota; kingdom Viridiplantae; phylum Streptophyta; class Magnoliopsida; order Vitales; family Vitaceae; genus Tetrastigma; species Tetrastigma voinierianum. The sequence goes on from JAEQBH010003801.1 coordinate 169,431, forward strand.
GCCTCATTGTCGTCCAAGAGGCACCCGGCTTGCACAGAAGCCAAAGATCGAAAGGGTGCTTGGTTCATTCGAGTCCAGGTTATGGAGGATCGCATCCTCATAACACCTTGACTTATCGAATGGTATATCACCGGATGATGGCTGAAGTTGAGCGAGGAAACGGCTGGGGTGTCACCTCACACACATTGTCGTCGGGATGGAAGCCTTGAGTGATGAAGTGATGCCAAACCTTGGGAATGTAGGCAAATGTAGCCTTGAAATTGACTTATAGCGCGCGTGATCCCTCACTCCTGGCCTTTGGTCGTCTGCGAGATGACCTCGGTAGTCGGGATGCTCGCGGAGCTGATCAAAGGGTCCCGGTGGGTTCATGCTCTAGACCATAGAAGCTATTGATCGACTCCGCACTAAGTGACAGCCACCTCGCACCGACCTTTTTGAGGACATAGGAGCGGGTTGGCGTCGCACTACGCTCATCGCCGCTGGACGAGGTGGTTGGCATAAGGCACGCCACCCCTTAGCCTCGATCGTCTTTCTGAAGAAATCATCGGGGTGATGAAACCCCTTCTCTTTGATGAAGGATCGGTTTTTGCAAATTGTGCTAAACCGATCGGCGGCACTCGCGTTTATAAAACGTGAGGCATCGAATGTGGGAGTCGGTCGCGGCGCTGGAGCTCCGCTAACGGCGACCGCCTCTTGCCGGACTTATGCGACCTAGAGACACGCAGGAGTGGCCCCAAAGTAGGCACCTAATGACTTGGACAAAAACACAAACACCTAATGTGCTAGAAAAACTAACTAAGACTCAGGGCTTCAGGAATTCCCAACTCAAGACTCGAGGCCACCTCTAGACATAAAAATACTCTAATGAACACTTATAAGCCCACGAAACCACCCTGGAGTACAAAGGTACCCTAGAATGCGACCCACAAGCTAGAACCGAGCACAGTGGGAAATGCCACAATGACCCGGAACCAGGGGAAGAGGGTGGCTCGTAGGAGCACAATGGGGGTCGGAGAACAATGTCGAGGACCCAACCCCGACCCGGTGTGAACAAAGGCTCAGGCAATTAGGTGGCGGTGCTGGGGCAAACTGGGGTTTCGATTTGGGGTGTGTGAGGTGAAGAGCCAAGAATGAACTGATCTTGGAGAAGCCCCCAGCGGGGTGATGTCGCGACGTCTCTTGAGGATCCGTCGCTGGCGTGTGAAAAACTAAACAGAAACGACGTGTCGCGACGTGGAGGGATGGCGATCATGACGTGGAGGCTTGTCGCGAATCCACGTCGCGTGAAAAGATACGTCGCGGCGTGACGAGGAGGATGTACAAATTGGCGATCGCGGCGTGAAAACACCGCGATCGCGACGTGGCGAGAGGTGTTAATTTGGCGTCGCGGCGTGGGAAATCAAATCGTTACGTGATATTGAAGATTTCATGAACATGAACCCCCTCGTACTTACATTGACTCCTGAGCTTACCTTAATCGTGGTTGGGCGAATCCTCCCACGACCTGCATCAGCGCATCACAGTAAACAAACAAGCAAATACCAATCACAAATAAAGCGGGAAACTTAAAATCGCGAGAAAATAAGCAATAGAACTTGGGCCAAACAAAGGGAAAGTTTAGAACACTTGGAAATTTTACCTCGAAAGCGCTATGTTAATATAGATTGGCTCGTGGCCTAGTCACGTGCAAGACACTTAGGATAAACTGAGAAATGCTTATGTGCATCCTTATAGTGCTCACACAATATAAGGTGGATGAAATACTCTTACGTACATGCCCTTGCCGCTACCGGTGTCTTTTCACGTGCGATAAAGCGGTTTATCCACTGAAATTTTTCTCATCGCCTTGCAAAATCTCTACGTGTCTTGAAGTTCGAGAATATCTTCATTTGGATCGTCATCACGGGTATGATGGGTTGGAAGACATGGAAAGTGATCTCGTCTCCTTGGACTCTTAGTTTGGGTTCACCTTCACACTTTTATTGATTTGAGCTTTTCACGTGGCTAGGAAGGTCTACCAAGGTATGATGGGACCGAATTAGTCTTCCTCCATGTCGAGAATAATCTATTTGGAAGGACCGAACTTACCAACTTTTACTAGCACATTTTCGACTATACCTCGAGGTGTTGGTATGACCTATCCGCAAGTGGTGGCGGTGTGGTGATTTCGGTTCTCCCAGCTTTCAGCCTTTTAAACATCGAAATTGGCATGAGTTGATGCTAGCTCCCAAGGGTCATAAGGCTTTTCCGTCTAGATTCCCTAGAGACGGTATAGCAAATTTACCCGGGTCTTGAAGTTTTGGGGGAAGTTTCTTTTGCAGGATGGCACTGCATTCCTCAGTTAAAGCGATGGTCCCATATTCCTCCAACTTCTTCTTACTCGCCAAGATCTTTTTCATGAATTTTACGTAACTGGGCATGTTCTCCAAAGGCTCAAAAAGGTATATTAATACGAGCTTCGAAGATGTCAAGAAATCTCTTGCAAATCGCTTTCTAACTCGGGCTTTCTTCAACTCCTCTCTCGAGGATAATGGAATTGGTATGACAGTTCATCCGCTTTTATTGCTTTTGTTCCTTCCCGACTTTATTATCTTTGACCGCTTCTCATTCTGGGAGTCGTTTCATCTCGTGACCGGGTCCTTTCGGGATGCTTTTATTCTCGCTTCCCTTAATTTTCAATTCTCTTACCGCTAGTGGCAAATTTCTGGATTTCCAACTCTTTTCCACCTCTTAGAGTGATGTTTCTAAGACTCTTCCCTTCTCCTCTAGTATTTACTCGAATTGCTTCGTAGCGAACCCCTCGGCTTGCCCCTTCTCGCTCTCAACAAGCAAGCTCGCGATTCTCCGCCCATTTCCAGGCCTCCAAGCTTCTCACCGTGTCGCTTGATCGTTTAACCGAGCCGTCATTGTCGCATGTTCGCCTTAGTCTCATTCATGAAAGCGGAATGAGAAGTCAACATCTGTGCAAGAGCTTGCTCTAAATCCATTTTTTTTTCAGAGGGTGGTTCATTCACCTGGCCGAGGGCATATTAGCTCGCTATTTCGCTATCCATACCCTCGATTGTTTTGATTATACCGGTTCGATCATACGCCCACCCCGACCCTCGAGCCTCCGATTCCGATTCTCGGTAGTTGTTTCCATACCTGGCCCTTGTCGCTATGGTTGATTCGACCGAACTGACACATACCGGCTTGTTCCACCGTAGGGTTTCCCCGACCGATTATCCCACACTACTATCGGGCCCTCCACGTAATTCACACAACTCCCACGGATTAGCTCACGGGCGCTCGCTGCCTTTGTCAAGCCTATTCAACTACTTAGTTAGTCATGATTCACCTGTGCTCGTTAAGGACCTCATTGACCGTACACTCACGCACCCACCTGGGTGTAGCCTTCTCTAGCCACTGATTTGTGTTGGTCATAATGGCCTTCTAAGATCTCATAGGCTTCACCAGGAGTTGACACGTTTTCCAAATTAAGCATCAATCATCATTCTAGTCGCATTTCTCGCACCATTAGCTGCGTGGACTTGCATCCATCTAGTCACGGCGGTGGACACTTCGCAATAATCCATGAAACTCGTCCATGCCTCCTCGTGCTCTCCTCTAGTCACCAAACGATCGATCTCTCAGACAAGCTGCAATTTTCGAAGGTGGAAAGAACTTGGTCGTAAACTGCGACCAAATCGCTCCAATGAGTAATGGAATCGGTGGTCGACCGGTTAGCCAATGTTCGCTCTATCCCCGAGTGAAAGTGGGAACAACCGTAGAATCTTAGAGCTTCTTCAAGAACTCACAGATTTCGATGGTATCGCAAACTTCGAGAAGCAATAAATGCATGTTCGGTTCCTAGCGGGTAATCCATGGAACAAGATATTCTCAAGCATCTCGCATCGCGGATCACTCTTCAATTCGAAATTGTTTGCTTGAATCTGGTCGCCTGACGCGTCTCGAACAACAAATGCAGGAACAACAATTCGCTTAATAACATGAAAGGATCATCTCGGTCAGAGCAAACGGCCTGTGTGCTTGATTCCTTCCATGATTCCCATTCCAGCCTCTCTATGGTTCAGTCTCTTCAATGCCAAGATTTTGTTCTTCGTTTATGACTATTGGAATTCTAATTTGTCTGCTTCTTCCGGTTTCTGGTGGCACTGTGCGTAAGTCTTTTCTCGCTCAGATCACACAGTGTTGATTAATTCGATTTTGTCGTCGCATACTCACTCGAAACCTCAGACCGCAATAACACAATGAACTAACAAACCAAATTACCAAGACTTGTAAAATAACAAAGTAACTTAAAAAATTCAGAATACTATCTATGTGCTCACTTCATATCAATTTAAACCTTTCCCCTAAGAACTACGCCAAAACTCGATTATGTGCCGAAAACGCTAAGTGTAAAATGAATGCCTACGTGCGCGCACTTTAGCCCCAAGTAATATACAGGATTTAACGCACGGATATCGATCCACAGAGAAAGGTGAATTTACTACAGAGGTTCTGCTTTTCAGATAATATATGAATAAATGATTCTAGGGTAAAATTTAAATAAGGAAACTACAACTAAGCCATTGATTCTAGTGAATTTAATAAAAAGATGCCTAGTGGTTAAATCTCCCCTATCACGCTCAATGGATTATTTTTCTAAAGATATTGTTATTCAATGTATTTGTAATATGTCAATGGCGAGGTGATCTTGCTTCATTTAGATATCCTCTCAGTATATCCGCCTTATCTCGCGGAATAATCAAGATATCTCTATCTCGACTCCTGGTGATTCGAAAATGCTTAAAGGTTCTAACCCCAAATGCCACCTTCAAAGTTCGGAATATCTCTATTAACCGACCAACAAAGGCTATTTACCTGCATCCCCGAATAATTTCTCATCTCTAATCTCTGACTTCCAAAGGCGACAGTGTTAACATCGCCGACATTATCATATAATTGAAATGCGTATAGAGTGTGATGTGACAAATTAATAACAACTGAATAACATGAAAGATCAAACTTTAATCCATCGATGTGACAGGTTTGATGTAACCCCGTAAAGAGATTCCAGAACATCATCAGAGAAAGATCAAATTGTCTCAGATTAAAAAACATCATCATATTATCCAAAATAATATCTAACTATGAGAAACGGTCCAAATCTCGAAAGTATCAAGTCTCGCTGACCGCTTCCGACTCAGTGGCCTTTCCTCGCACGCCTCCCGATACCCTAATTCTCTCGGTTTTATCTGCATTTTTAAATGATTAGGTGCGCATTTTCGAGCCGACATCGCTGATGCGGCGGCGACGCCGCGACGCAAGGACGCCGCGACGCAGACGTGGGTGACGCCGCCACGCGGATACCACTTCTCGCCGCTCCTCATTGTTCCAAACTGCTTCCAAAAGCTGCCCTTTACGCTCCAATGAACCCGTAACCACACCGCATACTACAAATTCGTGGATCTAGCCACAAAACTATAAAATTATTATAAAATAAATGTGAAAATGACGAACCGATGCGAGTGTAAGATGAGTGTTTTAGGCACTCATCAACCGTCGACGTGTCGGGTACCTATTCACTATTCACTCTTCACTATCCACTTTTCACCATTTCACTATTCACTAGTCACTATTTCAGTATTTCGCCATTTTGATATTTCACTTCTCATTATTTTACTATTCACTATTTCACTATTCACTGGTCACTATTTTCAGTATTTCGCCATTCACTATTTACTATTTACTATCCACTTGAAACAAAATTTCAATCAATCACGGATCACTATTCACCATTTCGATATTTCACTATCCACTATTTTCAGTATTTCACTATTCACCATTCACTATTTCACTATTTCAGATTTTCACTATTTACTATTCACTATTCACAAGCCAATGAAACCTAGTTTCAATAATTCACTATTCATCATTTTAGTATTTGACCGTTCACTATTTTGGGGTTTCACTATTCACTGTCTCGGTATTTCACTATTTCAATAATTCACACTACAAGAAAAATGGTTATTGTTGACATAAGACAATATATGTCAATAATTTTTATTTAAATGGGTAACTATGACATATAAAACTTAGTTAAAAGGAATAATGACATATATTAATTATATTGATTATTTCATAATCGATAATGCAACTTTGACAAAGAATTTTAAGTCAATATAAAATTAATATATTCAGGTCAAGACACCAAATAAAGGCAATAATGACATATATGATTTACAATCTGATAGAAAAATTAAAAGTCAATATATATAGTTCAAATACTTCTATATCAAGGTTGGTAAAAGTTATCTTAACAAATAATTTACAAGCCAATATAAACTTATTTATAAATCTATTAAGGTTATATTACTAAATGTTGAAAATCTTACTTCTCAATTTTATTTTATTTTTTTAATTTTAATTTCATCTAGACTAATCTCATCTACAAAACAACTTGAAAGAAAATTTTGCTGAATTATAATTTTTAGAATAGAAATATTTTTATGAAATTATTGAATTTGATATTTTCTTCATGCTAAAATATATCATTTATAAGGTTTAAATTCTTATTTTGCAATTTTTATGATATTTAATAAATGCTCTAATATAATTTCCTTTTATTTTTTATATTGTTGCAATCATGATAAATATGAAAATTTTCATTATAATATTTTAAGAAAAATGAAACTTAAAAAAATATCAGCATCAATTATTTCTTTTAAAATAGTATTTTTTTCAAGCATCATTATAATTCTTTCGAACAATAAGAAAAGACATAAAAATTGTATATCAAATTTTATTAATTGATTTTTAAAGATAATGAGCTTGTTTTATATTTATATTTATTAATTCTCTCTCTTATCTAAGTCCTCGATGTCATAAAAATGCGTTGATCTCATAATATGCTATTACAAGTGGACCCTTCACAATAAGGCTAAAGGATTTGCTGCAAATACTTTTTCTCAAACCTTAAACCACTCAAACCTTAACCAAAGTAGCATCATTACGTCCATGACAATATGAAGACCCATAAATAAGTTGTTGATATGTTTTTTTTAGAGAGAAAATCATCTTCAATGGGAAAAAAAATGAAATGGAAGCAAAGACTCCCTTCCATGCTATTCAATAGCCATAGTCATAGAATTCAAGTGGGTTATTTTGATGATACAATACTGAGGCTACTATTGTTGGGTGGAGAAGATACAAAAAATGCCGAGTCATAGTTTTTCATTGCAAAAAAATCATGATCTACATAGTAGTTTGAAAATCATAGCATGTTTAATTAATTAATTTAAAAAAAATATTATAGCACCTAATTGATTAATTAATTAGATGATAACACCATTTTAATAAATAATTGAAAATATTCTACCAAATACAAAATAACTTTATTTATTCACACATACATAAAAGGTAGCAAGCATTAATATTTACATTTATAAAATGTGATAAGTTCCATAATTTAAAAAAATGTAGCAAACTAAAAGTATTTCATGGGAATTGAGTCCCTTGACTTTGGATGAGTTCTTGCATTTCTCTAAGCTCCTTCTCCAAGTCTTTTTTTCAATGTGCTGTAATACACCTAGATCTTGACCAGGATGGATGCAGAAAGGTTCAGTGGGCAAAGCCTAGATATCCTGCACTCAGCCAAGACATATTTCTGAGCATCTGTCAACATTGACATTTTTTTAACTAAAAATAAGTGAAAACAGTACATTCGATGACTATATATGTTATGTTCCATAACATGTTTTTCATGACTACATGACTTTATTTTTTAATATTATATGCTTCTCATTCGACATGGCATCGTGTTTATTACTTTAAAAAACATTATCTTTATTACTTCTATTTATTTTTGTCCCATTATTTTCTAGTATACCAAAGATTCTCCAGAAAAAAAAAATGTTAAATTCCTTTATTATATTTATCAAACTAGTATGTTAAATGAAGGGCCCAGTAATAATATAGTATATGTTAGTTAGAATGATTTCTAAATCTGAATATCACTTAATGCGCTTAACATTTCTTATAGAACTTTATATCGATTGACCTGCTCGGTCTTTATAATGTGAACATTCGAAGTACCTTTACATATCGTCTCTAGCACCCAATCAATTTGATTGGATATTTGTGGTCCTATGGATTTTGTTAGATTCTTTGGATAGGTCACAAACTTTTGAGGAAGAATGAAAAAAGAGTAAACAAATTAAAAGGTCCGGCATGCTTCATATGATCTAGATGTCGCCAGATGCTATCAGCAATGAAGGAAACCTTAGTAATGAAGAAGAGAAGCCTAATACCATCACAATACCTCTTTCGGTGGGGTGGTGCTGAGTTGAATGAAATGATCTCTCCTATAATCCCTCCTCATCCTAGTGAAATTTCTCTACTGATGAGATCTCGTCAGTCCATGACATAGTATTTGTGGCTAGAACCTGCCTAAACTAAGAGAAGGATGGCATCAGGTCGACCAAAAAAAGTACATACTCAAAGGTCAAAGTTCACCAGCTTTGTGTTGTTATAGACCAAACACCCAACCAGTCCTAATATTAGAATCATAACACCAAAACTCTCCTCGATTTGATGACCCAACAAACTTTCATTCCAGTCACATACTCATAAGGAAGAACACTTGGGATATAATAGCATGCATAGTCAAATAGATAAAGCTGGTCCTTGGTAAACATGATGAACTCCATAAACTCCATAAACTCCATAAAAGGTAGGTGCTAATATTTTTAGTTGTGGACATGTGATACTGTAATAAATTAGGACATGAAAGTTTAAAAGAAATCCACTCTCCAAAAACAATCTCATAAGCAGAGTTTCAATTTTCCCAACATATTGAACATTCCCCAGTAACCAAAATCAAAAAGAAAAAAAATGAAAATGCACAAGCACGGATAACAAGAGGAAATAATCCAGTTCAATGAATACATGGAAAAGACATTTTCCCTATTTGTAAATGATGGAAATACAAATTAAAAATCAAAAGGTGCTACGGTATTCTATGGAACTAATCGAAGGCCTGAACTAGCATTCACTGAAGTGACAGCAAAGGTACCTCACTCGAATTTAGTGAAGTACTGCTTCAGTACTCCATGAACGGTAGCACCTAAAAAGCATTCAAACATGCATAGCTTCAAAATTGCTACATCTGGCATATTATTTCACTATATCACTGCAGACTTGGGTAATGATTTTATCCCATAATAAATTAAATTATTCACACTTTACTTAAACAAATGAAAGAATTAGATAGAACATATATAGAAATAATAAAGTCTCATAATTATTAATATATCAAGATATTTAGAAATGATAACAACTCAGTACATTACTATATTATCAGATGCATTTGTATCTAACCTGACTGCTAGATTCAGCTGGATTTAACAGTTTGAGTTTGCCTGCATTTATCATCCTACACAGTCTCCACTTTGAGTAAGTGAGGTTTTGAGATCTAGTATTGCGAACCTAACTATGTTATTTAGCTGAACTAATAACGCCGTGATTTTATTCTGAACTCAACCCATATGAATTTAGAACTCACATCTCCTTCACTTGGTAAATCGTGATTGCAGAAGCCAACCCAACTCCCTCATGTTTTTTATGTACCTTAATACACTACCACTTTCTTAAATGCATCGCCTCGCTTGTTTCGGGTCGAATTCAAACCACGCTTAACTCAAACCTCAAACTCGATGAAAATTAAATTTGAGGATGACTTGTTTAGAGGATGAACAAGCTTACAAAAGGACACTAACATGCTGCACTAAAGCTAATCAATTTTACCATTCCAACAAGAGCCTTTGATGCATCAACAATATAGCATCCAACCCATGGGCATGCGACAAAGCATCAGCCCATGGATGTGAAATATAGACACATTGATATAAACTAGGAAGCTTAGATCTTTCCATATAGTATAAGGCATTAGAAATTCAAGTGCTATCATGTAGATGGTCAGTGTTTTTGCTACTTTTATGTATCTCAGAGCATATTGATACTAAGCAATTCAATCTTAAGAATAAAAAAATTACACTAAGGACAACATCAGAAACAAAGTCAGATAGTATTTCATCGTGCACCTTGAATCCGCTTACCTCAATCTATAGATTGTGATGCTTGAGAGTGTTGCTCCTCAATCAAAGTTTGAACTCTCTGCAGCAAACAAGAGATATATGTACATGTTCCACGGTTAGAAATATTACCCACAACAAAGTGTTTTTATGGCAATAAAAAGTAGTGTTGGCTTACCTTTACAGAGCTCCAAACCTCTAGTTTTTGTAAGATCATGTCTCTGAAGGATGAAAAGAGTCATGCCTAAGAGACTATGGACATCTGTAATCATAAAAGGAGAAAAATATAAAACCAAATATGAGAGGGAGAGAGAGTATTCCAAAGAAAGAATCTCTCCTTCGTTGTATAGAAAATGACAAAACTAAATCGTAAAAAATTATTTAAGAAATTTTTCAAGAACTCAAACTGACTGGGGGTTCAATTCTTCCACTGATATTTTAACGTACCCAAGAAGTAGTTGAATGACCTATCCTCAAACTTGGAGCATCTTCAGTTACAAAAACTTGCCTGGAGAAAACATCACTTCTTATATCTAAAAGTCGTGCTAGAACAGCCTAAAAAGACAACAATATAAAATCAATAGATCAATTTCCTTGAATGTGATGTCACAGAGAAGAAACATGATATGAAAATAAGGAGTACCTTCCTAAAAGTGCCTGGATATACGACTCCTTGAATTTGAACATCATCACTTGGTGGCCTTCTCACACCCTCGTTCTCAATTCTAATAGAGTAGACCCCAAAGGATGGACTGCAAATATCCTAAGAATAAATAATAAGTGAAGCCTAAATAGTAAATATTACAAGGATTGAGACAGTAGCTAAGAATTGGAATTTGAATTAGTTGAGGGGAAACAAAAATTATCAGCAGCAAGAAGAAAGAATGTCATGATATCAAAAGTTGCATGGTTTAACATAACAGGAAATTCATTGAATCCTTTTTTGTTAACCAAGTCGTACTAAATGCAGCATCAATCTCATGTAGGTCCAGATTAGCCCAATTATATGTATTATAATAGAACTCAAAACATCCCAGGCCAACCTGATCTAGATATGCCTGTGCTGTTCTGATGTATACATGATATTTTCAGGAAAATCAAGCGTCTTGGCATTGACCAAAAGTAAGTGGAAGGACTAGTTTCATGTGTGGTGGAAATGACATAATGCATTCCATATGCACCTGTGGCACCTCGTAAAACTTAAAGTAGCATGACATGAAAGAAAATGAAAACGAATACTTAGCTACAAAAGGAATTTGAATTTAAAGATTTTCTCCGGAGAATTAGGTTGGGAGATGGTCCAACAATTTCACGTTGGAGGAGCCCATGAATTGTTTGGGAAGGTTCTCCAACAAATTCTCCTCAGAGGGTAGTCCAATATTTTTGATCGGGGAATCCCAGAAGGTGTTTTCGAGAACAAAATCCTTTGCTTTGAAATGTTGTTTTCTCATACATGGATTAGGCAAGTGTGAGGGAGTCGGTGAGGACTTGAGACATGGGATTGGACATGTAGATATTCAAGTAGGATCACGTATTTTCTTGAGTGTGACACACCCCCACCTCCTTCCTGCGGCGGGTGTGCCGGCCACTCCACAAAAATCCTCACCAAGCAATTCTAACGATATGAAACTCCCGCGGAAGCTAAGCCGTATTAAGCCACAAAACCTCCTATAAGGATTTTTCTTTTATTTTTCTAACTCGATTTGCAAAATCTTAGCAGCTATAAAAACTCTCAAAGAACATAACTAGCCACATATAGGACAATTCCAAATCCTGTATATACTAATTTACACTTTATCCAAATATGGCAACCAACATCCCAACACATTTTCACAATACTAAACTATGTACAAACATATGTTCCATTATACATATTCAAAGTCTTTTCCTTACATAATATTCTTAATTACAGCACTTGTACAATGTTAGGACAAATCCTATTGTGCTCCAAATGGGCTCACAGACTCAGACTTGGAAAAATAGTTTTTAAAATAGAAAATAATGAGCTAAACGAGCTCAGTGAGTGTATGCTTTTATAAAATGTTTTGCTTTTCCTGAAAACATCTCAAAATGTAAAACTCTCTTTTACAAATATTTTCCGTGCTTTACTTTGCTTTGCTTTTGCTTTTACTATTGTTTTTAAAAGTTTATAAACTTTAATACTATTATTATTCATTTACTTTTCTTAAAAGCTTATAAAACTCTTATTGAGCCATTGCTTAGAAGTTTATAAAACTTCAAAATTTCTCGCTTGTTTGTTTTATCTTGCTTGAAAAGTTTCTACCTTCACAACCTTTTCCTTTAAAAGTTTTCAAAACTTTTCTTCATAAAAACTGAGCTCCTGTGGTCAACTCGCATGCTTTGAAAATAAAACGAGAGCCTGGGCTCAACCGTTTGCTTTAAAATCCCACGGAGTCTGAAATAACCGATCGCTTGAATCAAACCCGACTTCGCTCAACCGCTTGCTTTAAAACTCTACTAAGCTCCCATGGTCAAGGCACCAATGGCTGATTTTTCAAACTCGTATATCATGCTTATAAAACATCAACCATCGAGGCCTATACTTACTATTGCATCTCTGGGTTGAACACGGAGCTCACAGATCGACCGCGTCGGTGAAGGACCCGTGTCCGCATCACATTTTTCCTAAGAAATATGGTGGAATCGACCTCGTGTCGCCATCACTCATAATTCTAGTTAGGAGCTCATAACCTTATATACCCTCGCACGCGTTACTAATCCTTTAAACGCACGATACGACCTAAGATCGCCGACCGTGCAAAACTACAATGCATGTATGAGATCCTAACACCACCGCGGCACGCACTACTACCGACCGTTGCTTCGGCTAACTGCGGCGCCTGCTGCAAATTTTCTTTCGTCGCTGGCTGGGCTTTTTGAAAATGGTTTTACAATTTAAAACCATTTGCTTGTTTCGCTTGCTTGAAAAATGATGGTTTAATTATTTAAACCATTTGCTTACTTGCTTGCTTACTTGAAAAAATGGTTTAATTATCCAAACCATTTGCTATTTGCTCGCTGCTTGAAAATGGTTTAATTATTTAAAACCAATAAGCCGTTTTCAAAATGGTTTAACTCAAACCATTCATTGCTTTCTAATTCATCAAGCCGCTTTCTGAAACCCGCTTATAATCAACCAATGAAATACCAAAGGTAAAATAGTTTATAATAATAATAATACACTAGTATTTGGAAAATGAGTTTAGAACACTCACATCATTGCTTAACTCGAGCACGATTCCACTACTTTTCCCGCCTTTGCTTTTTAACCTACACACTCAACCGAATACGACGACAAATTAATCGCCTATGTATCACGTATAAACTTAACGTACTTCCTAGACTTAATCACACTCAACGCATATCATTTCCTATCTTATTTGAACCTCTCTTAATCATTTCCTAAGGTTCCTGCCATTCGCGGTATGAATTCTGTGGCTTAATTACACAAAACACGAGCCTGGGGCATTAGCTCACATGCTTACTCCAGACACCCCGGACCTCGCACTTCCTACATGTCGCCTCTCGGTGACCTGCACATACACTCACATGTACCCCAAGACACCTCGGTAACGGCCTGCATTTGCTTCTTTTGCCACTTTTGATACCAATTAACTTCATACAACTTCTATAATTCATAACACCTCAAGAATTTACATGGAATTCATCTCAAAACAACTTCACAACTCTTGAATTGGTGGTTTGGAACTCATACCATAAAACCCTAGGTAAAAATCCTATGAATTCACCCAAAGGTCCACCAATTCTTCTAAAAACCATATAATTTTGATGATTCCATGTTCATTGTCTACTAATTGGGGTTTTACCCACATAACTTCAACAAACCAAGGGTTTATGTGATCTTTCCACAAAACCTAGACCAAAGGAGCAACTAATCTCCATACCAAAGCCCTAGGAATCCAAAATACACTTGATTACAAAATGAAAGCATACCTTGGTTTGGTTTTTCTCCCCCTTCTTCTTCCTCTTCTTTCCCCCTCTTACTTCCTCTCCTTCTTCCTCCTACGGGTTTATATAGTAGCAACTTTGAGACAAAAATGAAATTTTTGGTTTTATCTCCTTCTTTTATATTTTCCACTTTCCCTTAATTGCAATTTAGTCCTCATCTCTTTAATTTTTCAATTGTAACTTGTTTTATTTGTATTATGGTCCATCTCTACTTTGATTATGCCTTACATATCCTTTTGCCACCACAATTAAAATTTTTATTCCTTACATACAAAATCCGGGGCCCTGCAATTTATATTTATAATTTCATCTCCAAAATATTATAAGGTACACTTGGTGCTCGTATACACTCACAAAGATTACAGATCAGACACTCTCTGATCGGTGTTACAGAGTGTACATTGAATCATCAGATGCAGACTAGCTGGGAGCAACCCATTTGCGTGACTTCACCATCGCAATCAAGCCACCCCGTCGTGGCGATCATTATTTCAGACGTGAGCGACTTCCGGAAGACGACACTCATTAGAGGCCGATTATGAGAAGAAAGCCAGACTGTGGCTTTGTTATCTTCAGATAACATGATTAGAATTCTTAATTTTAATATACGTCAGGCCAAGAGCGACGTATCAACCGAACTATCGAATATACGTGACGATTTCACGGCGACGCAGCCAAAGCGCCTATCGATACTACGCATTCGGCCCCACGACGTGAGACATAGATTCGCGTCGACGGCGGGTCAACGGTAGACATCTTGCCGCGCCACAATGAGACTCGTGTTTATTATTTTAAAAAACATTATCTTTATTACTTCTATTTATTTTCACTCCATTATTTTCTAATATATCAAAGATTCTCCAGAAAAAAAATTGTTAAATTCCTTTATTATATTTATCAAACTAGAATGTTAAATGAAGGCCCCACAATATATAGGATAATGATAGCAATTGGATTCTCGCACAAAGTCCAACATCTACAAAATGTTTTTGAACGTTCTCGTAGAATTTCATTATCCCATCAACTTCTTTCTCATTCCTTTATAAAAATGATCTTCCTTGTACCTTTACATATTGTCTCTAGCACCTATTTTAGAAATGTTTTATTACTAGCCACTTCAGTTCTAAAAAATTCTAAATAAAGAGTCCATTTAAACAACTTCACATACATAAATACAAAAGTCAATATCTTCGGTCGCTAAAAAGGCCTTATTTTGGACAATTCATTAAGAATAATGGAGATTAATTCAAGGAAATTCATACAATAGAAACTAATTAGAATATTGGTAGACAATAAATATTGATAAAAGAAAAAGCCGGCAAGAAAGGCAATCTAAATTAATATGTCTACTTTTTAAAATATAAAAAAATAAAATATGAAAAATAACCAAGATCTAAAAACACATGTGGAAAATCAATATCCTTTATTCCTACAAAGAACAAGTGTATTTTCCATGAAAAATAAAAAGAAAACACTGTCTATGATAAAAAATAAAAAAGTAAAATAAAAAAGTTTCAGAAAAGATTCTGCTTTTCCATTTTAAGCTCGGATATAAAAACTACCAAGAAGAAAAAGTTGAAAAAAACTTTACAAAGAAAAATATTATCCTTTCCTAGTTAAGCCTACATACCAATCTCATTTAGGAAGCGAGGACAACTACTAACAAAAATTCTCATTACTCTACTTCACTTTAAAATAAAATAAAAAATCAATAAAAGATCTATCAACATATACCTCAGTCCTCGCTTACAAGTATTCAAACGTGATTCTGCTTCAAGTTACAGAAATAAACCATGGAAAGTGAAGCAAGAATCTAGAGAGAAATAAGAGAGAAGTGGAAGGTTGTTGTTTTGGAAGTCGTGTAAGGTTGTTGTTGTAAGATTTTTGGGTAGGGGAATGCTGCTAGGTACAATGATGACAAAATGCATTATTTTTTCTTTTGAAAAGACTCAACTTTGACAATTGATAACTTCATTAGAAATCATAATGAACTTGAAACTATTTTATTTTAATTTTTAATCCCTCAAGGCTTCTCTCATTTTTATGTCTTTTGGTTTTTTTGAAAGATTAAAAAAAACTATTAAAAATTATTAGATAAATTTGTTTGGAAATAGTGAAAGTTATAGGACCCTTAGGGACGGTTTGTTTATAATTTATGAAAACTGTTTTTGTTATAAAAACAAAGAGAATAAGAAAAATATATTTGGTTTCCATTTTTTCTTTTTTATTTTAAAAAACACAGAAAACACAAATAATACTAAATTTAAAGAACAAGAAGAGTTTTAAAATAACAATATTTTGATATTTTTTGTGTTTTCAAAAATCGTTATCAATAATATTTTTTTAAAATATGAACCAAACAGGGCCTTAGGTTCCTGTTTTAAATAGTTTTTGAAACACAAAGAACACCATTTTGGTAGTCTTTGAAAATTGCTTTTGATATCTAAATTTAGTGTTTTTGTGTTTTTTAGAACAAAAATTAAAAAACCAAATGTCTCTCTATTTTCCTTATTTTTTAGAACATAAAATAGTTTTGAAAAAAGAAACTGAATAAGCCTTCTTGTTTTTGGTGTACTATGTGAAAATTGTTATTGTTATTGTTTTTAGAGTTATTCTTGTTTTTTTTCAAAAAATAAAAAAAAGCAAACTCGTTATTTTTTATTTTCTAAACAAAAACTGCTTTTAAAAATCAAGTACTAAAGATGCCCATAATTTCCAAAATTGATTCAAAATTGCTTTTCCTTTTAAATGTTGTTTATTTTTTTATTTTATTTTTATATCAATAGTAGTTTTATATTTATTTAAAAAATGTGTTTAACAATAAATAATTTTTTTAAGAGAACAAAGTTAAATCTATTTTTTAAAAGTCAAAATTTCAAAACCAAGTGTGATAAAATACTACTAATTAAAGAATAAAAAATTACTATTATGCATATAATATTTTTTTTTTTGACATCTATTCACTTTGTATTACATCATAATATTTTGTTCTGTTCCTCACAAGTTTGTCCCCATTGGAACTTGAACTTGAACCCTGGATCTATGATCCCCTCTAAATGCCAACTGAAACTCTCAACCACTGAAGGTATATATGTCTTATTAGCTATTATTTACATACTATTTTAATAAATATCATTTTTATTATTATACTAGACATATATTTTATACATGACTTTCAAAATTTAAATCACCTTTAATGTACACTAATCCAATATAAGTTTTGGGAATTCATTTTTATTAATTTTTCTTATTTTTGCCTAATATAAGAAAGGTTAAAATTTTTGTGATAGAATTTTAAATCAAAGATGAATTAAGTTTAATATCCTCACATAAGTAAAAAAACAATTGCTAATTTTATTCATTCATCATCGAATGCTAAACGAAAACTCTAGCTAAACATGACAATTAAAGATTTTGTGCCTAATACATATAGAAAATTTAAACTTAATAAATACTAACTTTACATTATATTGCACATAGTTAATTATTTGTATAAGGTTACTAATTTAAACCATCTTATTTTCATTAATTTTAAAAATTAATTTCAAATATTCTCAATTTAGATCAAGGAATCCTTAATTTTAATTTTCATTAAACTAATTCATATTGTAAGACCCGAGAAAATTCAACTTTCTCAAAAAAGGTAAAATCGTAATTTCGATCAAGAATCCGAAATTTATTCTCTAGATCTCGGATGACAAAACGGATTTACCGACTGCCTCGAATCTAGCTAGCACGTCGATTCTGTCAATTCCGAGATAGCCTTAATTTGCACATTTTTCGAGGCATCGCTTCGCGTCAGAAACGACATATTTGATGCCGATGTCAATATATACACGTATCACGAGCCATAAGTAAATCTTAATAGAGAAATGATGGAAATTACCACGAGATACTACGAGAAAACAACCGAAAAGAATTAATGAACACATTTTGACCATATCCATAATAAAACAAATACCTAATAATAAGATCATCTTCCATTAAATCTGAAGACCAAAACGTGTATGAGGCAATGGCTATGGAGTTTGTAGCTAGAGAGAAGGACCTCCTTCTCTCTAGATTATCAGCGATCCGACCGTCTAAAGCCTCGCCAGCATGTAAAGCCCGCTCTACGACGGCGCCTCACACGTGGAGAATCGCTCAGAGTTTTCGAAGCAAACCCGCGGCGTATAATTATCCTATTTTGCTTTACACTTTGTTTGCCAGATGGCGATGCTTGAGTTGTTTGAGGCCTTGAACGTCGTTGATCGGTCCCAAAAACTCGGGACCGAATTATCAAAATTTTAGAAACTCCAAATGGATGTACTCGACCATTCATCGGGTCGCTTTGGTTGGTCACGGGAAATGTGTGTTTTAAATCAGATATGATGTGCTTAGCGCCTTAAATGCCATGAAATCGTGTTCCCAAAGTGAACCAATGATTGGTTTAGTGGATGTGAACAAGAAACCCGAGGGTTTTAATTGCTCATCTGACAGTGACACAAAAATAAATTTTTGTGTGAAAATCGCATGGCCGAGCAATTCAAGTGAATTGTTTGTGTTTGATAATTAGCCCGAAAGGGAGCTAATTTTTGTGTAATGAATTGTGAATTGCATGCAACATGTTTGTGTGATTTAAATTATGTGAATATACGACGATTATATATTTGTACGTTAAGTATAGAATGTTAATGGAATTGACATCATGCATTCCATATGACCTAGCATCCTGTAACGATGGGGAATGAGGCATGAGAGGATTCTTTGAGAGAATGATTACTGAGGGTTGACTAATAAATAGAATTATCTGAGTGTGTCCATTATAATATTCTGAGGGTAGATATATAAAATATCAATCGCTTCCTGAGTCTAGCCTCAATTGATATATCTCGAGTAGAGTCCACTAAATATAACATCTGAGACAAATTCACTACTTATACCTGAGGGTAGTCCACAACAATAACAAATATCTTTGTTAAAATAATGTTTCTCATACGTAGCCAGGCAAGTGTGAGGGAGTCTCATGAGAACTCTAGTATGAGTTGCTTCAGTGCATTCAAGCAAAGGATCATGCATTTACTCGAATCGCAGTGTTTTCTTCGGGAGACGCATACGCACTTAGTGAGAGTGTTCCCATTTAGGTGATTCCACTAATGAGCATTAGCCTCACCTTGTCGAGGAATATATTTCTTCGTGGCAGGAGCGCACGAGGAGACGACTCATCATAGAGGCTGTTTTTTAAGAAAGCCAGTTTGGTGGGTTGTTTTATTTATATGTATACATGTATTAGAATTCTAGAATTTTGATATATGTTCAGATAAGAGTGAATTATCAACTCTCAACCATGAGATATGTATTCGTCAGGATGTATTGGTCAGAGTGATGACGCAGGGGCCAAGTGGCCATTATTTACTCCCATTCGACCCTATGTGGTCAGCTGATGTGTTTCGGGACAAAAGAGTACCAAGGGTAGAGCTCCCGTACAAAGGAGACTCCGCCCGATTTTTCATGCCTCCCGGGTCACCCGACATTCATGAGTGTTTCCGGTCGACGCGGCAGTCAACTGACTTCTGCAGGATTTGGGGCGTCACAACTGCATCGAGCTTAGGTATACGAATACCTGCGGAGCCCTGCCTTCATATCCATCACTACTAGCACATGCTAGATGTTGTTTAGGTAATGAGATTACCTAGGAAAATCAGACAAAACTAGACACGCATGCATGTGTTTGGTGTGTTTTGTGTGATTTGATGAATTTGGTGATTGTCGCGTGAATGATGATTAGAGCATGAATTGTTATATGTTGTATGAATTTGGTTCTTAGTGATTAGCACTTAGTATGTTGAAAATAAGCCAGAGTTTTTACAAGGTGTAAAACTGAATAAAGAGAGTTAAATAAAATAAATTTCTATAAATTTATTTGGTTTAGAGTGAAGAAAAAATTAATTTTAAGGTTTCCACAAAGGTAAACCGAAGAGAATTGTGAATAAAATAAATTTTTATAAATTTATTAGAGTATTCTGGAAAATGAGAAAAAAAAAATAGGTATATAATTTTTTTTAGTGTTTTCCAATGGCTGGAAATGTGAAAAAAAAAAATTTATATGATGAGAAGAAATATTTTTCTAAAAGTTTTTACAATTAATATGAGATTAAAGAAAAATGAAGAAAATAAATTTCATTAATTTATTTGGGGTGTATTGGAGAAAAAAAAATGGATGAATATAATTTTTGGGACATTTTCCAATAACTGGAAATAAATGGAAAAAAAAAACAAAAACAAAAAATTTTTAGACAGCGGAAATTAGTTTGCAGACTCTTTGCCCGAGTGGTAATGAGAGGGGTTAGAATGGCTTGATTTTGTGTCTAATACAACCATTGTATTGTAATGGGAGCGGGTGGTTAGGCTTGAAAATTGTATTTACAATACAATTATTGTATTCTGAGCAAGAAAGAGTTAAGGGTGGAAATTTTGTATTCTGTCCTACATTGTATTGACATGACGACAGGCTGCTGGAGAAAAACGTATTACCATCCACACGAGGCTCCAGGCTACTTGAGGGGAAATTGTATTGCAAGATTTGAAGTGTATTGTGACTTAAAGGGAGCTGGGGCTGAGGATTGTATTGCAATACAATTATTGTATTGCAACTTAGGTCATCTACAGTAATCTGTGAACAATAAAAAAAATTTGAATTTTTTGATAAAATAAAATCAAACAAATGGAATGAGAATTTTGAAAAAAAAAAAAAATGAAATTTTCGAAAATAAAATTTTTGTTGATAATATGATTTAATATATTGGATAAATGGTCTTGCATGCATTGCTTATGAATCTGCGAGGGACTTGAAATATACATTGATTAAACGTGTATGAATAGTATGCCATTTTAACGTTTACCCTTTGAGATATGTAATTAATGTTGCATGTTTTGATTCGCGTGATTTTATGTTTCAAATTCGTGGAAGGACATATACACGGTATGATGTATATAGAGAATTATGATTGCGATTGTTGCGTGGAAGTATATGCGTAGTGTAATGCGTATAGGAAAGGGTGAATGCTAAAGTTAGGAACTATAACCTTAGGGATTTGGATAGTGAAATGAACAAAACTTAGAATTTTATTGAAATAAATGAATTGAGTGGTTGAATTTAGCGCCACTTGGGAAATGAGCGTGTCGTTCATGGTTGTCAGAATCTTAAGTAATTGGCATGTGCATTACTAATTAGTGAATGAAAGATAAATGATTCTTGTTGCCATTGGAAATATGTAATTAGCTAGTCGGGGGCGAGACGGGACGTAGAGGCGTCCGCAGTCTTTGGTCAAAGCACCACGATATATGATCAAAGCGAGGCCTTTCTTGAGAATTTGTAGGTATTCGCGGCCCATTTGCTATACGCCTGCAATTGCGTAGCGGTAGTCGAGGAGGTCTGGTAACTCTACTAGAGTTTAGAGGCGCATCGTCACCTCCGACATTCCACGGGGAGAATCCGATGATGGCAGACCATTGGTTCATGAAGATTGAGAAGGTGTTAAGGAGTTATGAAATTACCCTGACACTACCGGAATAGACAGTTGTGTTCAGGCTAGAGAGTGAGGCCCAAATATGGTGGAAATGGGCAAGGACCTCTAGAGACCTTAAAGGAGCCTTTGTATGTGAGTTCTCCCCTAGGGATTAGGGTGAGAATAGGGATGATGACACACCCCCACCCCCTACTATCGGCAGGTGTGCCGGTCACTCCATAGAAATCCTCAGTCGTTACCTCTAACGACTGAAATCTGTGAAGCGGCCGTATTGCTGCTTGATCTCATATAAAATTTTTTCTTTTCAAACTTATGATTTATAAATTTCGGTAGCATAACGACTACATATGACATAATCCCAATCATGTATACACAATTTACACTATTTCAAATATGGCAACCAACAACATTCTTTCAAAGGCCTCCAAGCTCCACACATTTTCACAAAATCACCTTGTATACATATATATTCCTTTAACACAAATTCAAAGTATTTCCTTACACAAATAATATTAATACGAAGCCTGAAATACAAAAGTCGAATCTAAGCGCTTGCTCGGCGTCAGGCGTGCTGTGCACAATAGTTTTTAAAACGGGGAAAATAATAAGCTAAAAGCGAGCTCGGTGAGTGTATAGCATAAAGGATTTCTTTTACGAAATATCTCAAAGCGGTGGCTTCTCTTTACGGATATTTTTCGGAAATCTTCTTGCTACTTAAAAGTTCCTAAAACTTTTCATGCGCTTGTGGCTTTTCTTTTCTTTAAAAAGTTTTCCAAAACTTTTGATACTTTGCTTTTTGAGTTTTAAAACTTTTCAAAATCTCTTGCTTGCTTTCTTTGCACTTGCTTTAAAGTTTCCAAAGCTTCATAAACCTCTTGCTTTAAAAGTTTAAACTTTCTCAAACACGAGCACAGGCTCGCCGCTTGCTTCAAAATAAAAGCGGGGGCTGGGAACCAGTGTTCTTTAAAACGACAAACACGCGAGACTGGGCTCAACCGTGCACCAGTGGTTGATTTTTCAAAACTGTATAAAACATTCTTATAAATCATCAACCCTTTGGAGGCCTTTCACGCTAGCGTACCCTAGTGAACACGGGGCACGGGCATCGGCCAGGTGCGGTGGAAGGACTTCGGGTCCGCGTCACCTGGAGTGGAAGGGCCTTGGCCGCGTCACCTTTCCGGTAAATAGCAAGTGCAGATTGACACGGGTCTCCCATCACCATAATTCCCCAGTTGACTATGCCATAACCATACTCGATCACGTGCCACGGTCTCCTTTAAATGCATGATGCATGATCTAAGTTTGCCAACTTGGGCAAATCTAAAATGCATGTATGATATCCCTAACACCACGCGCCGCGTCACGGAATACCTCCCGACATTATGCTTGCTTAAGACTGAGGGTTTTTGGTTAGACTGGTATTTTACAAAAATAGACTTTTGTTTGCTTGTTTGCTTCTTTGAAGCCGCTGGTTTACAAGTTAGAAACCATTGCTTGCTAACTTTATAAAAAGTATAGTTGATTACACATCAAAACCATTACTTGTTTAACACTACATGGTTTAATCCAGGCAATTTGTTTATTAAAGGCATTGTAGCGCAAACACGGTTTGGGTCAGAAACATTAAATACCGGTCTTAGCGGTTTATAATAATAATACACTTGTATTTGAAAAATAGGTTTAGAACACTCACTCTTTGTTTCGAAAAAGCAGGCACAACTCACTACTTTCCCACCTTTGGCACTGGCCTCTGTGTTTCAGCCAAAATCTGACAGCGTATTCATGTCGCACACAATATAAAGCGTAAAACTCTTGATAGCTATGAAGTCCTTTGGATCACACCAATGGTCATATAGTCGAATGAACAAAGGTACCCTTGAGCCTTCAAAAGCCCTAACTTCAAAAGCGAGCTGTTTTTAGTGACTTTTTGCGATCTTTCTGCGGACTTTGTGCCCAAAGAATTGTTCAAACGGTCTTCAAAAAAGATTAGCGAATCTTCAGATCAGTCCTTTATATATCCAATGACATCTCTTTAAATTTTGAGAAATTTAAAATTCCTTCTATGGAGCCTAAACCACATAACTTCCAGAATTTGGCTATTATTTTTGGTACCAATTGGTTAACTCTTTGAATCACCTACTGTTATCCTTGATTTATGGGATCTTAACTCCATAAGTGGAAATTGTTTCTTCACTCATTTGAAGCTATGGTTTCTAAGGTTTCTTCCCAATTGGAATCACCCAATTTGGATGCAAAACTCGAGTTATTGTATTTTATATCTGAATTACTCAAATTGGCATAACGAGAATGCGCACATAGCTCACTTGGAAACTTTACGGGCGCTGGCGACGCACCCCACCCCCTTCCGGTGGCGGGCGTGCGACCACTCGCGAGAATGTCTGGGTCGTTACCTCTTAACAATTTAGAAACTCTGTGAATGACGATGTTGCTTGCTAAAACCTCCACCTATAAAATTTCTTTTCTAAACTTATGGAATTTCGCAAAATTTACGGCGACCTACTTGACTACGCGCAGGACATGTCCCAAATCTACGTATACATCCAATTTACATTATATAAAATATATAGCGTGATGCCAACACATTCTGCAAAAACTGCTCTATGTGCATACATATGTTCCATTATACAAGTTCAAAGTATTTCATACACAATATTCTTAATTACGACATGATATAAATGTCGGGGAGAATCTAATGCACTCAGTGATAGATGTGCATCACACAGAAGGAATAGTTTTTTAAAATACAAAATAATGAGCTAAAGCAGCTCGGTGAGTGTATATTTATAAAATGTTTTCTTTTCAGGAAAGAAACAACATCTCCAAAGCGTAAAACTTTCTTTTACAATTATTTTTAGGAAGCTTTACTTTGCTTTGTATTTGCTTTTAAAGTTTCTAAAACTTTTTTCTTAGCTTGCCCCTTTTGTACTTGCTTTTAAGTTTAAAACTTTGTACCCTTTGCTGCTTTTTGCTTTCTTTAAAAAGCTTATAAAACTCTCATTTCGCTAACACAGCAAGTTTATAAAACTTAAAAATTATCACTAATGAAAATTTAACCCAAAAACCTTTCACAAACCTTTGCTTTAAAAGTTTCTCAAAACTTTCATAAAAGCAGGGAGCCTGGGAAGCTCCAACCGCATTCTTTGAAAATAAAGCGGGAGCCTGGGGCTCAATAGTTTTACCTTTTAGCTCTCCGGAAGCACAGGCGACCAGGGGCTAAATAGTTGATTTTCAAAGCGCATCAGCTACTTAGCACTAAAACATGTATCGCTGGAGCCTATTACACTTCTTTGTACCTAGTGAACACGGGCACGAAAACACACGTGCGAATGGAAGGACACCAGGTCCGCATCACCTTTCAGTGAATATGGTAAAGATTATTTTACAGAGTGCCGCCATCGCATATGTAGTTAAGAGCTCATAACCTTATATACCACAATGCGTACCACGGTCTCCTTTAAATGCATGATGCTATGTCCTAAGTTTGCAGGCGAGGCAAAACTATTACATGTGTGAGATGTATTTCCGCATGCACGTCTGGGGATACCTCGACGGTTTGCTTGCTTAGAACTAGGGAAGGCCTTGTTTTCACAACTTTCATTGCTTGCTTGCTTGCTTAACTCCTTTTGCTTGAATAGTTTTTACACTTTGAAACCATTTAACCCTTTGCTGCTTGAAAAATGGTTTTATTGTTCAAGCCATTTACGCGCACCTTGCTTGAAAATGGTTTTTACAATTTAAAACCAATTACTTACCTTCTTGCTTGAAAATGGTTTACAATTTTAAAACCAATGCCGCTTTCAATTATGGTTTAACTCAAAAACCATTTGCTTGATTCAAATTCGTGCTTGCTAGCGAAAATGGTTTGAACTCAAAACCATAGATACGAGTGCAAAACAATTTATAATAATAATGACCACACTAGTATTTGAAGGAAATGAGTTTAGAACACTCACACTCTTTGCTTACTTCAAAACTTGAGGGCAGTTCCGCACCCGCCTTTACTTTAGCCTACACACTCTGGCGAATCTGACGACATATTATTCGCCTATGTATAGCGTATAAACCCGCGTACTTCACCGCATAAAAACCACTTTAAGGTCACACAACATTCATATAAAGTCAAATTAACAATTTACCACTTGAGCACTAAAAAAACCTAACAAAAAAACCACTCATTTGGTACCCTTTTTCCAACAATACTCTATGGACTTTATTACCCAAAAATTATTCAAAGGGTGTTCAAAAATTTAACAAACTATCGAGGATCAGGTCTTTATATATCCAATGGCATATCTTTAAAATTTCAATGTATGAAATTCCTTCTCTAAGGCCCTCTTTAAGAACACAAGTTACAGCATGTTTTTTGATTGACTCACTGAATCACTACTGTGGCCATCATAGTTTCTGGGATCTTAACTCCATAATTTGGAAATGGTTTCTTTACTCCTTTTGAAGCTATGATTCTAAGGTTTCTTCTACAATTAGATCTGCCAATTTGGATCACCAAAACTCAAGTTATTGTATTTTACATCTAGATGACTCAATTTGGCAGAACAGAATCTGCACACCAAGCTCCACTTTGACAAATTTTCTGGGCACTTTTGGCTTACAATTTTTCAAATGCACTTCCTTCAAGCAGATAACTTATTCCCCTAGATATCTATTTTACCCAGTTTTGAATCACTCAATTTGGATGAGTGGCTTTCGCCTGGCCAAAACACTACAACCCATACCCAAAACAGCAAAATCCAGTGAGCTACACGAGCTCACCTTTCAGTCCATGTTAGATTTGTTTTACTCTGCAAGTTCCTTCTACATTTGTATCCCTATCTCTTATGGTTCTTTACCAATTTGGGATAATTCATTTGGATGAATTAGTAACTTAATCTATAACCAAAAACAAAAACAGTGGTTTTACCAAATTTTGGACAGAATTTCCTTTAAAAACCCTAACATTCTCCTTTTACTTGTTCATCAAACTCAACATGGTCATCCAAACCAACTTCACAACACTTGTTGGTGATTTGGAACTTCATACCACAAAACCCTAGGTGAAAATGCAAGAACTCTACCTAAGGTCCTCCAATTCTTACAAAACCATAAAATTATGATGATTCCATGTTTAATTTCACCAATTGGGGTTTTTCCCCACAAAACTTCAAGAATTCTAGGGTTAATGCTTGATCCTCACCTCCACCAAACCTAGAACAAGGAGTAACTAAGTTCCATGAAGTATTACATACCAAAAGCTCAAGACATCAAATTACCCATGATTTCAAATGAAAACTTACCTTGGTTTTGGTCTCCTTCCACTTCTTCCTCTTCTTCCTCCTCTTCCTCTTCTTTTAGCTCTCCTTCTTGTACCTCCTTCATACGTGAAGCTAGCTAAAAATGGAGACAAATGATTTATTTGTTTGTGCCATCTCTATTTAATCTCAACTTTCCTTTAATTAGCGCTTAAGTCATAAGCACTCAACATTTGCATATCCAACTCTCATTACGCTAATAACGCTTTCATTAATTTGAAATTTGGCCCCTCATCTCTTTAATTTTCCCAGTTGTAACTTGTACTTGTTGTATTGTGTATCTCTACATAATGATTTCATATTCATGTCCTATTTGCTAAATGACAATTGTACGCACTTGTTCTCATACACAAATCCCCGGGTTTCCATAGCTTTAATTTCCTACTTTAGTCTCCAAAATACTACTATGTGACACTTAGAGCTCTTATGCCTCAGTTGTTATCTTGCTTTCCGGGACCCGGGCGTTACACTTTGGGGTTACAATTTGCATGCACTTCCTTCGGCTTTATTCCCCTGATGTATTTACCCGCTAATTTTGAATCACTCAATTTGGATGGTGAAACTCCATATTGCCAAAAACACTACAGCAATACTGAAAACAGCATAATCGGTGAGCTACGAGGCTCCTGCTCAGTCCTATGTTGGAACCTTAGAGCTACAATTTGCTCTTAGTCCCTTCTATACATTTAGCAGCCCTATCTCTTATGGTTCTTGCAGTGGAATCCAATTCATTTGCGGATGATTCTAACTTAATCTATAGCCAACAAAAACAGGGTTTAAAATTTTGACAGCAATTCCTTTAAAAACCCAACATTCTCTTTGTTTTTACAACCATTCCTTAAACCAATTCAACTAATCAAAGACAACACCAAACAACCTAAAACCTAGCTTTAGGAACTAGATCAAAACCAAGAATCATGAAATCCCATATAAAGATCGATAATCCATACCAAAAGCACAAGAAACCCAAGAAATATACATGAGTTCATGCAAGGCGAATCATACCTTTTTGCTCTTCCCTCCTTTGCCTGTAGCTGTTCCTTTGCTGTACCTCTCTTCCTTGCTCTACCTCCTCTCTCCATGGTTTGCCCTAGAAAAATGAGAACAAAATGAGACTTTTGTTTGTCTCATGCTCTCCTTTTATAATCCATATTTACCTTGAATTCCCAGGGGGTTTAGTCCTCAAACATTTTAATATTACAGATCAACTCTTGTTATTTCCGTTATGGCCCATCTCTACTCATTTTATGATTTTCATAGCCTTTATGGCTATAACAATTTTGCCCTTTATGTCCCATTTGATCAATTACAATTTTATCCTTGTTCTAGTACCACAATTCCCAGTTCCATAATTTATGATTTCACAATTTCACCTCCAAAATACCACAGTGACACTTAGTGCTCATGAGTGCCCCTACGGTTACCCGTACCGTACACCCTCTTGGGACGGAGGCGTTACAAATCCTCCCTCCTTTAGAACATTTCGTCCTCGAAATGAACAAACTAAACTCAAAGGAAAGGAAAATACCTCATTCGGAAAATAATTGAGGGTACTAACGGCGCATCTGAGCCTCTGGCTCCCAAGTAGCTGCCTCCCTCTCATGATTCTTCCATAGGACTTTAACCAAAGGAATCACCTTACTCTTCAACACCTGTTCCTTGCAATCCACAATCTGTACAAGTCTCTCCTCGTAAGTCAAATTCTCCTTTAATTGCACTGGTTGTTCTCTTAACACATGTAAAGGATCTGGAATGTATTTCCTCAACATCGACACATGGAATGTATCATGAATTCTTGATAACTCTGGGGGTAACTTCAACTTATAAGCTACTGGCCCCACTTTGCTCACAATCTCATAAGGTCCTATATATCTTGGACTAAGCTTGCCTCGCTTCCTGAATCTCAAAACACCTTTCCAAGGGGAAATTTCCAAAAAAAACTCGGTCACCTATCTCAAACTGCAAGTCTCTACGACGGTTGTCCCCATAACTTTTCTGTCTATCTCTTGCTTTCTTTAAGTTATCGCGAACAACTTTCACTTTCTCTAAAGTGATCTGTACTAGTTCAGGGCCTACTAGTCTTCTCTCACCAGCCTCATCCCGACACGCGAGTCCTACGTTTCCTACCATACGATTACTCGAATGGAAATACATCTACATACGGCACGATAGGCACATTTGTTGTGGCGAACTCCATCGATTGCCAAATAGAGTATCCCAACTCCCCTTGAATTCCATCACTGCAAGCTCGGCATATCCTCTAACGTTTGAATGGTCCTCTCCTAGCGGCCATGCAATGAGGATGAAATCTTGTCTTTGAAATGAAAATGATACACAAGTTGTTGCAAACTAGAGCTGAAACACGGATGTGAACACAGGGTCGATGCGAAACTATCGAAGCTGGAGACCCATGAAGTCTCACTATCTCATCCACATACAAGCGGCCCGACTTTTCTAGAATCTCAGCATTAAGCGGGCGGAAAATGGCGAGACTTTGTCAATCGATCAACTATCACCCATATAGCATCATGTTGTCTACGAGTCAGTAGAGACTGTCACAAAATCCATAGTGATCTTCTCCATTTCCATGGAATGAGAATGCTTGTATCTTCCATGGGGCCTCACGATGCTGCACTTCACTGGCGATAGGTTAGACATCTGAAGGCGAAACTTGCAATCTGCTTTCTTCATCCCATTCCACGGTAATGTTCACGAGAGTCACATCATCTTGGTACTACCACTGGATGCATAACGCTACAGAGATGAATGTGTGCTTCTTCCATAATGTCTCTTATTTCGCCATACTCGCTTTGCATTCTACGGCCTTTCACTATCATGTCGTCATCTCTAATTTGAAACTGCTTTCTTTCCTTTTCTATCTCTTCCTTAAGCAATCATTTGTGGATCCTGCTGCATTTATACACTAGAATGCGGTCCACTAGAAGGGTATCTAAGCATGAAGCGTGGCTAACAAGGCTCTTGAATCCCTCGGCTTATCCAATATCACCTAAAACTCTCGGATCCACCAATAATTGGAAGATAACGTCTCATGTGAGACGAAGAACTCTACGGTCGCCTACTCAAAGGCATAACTACGACTTTAGCTTTTCTGGATGGTACTCGTAAATCTGATCGTAGTCCTTGAAAATCAGCTCAAGCCATCTTCTTTGCCTCGAGGTTTGCTCTTTGGGTGAAAATATATTGAACTCTTATGATCACAACAAAAGATACGCAATGAACACCATATAAATAATGTCTCCATATTTTTAATGAGCAAACACGACTACTGCTAGCTCTAAGTCGTGTGTCGGGTAATTATAACTCATAATTTCTTGAAATTGTCTACAGAGGCATATGCAATCACCACTATCGATGCATCAAAACACAACCAAGGCCTTGCCTAGAAGCATCACTATAAACCCACAATTATCTCCCATTTAGTAGCTAGACCCGGAGCTGAGTCAATCTATCTTTCAACTCCTCAAAACTCTGTTGGCAGGCATCCACCGAATCATACTTGACATCTTTCCTTGTATCAACTTGGTTAGTCAAGAATTTGCTATCACGAAGAACACCCTCAACAAACTTCTGTAATACTGCTAAACCAAGGAAGCCGACCTCGACACATTCTTTGGTGGTTTCAATTTACCCGGCTTCTATTTTACGGGGATCCACGCTCCACCCCCCTCGGGGGCTGAAATCCACGCAGCTGAAATTCCACCTTGTCAAGCCAAAACTAGCACTTGCTCAACTTGGCATACAATTAGCCGGCTCCCTTAGTGCAACACAATCCTCGGGGTGCTTTGAATGTTCCCTCTAAACTACACTGGGCCACTAAGGATATCATCGATAAAAACTATAAGCTTGAACTTCACTCAAATAAAATTTTGGAATACAGGAGTTCATCAAATCCATAAGCATTCTTAGGAGCATTAGTCAAGCCGGAAGTCACGGGAAACTCATAATGCAGTAGCGTGTCACGGGCTCGATCTTAGGAACATCACCCTCCTATAACCTCAACTGATGATACCCCGACCTCAAGTCTATCTTGGAGTATACTCGAGACCCTTGGAGTTGATCAAATAACTCATCGATCCTAGGGAGTGGATACTAATTGCGGATGGCGCTCTATTTAATTTGCACGTAATCTATACACAACCGCAAACTCCATCTTTTTTTCACGAGAGAAGGCGGAGCTCCGTAGGGGATATGCTCGGTCGAATAAATCCTTACTTAACAATTCTTCTGGCGGAGCCTTAAGCTCTCTCAGCTTTCAGGAGCCATCCTACTCAGGAGGGGCGAAAATGGGCCGATCCACCGGGATCAAATTAATGGTGAACTCCACCTCTCTTTAGAACACCTCAGTTTCTAACCTATGCAACCCTGCTTCCTTTTTATAACAATCTAATGTGGCTACATGGCGGGACCGGCCAATCTATCAAGGCCACATCAAAGTCCCTCATATCTAAAGCTACAGATCCGGCCCGGGAACTCACATTACTGTCGGAACTCTTATCTACATTTTCTGTTTGAGAGCCGCTTCGGATCTCAGTGGAAGAAGCTCTCATCACGACCCTCTAATGGTTGGGTCTACATGCAGAGCGATCTAAGAGAAGGCCTAGATACTGCCGAAGATGAAATCGTGGCTCCTGGGTCCACTAATGTATATGCATCATGATCAAGGATAGAAATAATACCCGTAACCACATGCGGGTATACGCATCTGGCGAGTCACGGCATAGACCACGGCCCGATACGGGTCTGTTTGCATCCACTGGGAGCCTTTACCTGCACCTGCGCCTTTGGTTGCCTCTACCTACAGGTACTTGGCCCTACGCGGAAACCTCTCCCGAAGACCTCACGAGTGCTCATCTCTGCGGTCTTTGGGGTAAGCTAGGCTGTCACGGTGTCTCTACACCCGATCATTCAGGGGCACTCCCTTTTGAAATGGCCTTCCTGGCCATAGTGGAAGCTGCTGTGTGCTATATCTCTTACCTCCCATGGTGGCCGCCTCGACACATATGAAAAATGGGAGGAATGCTCTTGGATGCCCGCTGCTAGCAGCGGGGCCTCATTTGATCCACGACTGAGAGATAGCTCATACGACTGCACCTGAGCTCATAGCTTGCTTTGTTTCTTTCTTTCTCTTTGTCTTACGACCCGGAGCTACGAGAAGTGCACAGTGCACTCCTCTTACTCTGCCCCTGCTACGATACATAGGCTGTAATATTTTGCTCAACTCTCGGGCGGCGCCAGCCGTCCCCAAATCTATTACGAGGAACCAGCCAAATGCACTGCGATTCGGTGTTGAAATCAACTAAAAGCCTTTTGCCCCGGGACTTCATCGACTGAGATATATGGAACCAATCTAACCGAGTTCGAGAACCTCTTCTCATATTGTGCGGCATATTTCTTACGCTCTAACTTGAAGAACTCCTCAATTTTTGAATCCTTGTGACTCTGAGGAAAAGAATTCTGCTCCCGGTGAACTCTTGTTGAAATTGGTCCCATGATATGCCGATGGGATACCTCTTCTCGGCATCCCACCGTCCTTAGCCCTGTCTTCCATGACCGAAAACAAGACTCTGCTTTGCTCATCCGTGCAGCCCATAGCTGCGTGGCGCGTTTCGATCTAGCCATAACGGTACGCCACGGATCATCACTACAGGTCATATGGCTTGGCGCCCGGCTTACGTATCTCTCTGCCTCTCGACCCTCCCAAGTTCTTCAAGAACCTCTCTAGGTGGTGAGTGAGCTACATTTAGCGACCAGGTCGCTATGGCTACTATGCACGGCTGTCTGTGACACACCTTTCTGCGTAAATATTTTTAGGCTTGAGCTCCTCACGGTACAGCCTAGATGAGGTCGACGCGACTGCTTCTTGGAGGTGGGTTCATAGAGGCGATATTGGAACCAACTACGTGCTCATCTCTCTCAGGTACAACAGGACGCTCGGAAACCTCTGGAATGACTCTCCTAGAATGACCTCTACGTCCTTTGCCTGACATAGTGCTATATTTACCAAAA
This sequence comes from Tetrastigma voinierianum, assembly GCA_016808115.1. Lineage (NCBI taxonomy): Eukaryota > Viridiplantae > Streptophyta > Magnoliopsida > Vitales > Vitaceae > Tetrastigma > Tetrastigma voinierianum. The sequence continues at coordinate 202,359 of JAEQBH010003801.1, forward strand.
ATCAACTATTTAATACTTTGAAACACCTCATATGTATGTACTTTGAGTTTGAAAATGCATGGTTGCCAATAGTGTAAACTTGTATCACGAAAACTCACGATGCTTACTAACACGGTTTCCTAAGACTTGGCTCTATTACCAGCTTGTGTTGGGATCATTTCGGGTTATACCCGACTTATGCTCGATACCACCTTGATGAGCCCCACCCACTATCGGCGGGTGTGCGAGCCACTCCACAATCCCCAGCCGTTACCTCTAACGACTAGAAAATCCTGTGAAGCGAAGCCGTATTGCTTGCTTCAATCTCGTATAAAATTTTCTTTTCTAAACTTATGATTTTATAAAATTTCGGCAACATAACAGCTGCATATAGGACATGTCCCAAATCCTATATACACAATTTACACTATTTCAAATATGGCAACCAACAACATTCTTTCAAAAGAGCCTTAAGCTCCACACATTTTCACAAAATCACCTTATGTACATACATATATTCCTTTATACAAATTCAAAGTATTTCCTTACCTGAAATAGTATTAATCTGGCCGCAATCACAGTCGGAGAATCCTAAAGCTGCTCGACATCCGGCGTGCACATACGGAAAATAGTTTTTAAAGCGGGGAAAATAATAGGCTAAACGAGTTCAGTGAGTGTATGCTTTATAAAAGGATTTCTTTTCTGAAAATATCTCAAAACGGTAAAACTCTCTTTACAAGATATTTTCCAGAAATCTTGCTTGCTTTGCTTAAAAAGTTTCTAAAACTTTTCATACTTGCTCGCTTGCTTTGCTTTGCTTTTCTTTAAAAGTTTTCAAAACTTTTGATACTTGCTTGCTTTGAAAGTTTACAAAACTTTTCAAAAATCTCTTCCTTGCTTTCTTTACCTTGCTTTAAAAGTTTCCAAAACTTTTCATAAACCTCTTGCTTTAAAAGTTTAAAAAACTTTTCTCAAACCTGTGGGATCCACAGGCTGACCACTTGCTTCAAAATAAAAAGCGAGGGCACAGATAATCGTTTGCTTTGAAACAAACACGGCACCAGGCTCAATGTGCACCAGTGGTTGATTTTTTTTTCAAAACTGTAAAAAACATTCTTATAAATCATCAACCCTTTGGGAGGCCTTTCACCTTGTTGTACCTGGTGAACCACGAGCACGGGCATCGGCCAGTGCCGATGGAAGGACTGGGTCCGCATCACCTAGGTGGAAGGGCCTTGGCCCGCATCACCTTTTCCGGTAAATATGGTGGAATTGACCTGGGTCTCCATCACCATAATTTAGTTAGAGCTCTAACCCTATATACTCCAGTACGTGCCACGGTCTCCTTTAAATGCATGATGCATGATCTAAGTTTACCGACCAGGCAAATCTAAAATACATGTATGATATCTCTTGCTTTACCGCGTAGCGCGTACGCGGAATATCGACAGTATGCTTGCTTAAGACTGAAAGTTTTTGTTAGAGCCCTATTTTACAAAAAATAGACTTTTGTTTACTTACTTGCTTCTTTGAAATATGGTTTTACAATTCAAAACCATTGCTTGCTTTATAAAGTATGGTTGATTACATCGAAAACCATTACTTGTTTGCTTTTCACATATGATTTAAATCAAAACCATTTTGTTTGCTTAAAAACTCATTGCTTGCTTTAAACATGGTTTACAATTAAAACCATTAAATACCAGTGTAAAACAGTTTATAATAATAATACACTAGTATTTGAAAAATAGGTTTAGAACATTCACCTCTTTGTTTCTCGAAACTTGAGCACAACTCCACTACTTTCCCGCCTTTGCTTTTAGCCTACACCTCAGCAGTCTGACAGCGTGTGTCGCCTGCGTATAGCGTAAGAGCTTAACGTACTTCATGCAAGTCACTTTGGGGTCACACAACATTCATATAAATCAAATGAACAAATTACCCTTGAGCACTAAAAGCCCCTAACAAAAAAAACCCTTGTTTGGCCAACCGTTTTCCAACAATACTCTCGGACTTTATTACCCAAAAATTATTCAAACGGTCTTCAAAAATTGAAACTCTCAAGATCAGTCCTTTATATATCAATGACATCTCTTTAAATTTTCAATTTAAAATTCCTTCTATAAGACCCTCAACCACATAACACAAGTTACAGCATGTTTTGATGCTAATTTGGTTAACTCCTTTGAAATCACCTACTGTTATCCTTGATTTATGGGATTTAACTCCATAAATTGGAAATTGTTTCTTCACTCATTTGAAGCTATAGTTCTAAGGTTTCTTCTCCAATTGGAATCACCAATTTGGATCACCAAAACTCAAGTTATTGTATTTTATATCTAGATTACTCAAATTGGCAGAACATAATCTGCACATAGCTCCACTTGGAAAACTTTCTGGGCACTTTAGGGTTACAATTTGCATGCACCTCCTTCATATAACCTATTCCTAAGTCTATTTTACTGTATTTTAATCTTTCAATTTGGATGAGTGAAACTCCACTTATTGCCAAAACACTACAATATGCAAAGCAATTATAATCAGTGAGCTACACGAGCTCACCTTTCAGTCCATATTTGGGAGCCTTAGAGCTACAATTTTCTCTTGGTCCCTTCTATACATTTGTAGCCCTATCTCTTATGGTTCTTTACCAATTGGAATCAATTCATTTGGATGATTCTAACTTAATCTATGGCCAAAACAAAAACAGGGGTTTTACAAAAATTTTGACAGCAATTCCTTTAAAAAACCCAACATTCTCCTTTGTTTTTTACAACCATTCCACAAAACCAATTCAACCAATCAAAGATAACACCAAACAACCTAAAACCCTAGCTTTGGGAACTAGATCAAAAACCAAGAACCATGGAAATCCATACCATAAGGTCTAATAATCCCTTTACCAAAAGCCTAGAAATCCAAAATATACATGATTCCATACAAGCAAAATCCATACCTTTTTGCTCTTTTCCTTCTTCTTCTTCTTCTTCTTCCTCCTCTTTCGCACTCTACTCCTCTCTCCACGGTTTGCCCTAGAAAAATGAGAACAAAATGAGACTTTTGTTTGTCTCATACTCTCCTTTTATAATCCCATATTTACCTTAATTGAAATTTAGTCCTCAAGCATTTTAATATTGCAAATCAACTCTTGTTATTTCCATTATGGTCCATCTCTACTCATTTTATGATTTTTATACCCTTTATGGAAATTACAATTTTGCCCTTTATGTCCCATTTGATCAATTACATTTTATCTTGTTTCTAGTACCACGATTCCGGGTTCCATAATTTATGATTCCCTAGTTCCTCAAGCTACGGTGACACTTGGTGTAGCAGGTGCCCCTACGGTTACGTGCAGTACACCCTAGGACGGGCGTTCTGAGATGATATGCTCGTGGTTGGTTGGAGATCCCCGGACTCATTACGGTGGACCTAAGGATCCATGGACATGTCGAGTGGAGTATCTCAGATGGATGGATTGGTACGGCGACTTACAGGGTCGTTGCTCGATTGTGTGGCGTGGAGGAGTTCGCCTACACGCGGGGGACGGTATAGTGCTGGTATTTGGGGGCAAACATAATATTTGCCCACCAGGTGGTATCTGAGTCAGTGCTTGGGGCGGTTAAGCGGGTTGGCTAGCCCGAGCCTTACCACAAGAAGGCGAGAGACCGGAACTTAGATCTACCTCAGTGGTGTGCGGTATGTGGATGTTTTTCGGATGAGCTACGGGTGCCTCCACGAGAGGGGTTGTAGACTTCGGTGTCGAGGTTACACCTGAGTGCTTCACCCGTCTCTATGACTCAGCGTAGGATGGCACCCGGTTGAGTTCACGGGAACTTCAGTCGGCTTCACGAGTTCTTTGGATAAAGGGGTTCATTGACGAAACGCCCACCATAGGCGCTCACAGTTTCTATTTGCGAAGAAGAAGGACCAGACCCTTGGTATGCAGTGATTCACGAACGATTGAACGGGGTTATGAAGTGATCAGAATCGATGCACCTATTCTAGGAATTTGATGATTTATTTGATCGGTGGTTGAAGGAAGCAGTGAGGTTTACTCAAGATAGACCTTCACATTGGTTACCATCAGTTGAGGGTTAGGGAGACAGACATCCCTAAGACAGCGTTTAGGACGCTTTATAGGCACTTTTAGTTTACGGTGATGCCCTTTGGATTGTGAATGCGCGCATTCATGGATCTCATACGCAAAATTATTCCAGCCCTATCTAGATCGGAGTTTGTCGTAGTCTTCCGTGGATGAAATTTTTGATCTACTCGATCGAGTGGGAGCATGGTATCACTTGAGGATCGTATTACAGGTTGTTGAGAGACCATCGGTTGTGCGCTAAGTTCGATAAGTCACGAGTTTTGACTTGCGAGGTGAGATTTTAGGACACGATGGTGTCGGTATTAGGAGTGTCGGTCGACCCGAGGAGAGGTCGGGGCGTAATGAGTTGGGAGGGCCGAATGTTAATCTTGAGATCGTGGTTTCTTGGGATTGGCTGGGTATTCGGAGATTCGAGAATGGGCTAAAGTTGTCCATTCGGGCGGGATCGTAGGACTTAGCTTCACGGGATAGGGGCTCCCGTAGTTGGGAAGACCCTGACCATAGAGAGAGAGATCGAGGATGCGGAGCACTCGGGATGCGGGTGTTGGTAGCAAGAGGGAGGATCGACCTTCTTCTAGTTCAAGGAGCGGAAGACTTACCTTCCGCAAAGTTCGGGACGAGCTAGATTGGGCATGTGAGCAGGTTGCCACTAGGAAGACGGGGGATCCCGGGGCTTTGGGACAGCGCAGTCCCTAGTTGGGCGCAGAAGCGGGGAGAGTATCGGGTTTATTCCTCTACACCCTAGTGCGGGTCGAGGAACCAATTTCCAATTTAGGGTCTTCTCTGACACTCGAGCTGCCTGAATAAGTGAAAGGGGTACAGAGTGTGGAGTCGAAGTCGAGGACGAATCGAGTTGCGCGACGAGGCGTAGTGGACCTTAGGGTGGTAGACCTATTGGTTTTTTATGTCAGGTTTGACATGGATGAGTTGACAACCATCGGGTTGTTAGTAATTGTGACCTTAGTTGGGTTGTCCTACCCGACACGACCTTGGATTTGGGCTTAAGGTTAAGGCCTTTAGAGAAGCCAGGTATAGATGTTCTTCCCTAGGATGTAGGGTGAGAGTTGACCTGATAGGTTTGGATTATGAGTGAAAGATCTCAGATTACTCATGGTGGACGGGATAGGGTGTCACGGTGTAGCGTGTGCGTTCGTGTGCCGCGGTAACATCCGCGTCGAGTCGGTGTGGATCTGAGTGCGGTCATTCGCGCTCTTGGTGAGTGTGGGTTGAGTTTATTTTTAGGACTACGTCCAATGAAGACTCATAGATCGATTTAGGAAATGTAAGAGGCTAGAAGTGTAAGCTGAAGAGTTATGTTAATTGAGATGAAAACACACGGTCAGGTTATCACGTAGACTTAGAGTTGAGTGATAGGAGTCGGGAGTGACTCGAGATTTGGATACCCCTTTGGAAATTGCATTGGGTGTTGTTGAGCCGACAAGGGCTCGGTATATGGATGTCATACATGACAGGGACTAGGTTGACGATCCATTGGATTGTCAGCGATTGTGACCTTGGGAAGGTCAGCATTTACACATAAATTAAGGGTTGTGTAGGGTTACACGTTGTGTGGATTATATACAGGTGTTAGAGAGGGACACCTTTGCGGGCATCGATCCTGGAGTCATAAGGGTAGAGGGCCTTTTCCCTTAGTGATTCACTACAGCAGTGGATTTATCGGGCGAGTATACAAATGGCACCATATGAGGCATTGTATGGGAGGTCTGTGATCACCAATTATGTTGGACGAGGTGGAAGAGAGAGCTCCATCAACTAGTCACGATGGATTAGAGACACCTCCGAGAAGGTGACCTTGATACGATAGCATCTTCTCACGGCTCAGAGCCGGCAGAAGAGCTATGCAGATGTGCGACATCGACCCTTAGAGTTCGAGGTTGGGGATCACGTCTTCTTGAAGGTGATGCCTAAGAGAGGAGTGGTCAGGTTAAACTGGCGAGGGCTTCTCAGCCCAGGGGTTTGTGGGCCTTTGAGATGCTCGGGGATGGGCATTGTCGAGTACGGTTGGCGTTCTGGCCGGCATGTCGGTGTCCACAGGTGTTTGCGTCTCCGACCTGGAGTATCGCCAGATCCAGCTCATGTAATGGATTGGGGACAGATCGAGGTTGACACTGATGGGACCTTTGAGGAGGGACCAGTATGTATTTTGGATAGTCTTGATCAGGTTTTGCGACGCAAGACCGTGAGGCTAGTGAGGTGCTATGGCGACATTATGGAGTGGAAGAGTCAATATGGGAGGCGAGAGGACACGTCTGGGCCACCTATCTTCTTCTGTTTAGGGATGAAGGTGTGGTTTAGTCATTTAACATTTAAATGACTAGTTTACATGCATGGTAAAGTGCCGTTGCATATGCATGAGTGGTGTGATTGTCCAGAATTTCGGGACGAAATTCCTTTTAAGGAGGGGAGAATGTAAGACCCGAGAAAATTCAACTTTCTCAAAAAGGGTAAAATCGTAATTTCGGTCAAAAATCCAAAATTTATTCTCTAGATCTCAGATGATGAAAAATATTTCAGAGTTGGAATCGTCTCGCAAAATCTAGCTAGCACGTCGAATTTTGTCGAATTCCGAGATAGTCGGAATTTACCGATTTGAGGTCGCATTTCGGGTCTTGATAAAACGATATTTGATGTGACAAAAATAACATATAACATGTATTCATGTGCCATAAGTGTACGAGTAGAGAAAATGATGGAAATGAATGACCGAGATAGTGTCAGTGTCAAAGCGGGAAAAGAAGGGTTGTAAATGTCATTTTGGAATGTGTGATAATAAAACAAAGCCTTCAATAATTATCATCTTCTCCATTAAATTGAAGACCAAGCGTGGGGGGAGGAGGCGGTGGCTATGGGTTGTGTTTTTAAGAGAGAGAAGGACCTCCTTCTCTCTAGATTATCGGGGATTCGATCGTCAGTCTTGACAGAGGAAGAAGTGCTCTACGATGGGGCCTACGTGGGCGCGGTTTGGGAGTTTTCGACAGAAGAACTCCCGAGTGAGGTAGGGGATTTATCCTACTTGGGTTTTACACTTTGTTTAAGTGTATTTATGATGTTTGAGTTGTTTGAGGCCTTGAGCAGCGGTTGGTCGGTCCCCCAGGCAGGACCGGTGTGAAATTTAGAAACCAATGGACAGCCGTGTCCACGGGCATTTGGTTGGTCATGGGGAAATGTGTGTTTAAATTGTATTGTGATGTCACGTAAGGTCGGAAGTAGCCATGAAGTCGGGTTCCCAAAGTGAGCCGATGATTGGATGAATGGATGTGAACAGTAAACCCGAGGGTTTTATTGTTCATCTGAATAGTGACACGAAAATAAATTTTTGTGTGAAAACGTGTTTAATGAGCAATTCAATTAAGGTGCTCGTGTTTAATAATTAGCCAAGTGAAGGAGCTAATTTTTTGGTGTAATGAATTGTGGAATTGCATAACATGTTTGTGTGATTTAAATTATGTGAATATATGCATGATTATATATTTGCATGTGTTATAGAATGTTAATGGAATTGACATCATGCATTCCATATGCACTGGGGCATCCAAGAAATGTAGGAATGAGTGCATGAGGGGATTCTTGAGAGGATGATTTCGAAGGGTTGACTAATAAATAAATTATCGGAGTGTATCCATTATAATATCGAAGGGTAGTCCATATATAAAATATCAATCGTCGAGTGACCCAATTGATATATCTCGGAGGATGATAAACACAAATATAACATCGGGCAGTCCCACTACTTATATCGGAGGGTAGTCCACAAATAATAACAAATATCTTTGTTAAAATAATGTTTCTCATCGTGGCTTAGGCAAGTGTGAGAGTCGAATGAGGACTCGGGGTATAGTGTTCGGGTAGACATTCAGTAGGATCATGCATTTACTTGAATGTGTGTTTTCTTTAGACATACATGCCTTAGGTGGAGAGTAGCCCATTTAGGGTGATTCCACTCACCGAGCATTAGCTCACCTGTCGAGGAACATATTTTAGGTACGGGAGGCGCACGAGAGACGGCTCATCATAGAGGCCGCTTTAGAAGAAAACCGGGTTGTGGCTTTTGTTTTATTATGTATACATGTATTAGAATTCTAGAATTTTGATATATGTTTGTATAAGAGTGAATTATCAACTCTTGAACCATGAGATATGTATTTGGTTGGGATATATTGGTTTGATGATGATAAGGGGCCCAAGTGGCTATTATTTACTCTCCTTTGGACCCTATGTGGTCGTTGGATATTGGACGGGTTATGTACTAAGGGTGAAGCTCCCATCTGAAAGGGACTCACCCTTGATTTTCGTGAGATGTGGTCCACTGACATTCATGAAGTGTTTCCATAGGCGGCGGGTAGTCAACGGACCCCGAGTTTAGGCGTCCATATAACTATTGATTGAACTTGGTAATGAGAATTAAGAGTGAACATGCATTTCTTCAATATGAAGTTATCCATGTATATAAAGTATATGGTTGACTACAACATTTAATGTGACTCATTTCACACTTTTTTTCTAAGTTGCGCCAAAATTGGGATCATAAGTCTATTGAGAGGAAATAACTTTATACATATGTCTCTATCAAATGAAATGTAATACAAATGCTAGTACTCTATCTCTCTAAATGTTATGATATTTAGTTATTTAATTTCACTTTAAAGAGAAGTTTGTTAGGTGCGATTATATGGTTAGTTGGTGACTATCATAGCCTATTCTTTAATTTATTTTAGTTCCTTTATAGCATCTTTTATTGTGTTAAGGTGAGTTAACATGAATCCAATGTTGAAGAGGCTTGTGTAAGACTTTCAACATTTATAACTATTATGATTTAATTACTCGATTTCATCATTCGGGCATGGGAGAGCCGAGTTATCACTACCCTTATATAGTAATGAAAATGCAGCCCTAATTTAGTAAGGTTTCCATAATGTTATTTAATTTTTATGGATAATAATGATGATGGTGATGGTGATGGTGATGATGATGATGATGATGGTAATATTAACAATAAAAGGGTGGAAGATATTAATATTGAGGCATGTTGATGGATAACTATCTTCATTATATAAATCAATGAAAATCATAATACTATATTGAGAAAATTTTTACAATTTAATAAGAAAGTTATGAAAAATATTTATTCATATAGAAATATTATATCAGTTTATGAATACTTGTGTATTTGCTAAAATAACTTTTTCTTTAGACCATTTTGAGGAAATTAAAAAATAAATAGTAGTGACAAGAAAGAATTCAAATATTGATAGAAATTGATTTTAATTTATATTACTAGGCGATTGCCCCATTGATCTCAAAGTCTATCAAAGCTTAATGCATTAAAACTATTGGTACAAGCATTGAAAACACCACCACCTAGAGAACAACACCCGGTCATCCTCATACATCCCATCAATGACATTGAGAAGAACACCACCTACTATGATGATTGTGTTTTTTACACATAACCATAAAACTCATAACTTAGAACAACACCATTTAGTCTAGTTTTAGTCTACAAACACTCCACACGCAAGCATTTGTTTCTACCTTCATCTCTACCCACCCGGTCATCAATTTTCCAAACAATCCTTTTCCACCCCATGAATCATCTCCCTTCTTAAACTTTATTATGTTCCATACAAATTATGGGTTGATAACCTTCTTTTGTTTCATTGTATATACAGTGAAAATGTTCATTCAAGCGCAAAGGGTGAAACAGATAAAAACGAGTAAAGAAATGTTCACACCCTATGTTTTCTTTGTTAGTACCCATCACCGGGGTTTTGCAGGTCAAAAATGAACTAAAGCGATCAACGCCTAAAATGGGTAGCAAGAAACCCCCAGTTTGTGTTCTTGATGCTTCAACTTATGCGGGGTTTTGGATTCTCAAAGGGCTTGAGTAGAGGTTATCCAATCCATGCTACCATGTAAGAAAATGGTAGGTATGATTTCTTAACTTGTTTATGTTTAGGGGACTCAAATCAGATTCAGTTGAGTTTTCTCTTTTCTCTTTTCTCTTCTCTCTTTCATATTTGTTATTTATGGGTATATTTTTTGGGTCAGTTGCAGGAGAGATAGATAGTGAAGATTAGATAATCAAGGAGATGAAGAGGGTAGAACCGTAGAAGAGAGATTGGTGGTGTTTACAGCGGATGTTCTGGACTACCATGGCACTCTGTGGCCTTGGAAGGGTCGATCTCGGCGTTTTTTTTTAGATGAAGAGGCAACTCTTGGTCATCTTCCGTTGAGACAACGTTGCCATCTCTTGCCTCCCCATTCAACTCTCCAGTAGGTCTACTTGTATATATGAATGTTTCATGATTTTTTTTTTTTTGGTATGCAATGCGATTTCAAAGTACCTCATTTATGCTATGTATTTGAAGAATCTGGATGTTACTTTTCTTATTTTAGTTGTTATTACGGAAAATGTAGATTAGGAAAAAACTATGCATACCTTTTCCTTTGTTTTTTTTTTTTTTTTTTTTTTTGTAAAATTTAGAAGCTTGATGATCTTTAGATATGGATAAGAATAACGACCATCTTGATGGTGTTATTTATGAACTCTACTATGTTTTTTAATGGTATTAAACAAAAGGCACACTAAAGGGAAACAGAATGAAATATCTAATGCCCGAATCCTGAGAATGTATAGTACATGGCTGCCCAGGGCGTATCACGAAGGCTCATTAAGTGTCATTGTCGTATTTTGGAGATGAAATTATAAAATGATAAATTATGGAACCCGAGATTGTGTATGAGAATAAGGGTTAAAATAGTAATTGGCCAAAAAGGACATGAAGGTCATAATCAAAGTAGAGATGGGCCATAATTGAAATAACAAAAGTTGATCCTAAAATTCTTGGGAGATGGAGGACTTTATTGTAATTAGAAGAGACTTGAGAATATAAAAGAGGGAGACCAAAAGCCAAAATTTCATTTTGGTCTCAAATTTTGCCCTAGCAAAACCGTAGGAGGAGAAGAAGAGAGAAAAGAAAGGAGAGAAGAAGAGGAAGAAGAAGGAGAGGAGAAGAAGACCACAAATCAGGTATGTTTTTGCCTTGGAATCATGGGTATTTTGGATTCTCTTAAGGTTTGGTAGGAGATTAGTTGCTCCTTTGGTCTAGGGGTTTGGTGGAAAGATCCACATAAACCCTTGGGTTTATTCTGTTATGAGGTAAACCCAATTGGTGGAAAATAAACATGGAATCATCAAATTAGTTTTATAGAAGAATTGGTAGACCTTTGGTTAAATTCATAAAGTTCTTGGATTTCACCTAGGGTTTTGTGGTATGAGTTCCAAACACCATTACAAGTATTTTAGGTTTATTTTTGGATAATTTCCATGATGATTCTTGAGGTTTATGAATTATAGAAGTGTACATCGTAATTGGTATCCAAAAGTGCTTAAAAACTAACAATGCAGGCAAAATTTCGGAGGGTGTGATAGTGCAGGGGGTGTACAGTACACCCACGAGAAGGCAACTGTCTGCAGTATGGTCCAACTTTATCAAATGCAGGACATCATCTAACTGTAAGTGCAGGTCCAAGGTGTACAGTACTGGTGAGCCCAAATGCGGAATCTTGTGTTTTGTATGAGTCGCTGGTCGTGCAGATGGTTTGAACCTTAGTAAATAGATTTAAGAGAGTTCGAGGAATAAGATTGGAACTCGATGAAAAGCATCGCCGTGCCTGCCTCGGCGAGAAAGCGATTGAGTGTGATTAAGTCTGGGAAGTACGTTAGTTTATCGTGATACGTGTTAGGAGATTAATATGTCATTAAGCCTTCCGAGTTTGAGTGTCAGACTAAAAGCAAAGGCGGGGAAAAGTGTGGAATCGTGCTCAAGTTTAGCAAGCAAAGAGGTGAGTGTTCTAAACCTATTTTTCTCAAATACTAGTATATTATTATTATTATAAACTGCTTTACACTGGTATTTAATGGTTTTGAGTTGTAAAACCATTTTTCAAGCAAGCAAGCAAGTAAGCAAATGGTTTTGAATTATTAAACCATTTTTCAAGCAAGAAAGTAAGCAAATGGTTTTGAATAATTAAACCATTTTTCAAGCAAGCAAGTAATGGTTTTAAATTGTAAAACCAATTTTCAAAGAGTGAGCAAGCAAGCAAGCAAAGTGAATATTTGTGAAAACGGTACAACAATCCCTAGTTCTAAGCAAAGCAAGCGATCGAGGTATTAAATGCGTGTGGTGGTGTTAGGATCTCATACATGCATTGTAGTTTTGCACGATTACGTAGAGCTTAGGTCATACATCCATGCATTTAGGGAGGCGGGCGACGTGCATGAGTATATAAGGTTATGAGCTCTAACTAAATTATGGTGATGGCGACACGAGGTCAATTCCACCATATTCTTTGGAAAAAGGTGATGCGGGACCTGAGGTCCTTCCACGCGTGGTTGATGCCAGGCTCACCGTGTTCCGCTAAGGTACAACGAGCAAGTATATGCCTCCGATAGATTTGATGTTTTATAAGCATGATATACCCGTTTTGAAAAAAAATCAACCATTGCTGCGGTGTGAGGCTTCCGTAGAGATTTAAAGCAAGCGTTGAGCCCGGGCTCCGTTTATATTTCAAAGCGATCGGTTAGGCCAAGCTCGGAGTGGGATTTTTAAAGCAAGCGGTTGAGCCCGAACAACATTTTCAAAGCATGCGGTTGAGCCCGGGCTCCGGTTTTATGAAAAAGTTTTGAAAGAAACTTTTTAAAGCAAAGGTTTGTGAAGGTTTTAAGAAACTTTTCAAGCAAGATAAAGCAAGCAAGCAAGAGAAATTTTGAGAAGTTTTATCGACTTCTAAGAAAGCAAGCAATAAGAGTTTTATAAACACTAGCAGAAGAAAGTAAGCAAAGCAAGCAAGCAAGTATTAAAAAAGTTTATAAATTTTAAAAACAATAAGTACGAGAAAAGTTTTAGAAACTTTTAAAGCAAGCAAAGCAAGTAAAGCTTAAATATTTGTAAAGAGAGTTTTACATTTTTGAGAGTGTTTTCGGAAGCAAAACATTTTATAAGCATACACTCAACGAGCTCGTTTGGCTCATTTATTTTATATTTAAAAACTATTTTCAGTGCAGTGCATAAGGCACGGATTGCAATAGGATTTGTCTTGACATCAATATAAGTGTTGTGTATTAATAATATTTTGTAAGAACATACTTTGAAATTGTATAATGAAATATATGTATGTACATAGTGTAGTTTTGTGATAATGTATTGGGTTGCTGGTTGCCATATTTGGATAAAGTATAAATTGGATGTATACAGGATTTGGAATTGTATGCTTATGTACGGCCAAATCATCTTTCGAGTTTCTGCATTGCCAAGATTTTTACCAAATCCTAAGTTATAAATAAAAGAAAAAATTTTATGCGAGGTTTAAGCAAACAATACGACCGCTTCCGCGGGAGTTTCTAGTACGTTAGAGTAGCAATTTGTGGATTTCTATGGGAGTGGTAAACACACTCGCATTTGGTAGGGGGTGGGGGTGTGTCATCTAAAAATAAATGACCCTAAATTTATAATGAAGTGACCCTAAGGTACATATCGGTAGACTTTGGAAAGTATATTGCCAAGATGATAAAATGACGGGTTTCTGACAACTTTAATACTTAAAATAAAAAATAAGTAATAAGTGTATCAACTAAAAATAATTTAACTTAAAGTCAATTGAAGTTGATAAGTAAGTATTAGAATTTTACCAAATACCTGTAGTATGTTTGATCAAATAATTTAATATCACATTTAAAGTTAAAAATAATTTTAAGTAGTAAGTCAAATAGTTAACTTATTCTTATTTCAAATGTCTTTTACTTCATTTCCCATATTTAATGAAAGTATATTTTACAATTATAACTTCACATTACAACTTATATTTTATAGTAAAATAAATTTTTATAAATATCGTTGAAGTTTAAAGATGACCGCTATATCAATTTAATTGTTATAATAGAATTTTAAGTCAATTTTATGAAACAACCTTAATACTTAAATAAAAAATTAATAAATAAATTTAAGTCAATAACTTACTAGTAATGTAAAGCAGAAAAATTCAATTTTACGAAAAGGACAAACAGTATGATTTCGGTTTGAAAACCGGAAATTCTCTAATCTCGGATAATGAAAGCAGTTGCACCATTAAATTCGTCTCGCAAAATCTAGTGACCCAGAAAAGTTTTGTCAAATTCTGAGATAGTCGGAATATTTTATGAATTTTTGGGTGATAAATCGCCAGTGACTTCAGGGACGAGATTTTTACGAAAATCTCGGAAGTTAGAAAATGGCTTGAGTTAAAGTTCATTTAAAATAATTGGCGAAAGAAATAAAATTTTTCGAAAGCGAGCCAGTGAATAATATAAGTTATCTTATCAAAGTAATAATAATAATAATAATAGTGTGTGTATTATAATATTATAATAATAATAATAAAAAAAAAGATTATAAAAGCAAAGTGATGGGATGAGACGGACGAGAATGAGAGAGGAGAGGGAGAAATATTTTAATTTTTTTTTTCTTTTTGTTTTTTTTTGCGGGATTGACTCGGATAGTAGGTTTAAATCGGGACGAGAGGCAAAGTTGATCTGTGATGAGGCCTCTGCGTGGACACCAAAAAGTTAGAGTTTTGACAAACTCCGTGAGGTAGGGGTTTTATCTTACTTGAAGTTGCACTTTATTTAAGTGTTTTATAATGTTTCGGTTGGTTGAGGCCTTGAACGGCCGTTTGATCGGTCCCAAAACTTGGGACGAGGTATTCAAATTTTGGAGCCCATTTGGGCCAGTCCATTGATTGTGTAGGGGCTGTTTGGGAATGTTGTTTCATAATTTATTGAAATATTTTTTGAAATGAATGGCTTAGGTTAGTAATGGAATTAATAGGTTAATGCATAAGCTTGATGTGTTAATATGATGTCCTGATTATATTGAATATAATTAAGCATTAATATGAACCTTTGGAATGAGATTGTGATTTGCTCAATTATATGGAATATAATGGTGTGTGTGAAACCATTGGAAATGGGATTGTGAATTGCTTTCGAAATGAGCTAATTTGTGTGATGTTTAATGAATATTAGATAGCTCAAGAGTGAGCTAGTTTGGTGATGGATTTGATCCATGTTAAATTACATGTGGTGTGAATGTAATTTGTGAATATATGCATAATTGATATATTGTATAAAAATGATTGAAATGACATAATGCATTTCATATGCATTGGGTAACCTAGAATTTAGGTGTGAGTGCATGACATGAATTTTCTGAAAAACGAATATGGTTGCGAAAGGAATTTCACAGGATGATTTTCCGGAGAATTGGGTTGGGAGATGGGCCAACAGATAATTTCGGATGAGGACCATGATTGTTTCGGAAAGCTCACCAACCAATTCACCTCGGAGAGTAGTCCCATATTTTTACCGACACTTCGGTAGTTTATTTTCAAGAACAACAAGTTTTTTTTTTAAAATGATATTTTTCTCATACATGGCTTAGGCAAGTGTGAGGGAGTTGGTGAGAACTCGAGACATAGGAATGGGCATGTAGACATTCAAGTAGGATCACGTATTTACTTGAGTGTGTGTTTAAATTGGAGCATTGTATATGCATTTAGGTGGAGTGTAACCCATTTAGGGTGATTCCACTACTGGGTGATAACTTACCCTGTTGAGGGAACATTTTTTCAGGTACAGGGGGCGCTCGAGAAAACGGCTCTTCTTAGAGGTCGATTTTGAAGAAAGTCGGGTTGTGGCTTTGATGGTTTTTTGGATAATATGTATTAGAATTGTAAATTTTAATATGTATTTGTATTAAGAGAAATGTATAACTCTTGGACTATTGGAATATAGTTGGGATATTTATTTTGTGAGTATTGGTTTATGGGTCCAAGAGGCCATTTTTACTTAGGTATGTGTCTCGTGATACGAGACGTATAGATTTTCCGCAGGTTGACGGGTAGTCAACAGACCCCCGGTTTTAGGGCTTCACAAGTAACATTTTAACTAATAGTTAACTAAAATTATTAAGTAATAAGAATTAAGTTTTAACAATCACCCTCTTAAATTCATTCTTAATAAAACATTATTAACTTTTACTATTTTTGAATTGTTATATTCATTCATAACAAATACATATTCATGAACATGTTAATATCAAAATTTTATAATATATAAACTTATATCATATTTTTTAAAAAAAAAATAGATATTATATATCATTTATTATCATATTAGTATTTCAAATTTTATTTTAAAAATGATTCAAATTAAGTTACTTGATATTATATTAAGCCTATACTTCGATGGTTGTAGATTTAATTTGAATCTAATTATTTTTCATTTATTTTATTTTTACTTTATTTTGATTTATCGAACCCATGATTTTATTTGATTAGATTTTTTCCTTTTTTGATTATTATTATCATTATTTATTTTATTTATTTAGAATTTTATTTTATCATTTATCTTTTAGGAAGGTGGGGGATCCTTTTCCTTTAGGGGGGTTTTAGGGTTAGGTTTGGAGAGTCCCTATATATATGAGCAATGTTTTAAAAACCGGACCGGTGATTGAACCGGAAAAGTTACCGGTTCACGGTTCACTGGTCGGACCGGCGGTCGAGCAACGGTTGGGGTGATATCATAATCTATAATTTATATTTTTAAAAATATAAAATTATTTTAAATATATATAATTTAATAATAATGCTATTTATTTATTTTTATATAATTCGTATCAATATTTTAACTTTCATTGAAAAAGAAATTTCAAATACTATAAAATGAGAATTTATTGAAAATTTAAATATTTATTGGTAAAATTTTAAATCTCTTTTGTATATTTAATATTTTAAATTTCAGGAAAACATAAAATTTATTAAAATGAAAAAATAATATTTACATTTATATTGTAATAATTTTAAAAATGAATATTATAAATTTGTTTACTTAACATTCACCAAAACTCAAAATGGCATAGTGGTTTAAAGAACCTCTATTGAACTTTAGGACCTAGGTTGAATCTTGCGAGTTGGAATTTTTTCTTTATTCTTCAAACCCCCTTAATCTTGTCCCACATCGGATAGAGATAAAGAATTGAGGGTCTTTATATACCTTGCCATTCTCATAAGTGTACAATGAGGTCTTGGGCTATAGGTTAGAGTTGGGCCTTTGATATGTGGGCTGTTAATTAAAAGTTTTATTTAAATGTTTAATGGGTTGAGTTGGGTTGGACCGTTCAGTTCACATAGAATCGTTAGGTTCGAGCGGTCCACCAGTCCAACCGCGGTTTCGAGCGAAGGGTTCATGGCCTGGGGTCAAATGGCCTCCGACCCAATGGGTGAACGGTTGAAGCCTTTCGGTCGACGGTTCGTAGGCGATTGATCTGGGTTTAAACATTATATATGAGAGAGATGAGGCTGGGGAAAGAAGTTTGCTAGTTCAGGAACACTCTGAGTTTATCGGGCATGAATTGAATTTTTTTATGGAGACTAGGCGCTAGGATGATGCTACGATTAGGTTGGTAAAATATTCTTCTTGCAATGTGTTTTTCTCGTATACTTTAGTTGGATTCATGAGATTGTTGCCAGTTTTGGTTTTACGTGATAAATTTTTAAATAGATTTTGTCAATTTTCATTCTCAGTTTCAGTTGTGACGCCTCAAATCCCGGGGGTCCGTTGACTACCCATCAACCCGCGGAAACACTCGTGAATGTCAGGTGACTCGACATTTCTCACGAAAATCGGGCAGAGTCTCCTTTGTACGGGGAGCTCTACCCGGGATACATAACCTTTACATAACCTGTCCCAACAATCCAATATAACAATCCATAAGTAAAACGGCCACTTGAGCCCACAAACCAATACTTATCCTCATAATTCCCAACTATATACAATAGTTTCAAGAGTTAAGAAATTTCTCTTATACAAACATATATTAAAAAGAAAAACATTCTAATACATGTATACATAATAAAACCAAAGCCACAACCCGACTTTCTTCTCAAACTCGGCCTCTAGGACGAGCTGTCTCCTCATACGCTCCTGCACCTGAAAATGATATCCCTCGACAGGGTGAGCTAATGCTCAGTAGTGGAATCACCACTAAATACTCCACCTAAGGGTGTACTCTCTGTGCTCCCAATCTTTACACATTCAAATAAATGCATGATCTAACGAGGCGTGGCTCTACAGCTATGTACCAGAGTCCTCACCGACTTTCCTCACACTGCCTAACCACAGCTATAGGAAACATTATTTTTAACAAAGATATTTGTTATTATTTGTGGACTACCCTCCGATATAAATAGTGGAGTATCTCCGATGTTATGTTTAGTGGACTACCCTCCGACGTATATCAATTGGGCCGACTCCAACGATTGATATTTTATATATGGACTACTCTCAGATATTATGACTTGGACACCTCCGATAATTCTATTTGTGATCCAACCCATAAAAATCATTCTCTCAAAGACCCCCTCGTAATTAATGAGTTCTGAGAGGATTACGTGCATATGGAATGCATGATGCCAATTAATTGATGCCTCTTGTCTATAAATATATAATCATTATATCATTATAAATTTAAATCACACCAACATGTACATTTCATTCCATTACACAAAAATTAGCTCACATGAGCCCAGCCCAGTCGCTGCGATCAATTCAACGAATTATAGGCCAAACACGGTTTTCACACAAAAATTTAGTTTGTTAATGCTATTGCATGACATTAAAAACCCTCAGGTTTACTGTTCCGTCCACTCATCAAATCATCGGTACATTTTGTGAACTCCAAATTTCACTTAGCCATTCCCGGCCTTATACATCAAAGCATGCATTAACACATAAATGCACAAACTAGCAACCAAACAGCTGTGACGTCACTGACTGTCCACATGGGTTTCTGTACCCACCCTGCCTCCAAGCTTTGGACCGATCAAACGGTCACGGCCTCATCCAATTCAACATTGTAAATACACTTAAACAAAATGTAAACCCAAGTAGGAAGAAACTCCTACCTCACGGAGTTTGTCAAAACTCTGAAACCCGCTCACGTCGCAGGTCTCGATGCATGCAACTTCCTTCATTCCGACGACTTCCGATTCCGCCTGATCGCCTCGTAAACTTAGAGATGAAGACACTCTCTCTAAAAGTATGGAAATCGGCTACAGACCTGATTTCCCTCTCCCACGCTTTCTTTGGTCTTTGGTTCAATCAAGAAGACAACTCACTATTGCTCTTTTGTCTTTTCATCTTAAATAATTTTCAAAATGACATTTACGTCCTTCTTTCTCATTTGACACTCTACACTATCTCTACTGGCCCATTTTCATCCTTTCTTACTCATGCCACGTATGGCACATGAGTACGTGTTATATGTGACTTTTTGTCACACTGACATCGCTTTACTTCAAGACCGAAACGCGATGCTCTAAGAACGTGTCAACTCCGACGCTTTGGAATTCAACGAACCACGTGCTAGCTAGATTCATGAGACGACCTAACGGTGAAATCCAAGCTTTCATTATCCCCGAGATCTAGAGAATAAATTTGATTTTTTGATCAAATTACGATTTTGCCATTTTTCCGTAAATTGGAATTTCTGGGTCTACATTCTCCTTCAGCAATTTCAACCCAAAATCTATTAATCATATTTCTCACCAACATGCATATGCAACGGCACTCTACCATGCATGTAAACTCGCCATTTAATTATTAAACGACTAAACTACGACCTCTCATCCCTAAACAGCAAGGCGATATTTGGTCCGCATCGTGTCCCTCGCGCCCATCGCGACTCCTCCACTCCATAAATACGCCCATACAAGACCTCACCACCTCGTCTTGCGTCGTAAAACTTGGTCACGGCTATCCTAAATGCACACTGGTCCCTCCTCGAAGGTACCATTAGTGTCAACCTCAATTTGTCCCCAATCTACTACATGAGCTGGATCTGGCGTATACTTTCGGAGCATGGAGATGTGAAACACCTCGTGGACACCTGACATGCTGGGCGGTAAAACCAACCGGTACGCTATAGTGCCTATCCTCTCGAGTATCTCGAAAGGCCCAATGAATCTCGGCTATAGCTTCCCACGCTTGCCGAACCTGACCACTCCTCTCTTAGGAATCACCTTGACGTGATCCTGACCTCGAACTCTAGGGTTGGCGTCGTACATCACGCATGAGCTCTTACAGGCTACGAGGCGAGTGAGTAGGCATATTTGTCGTGTCAAGCTCACCTTCTCAGAGGTGTCTCTTAATCGAATCGGGACCCGGGAGTGGGCTCTCTCACATTACTCCCGGTCCAACATAACGATGATCTACATGGCCTCCCATACAATGCCTCAGTGTTGCCATCGCCATACTCACGCAGTAGCTGTTGTTTAACGAGGCCGAATTCAGCTAGGGCAATTGCTCTTCCAGAGCTGCCCTTATGATCCGGGACGTATGCTCGCGACGAGTCCTCCTAACACTATATATAATCCACACAATATGTAACCCTACACAACCCACACTTGGTGTGTAAATGCGACCTTCGAGGTCACAATCAACGACAATTCAATGGACCGTCTTTGGTCATGTCATGAATGACATCCGGCTATCTGGGAGCCCCTTCTTGGGTTGTGACAACACCGATGCAATTTGCAAAAAGGGGTATCCAAATCTCGACCACTCCCGACTCTATCACTCAACTCTAAGTCTACGTGATAACCTGACCGTGTGTTTTCATCTCGATTAACATAACTCTTCGGCTTACACTTCGAGCCTCTTACATTTCTTGAATCGAACTATGAGTCTTCATTGGACGTAGTCCTAAAGACAAACTCAACCCCCACTCACCAAGAGTGGTGAGATGACGTCTGCGTGCACCCACACCCAGGCTAGATGTTACCGTGCACCGCGAGCACTTAATAATGCCATACTATGACACCCCGTCGGGGTTCACCATGAGCGAATCTCGTAGATCTTTCACTCATAATCCCGACCTATCGGTCGACTCTCACCTACATCCTAGGGAAGAGCATCCCATCGCAGCTACCCAAAGGCCTTTACCTTAAGCCCAAATCCAAGGTAGTGTCGGGTATGACAACCCGGCTAAGGTCCCGATGCGTGCTTGATGGTTGTCAACTCATCCATGTCAAGCGACGTCAGCTGACGATATAATACACCACCTAAGGTCCACCAGCTTCCGGTAGTAACTACGATCGTCACGACCGACCAGCACTCACGGCCTCTCTATCTTTAGTGGGGTGCTTGTATGTACCGAAGTGAAAGCGGTTCCTCGAGCCGGGTACTAGGGTGTGGAGGAATGAGCCGTACTCTCTCACCGTTCTGTTGGCGGAATTTGCCATCCCGAGTCACGGGATCACTTGTCTCTGGGAGCAATCCGGGTCTCACATGCCCGATCCCGGTCACGATCACGAAACTCGTGTGAAGCGAAGTCTTACGCCTCTTCCACAGAACTAAGAAAAGGTTGATCCTCCCTCTTGCTGACACGTATCGAGGTGCTCAGAGCATTCTCGATCTCTCTATGGTTGAGCCGTCCCGACCCATGAGTCCATGTCCCCATAGGCGAAATCTACGATCTTGCCCGAATGGACAACTGGCCCATTCTCAAATCTCTGTAATACCCGGTAATCCTAAATACGTGTCTCGTGGGTGTTTGGTCTCTCACTCATGCTTTACCTTAACCTTCTACGGGTTGGCGACCTCGATGCGACACCACGTGTGAATCTCACCGATAAGTTCCAAAACTCGCACTTGCGAACTAAGGCGTACAGGCGTGGTCTCTCGACAATGCCCAAAACAATCCTCAAGAAGTGATACTCATGCTCCCATATTGGGGTAGATCAGAATCATCCCGAAGACTACGACAAACACTTATCTAAATAAGGTTGGAACACCACATGCGTAAGATACATGAATGCCCGTTAGTGCATTAGTCGATCAAAAAGGAGCATCATAGTAAACTCAAAGTACCCTGCCAGCGTGCACTAAACGCTGTCTTAGGGTTATCTGTCTCCCTAACCCCTCGGTGATGGTAACAGTCACGAAGGTCTATCTTGGGAGTAGACTGCTCTCTCAGTGATCAAACAAATCGTAATCTGTGATGGGTACCAATTCTTGATCGTAACCACGTTCCTTGCTTGTAGTCAGTACACAGTCGAAGGGTCTTGTCCTTCTTCTTCATAAAATAGAGCTAGGGCGCCCCATGTGGTCGAAGTGCTCGGTCTAATGAACCCCCTTGTCCCTGGCAGCTCTACATGCTTGGACTCGAGTTCCTATATTTCAATTGGTTTAAATGCGCTGGAAATCCTGAAAAAACATATCCATCCATTCTTTTTTTTTTTCATCAATACCAAAATAATTTCATATATACTTTTTTTTTTTCTTATTTTCCAGAATATTCTAATAAATTTATAAAAATTTATTTTATTCAATTTTCTTCAGTTTTACACTGTAAAACCTTAAAAATTAATTTTTCTTCACCTCTAAACCAAATAAATTTATGAAATTTATTTTCATTTCTTCTCTTTGTTCCAGTTTTTACACACTGTAAAAACTCCCAAACATTTTCCAACATACTAAGTGCTAATCACTAAGCACCAAATTCATACGTATATAACAATTCATGTTATAATCATCATTGACACCGCTTCTGGCGCGTACGGCGTCTGCGGCGCCACTCACAATCCCGACCATTACCTCGCGACTGAAATCCTGACGAAGCGGCGTATTTAACTCAACGGCATAAACATAAAATTTTTCTTTTATTTTAGGACTTAGGATTTGAGGTAAAATCTTAGCGGCGGAAAAATTTCGGCATAACCCGACTGCGCATAGTCTAAATTCCAAATCTGTATACATCCAAATTTATCTTATATCAAAATATGGCAACCGACGCTACCAACACATTCCCATCATACTAACTATGTACATACATATGTTCCATGTAAAAATTCAAAGTATGTTCTTACATGATATATTTAACACACAACACTTATACAATGTCAGGACCAATCCTATTATGCTCTAGCATCTTGCCTACCTGTACCTGGAAAATAGTTTTTAAAATGGAAAATAACAGGCTAAAAACGGTGCTCAGTGAGTGTATCTTTTATAAAGGTTTTGCTTTTCCGGAAAACATCTCAAAAATGTAAAACTCTCTTTTACAATTATTTTCCAGAAGCCTTTCTTTGCTTTGCTTGCTTTAAAAGTTTTTCAAAACTTTTCTTTGCTTGCTTCTTTTTTTATTTCACTTGCTTGCTTTTAAAAGTTTATGAAACTTTTAATACTTGTAGCTTTGTTTCTTTTAACACAAGGCTTTGTAAAGCTCTTATTTCTTGCTTGCTTAGAAGTTTATAAAACTTCTCATACTTTTCTTTTCTTTGCTTCTTTATCTTGTTTGAAAAGTCTCTTAAAACCTTTACAAACCTTTGCTTTAAAAGTTTCTCAAAACTTTTTCATAAACGGGAGCTTAGCTCAGCAGCATGCTGAAAATAAAACCCGCGGGAGCTTGGCTCCAGCCGTCGTTTGAAATCTAAACGGGGGCTGGGCTCAACGTTTGCTTTAAAACTCTCACGGGCACAGGCGGCCAGGAACCAATGGTTGATTTTTCAAAACTGTATATCATGCTTATAAAACATCAACCATTGGAGGCCTATTTTTGCTTACAACCTATGCTCAACCGTGCTGGTGGAAGGACCTTTGTCCGCGTCACCTTTTTCCGGTGAATATGATGGAATTGACCTCGTGTCGCCATCACCATAATTAGTTAGAGCTCGTAACGCATATACTCCACACGTACATGCCATGGTGCTCCTTTAAATGCACTTAATGTATGTCCCTAGGATTTGCTTGAGCCGGGCAAAACTACAATGCATGTATGAAATCCTAACACCACCGTGCACGTACGGAATACCTCTGACCGGTTTGCTTGCTTAAAACTAGGGAAGGCCTATTTTCTCAAACTTTCTTTGCTTGCTTGCTTGCTCTTTATAAAATGGTTTACACTTTGAAACCATTTACTTGCTTCCTTGCTTGAAAAATGGTTTAATTATTCAAAACGCCATTTCCCAGCACTTGCTCTTACTTGAAAAATGGTTTAATTATTCAAAACCATTCGCTTACTTACTTATTTATGGTTTTACGATTTAAAACCAATGCTTGCTTTTCAAAAATGGTTGCTTCAAAAACCATTTGTTTGCTTCTAAGTCGATTCGCTTGCTTCTTGAAAATGGTTACAGACTCAAAACCATGAAATACGATTAATAAAAGCAATTTGTAATAATAATAATAATAATAATACACTAGTATTTGGAAAAATGGTTTAGAACACTCACCTCTTTGCTTGCTTAGCAGGCCTGGAGTTCCACACTTATCCATACTTTACTTTTAACCTACCCTTTCGGCCGAATCGACAACAAATTAATCGCATAACTTAGCGACTAGACTTAGTCACACTCTTCATACTCTTTTAAAGCTAAGGTGCTAAGGGTTCTATTCATTGGAATCGCAATTCGAACGAAACTCAGGATACGTCCGAGAAACAACCGGACCCACTCTATGTCAGGCGATGCGGGAATTTTTTCTTGCACATGACCCCACTTTGAATGAATTTTTAGGCCACATAGGATCATAATTTGACGATTCCTACTTCTTAAGTTTTGTTCTCCTTGAAGCTATTTTACGTAGCCACTTGAATCACTCAAATTGGATAAGAAATGAGGGGTTGCATGGCGAAATAGCCCCGGTCGAACGAACCCGAACGGTTGTAGGTACAAGCCCTGACTTGTACAGTACACTTTATACGGTGGGGGTTGTACCGGTACAACGCTATTCATGTACGGTAGAACCACATATTTTGCCCGATTTTGCTATTTCTCCCACTTTTGATGCCAATTCACTCCCCTCTGAAACTTCTATAATTCATAATACTTCAAAAACTAACTTGGAAATCATCTAAAAACAACTCCATCACATTTGAATTGGTGCTTTGGAACCTCAAAACACAAAACCTTAGGTGAAAAATCCAAGAACACTACCTAGGTCCCACCAGATTCTTCTACACATCATGTAATTTGATGATTCCAAGTTCTTTACATCGGTGGGGTTTTACTCTCACTTAACCCCAACGAATCAAGGTTTATTAACTGTGGCCTTTACACAAAATCTAAGCCAAAGGAGGAACAATCTCTATAGAAATTCACACTAAAAGCCCTAGACATCAAAAGACATTTGATTCAAAGATAAACATACCTTAATCTTTGGACTTCTCCCTCCTCCTTTCTTAACTGCTTTTCTTCCTCTTGGCCTCTCTTCTTCTCTCAAAACCCAGGTGGAGCCCCAGCCAAAGTTTGAAACAGGAATGAATTATTTTGTTTGTCTCCCATTTGGTCTCATATTTTTGCCTTAATTGAAATTAGCCTCATCTCTTTAATATTGAAATTGTAACTTATTGAAATTCCCTACTATGACCCATCTCACACTTAAATTTTGATTTCATATTCTTTTGCTTCGTAACAATTGCACCCTTGGTTTAATACCACAATTTCCGGTTTACCAATTTATCATTTCCTATTTTAGTCTCCAAAATATTTCAGTGTGACACTTGGTACTCTTATACACCCTATGAGTATCATGTGCGTACACTCTCTCGGGAATGAGGGTGTTACAAAATCCTCCCTCCTTAGGAACATTTAAGTCTCGAAATGAAAACTAAAACTCCAAACAAGGAAGGAACATACCTCATCCAGAATAAGTGAGAAGTGCGATGGCGCATACGGGCCTACGGCTCCCAATGGCGCCTCCCTCTCCATGATTCTTCAACAAGACTTTAACTAATGGGATCACCTTGTTCCTCGATATTACTTTTGTTCTTTGCGATCCACAATGCACTGCGGTATCTCCCTCATAAGTCAAATTCTCCTTTAAGCGCAGCTGGTTGCTTTCTCTCTCGATAAATGTGAAGGATGCGGGATATGTACCCTCGACATCGATACATGGAATGTATCATGAATCCTTGATAACTCTGGGGGTAACTTCAATTTGTAAGCTACCGGCCCCACTTTGCTCACAATCTCGTAGGGTCCCTATACCTGGGTTCGCTTTCCTTTAACACGATCTCGACACACCTTTCCAAGGTGAAATCTTCAAGGGCTTGGTCACACATCTCAGCTATAGTCTACGACGGTCATCCGCATAACTTTTACGTCTATCTTGCCTCTTTAAGTTATCACGAACAACTTTCACTTTTAAAGTGATACGTACTAGTTCGGGGCCTACTAGTCTTCTCTCACCAACCTCGTCCCGGCCTGCTTCAGTCACATTTCTGCCATCTGAGTGCCTCATGTAGACCATATCTATCTTGACTTGATAGCTATTGTTGTGGCGAAACTCCGTCAGTGCCAAGTGGTATCCCAACTTCCTTTGAATTCCATCACACAGCTCCTCGACATATCCTCTAACGTGCTGAATAGTCTACTCTACAGGCTAGCCATCCCGTGCGAGGATGAAATGTTCAATCTTCTTTGAAATGTAGGCGAAGTACCTAGCTGTTGTTTGTAAACTAGGCCAAAACACGGATGTGAACTGGGGTCTGATCGACCTTATGTTGGAACCCCATGAAGTCTTACTATCTCATCCACATCTGACTTGGCTGACTTTCACAAGAATCTTCGACATTAGCGGTGAAAATGACGGATTTCGTCGATCGATCGAAAAGCCCCATCACCCATATGGCATCATCTTTGTCTACGAGTCGTGGAAGACACGTCGCAAAATCCATAGTGATCTTCTCCCATTTCCATCACTGAATAAGAGTAGTTGTATCTTCCCTACGGACCTCGATGTATACACTTCACTGGCGACGAGGTTAGGCTGGGAAAACGAAGCTTCGTATCTTTCTTCATCCCATTCCCATGTTCTTTCAAAGTTCTATACATCAGGTACTGGATGCATAGCATCTGCGGATGAATGTGCTTCTTCCATAATGTCTCTTTTCGGTTCATGTTCTACGGCACACCACGTTCTGGGTGCTCATCATGCCATCACACGATTTGAAACTACCTTTCTTTCCGCGCTGCTCTCTTCTTTAAGCAATCATATGTGGATCACGCGATTGCCTTGCTAGAATACGGTCCACAGGAGCGGAGTCTAACATGAAATGTGGCTAACAAAATCGAGAATCCCACCGTATTATCGATATCACCCTAGCTCTGGATGCATTGATAGTGGAAGATATAGCACGATCTCATGTGAGACAAAAGAACTCTCTGATCGCCTACTCAAGGCATCACAACTACGACATTAGCTTTCTGGATGGTACTCGATGATCTGATCGTGAGTCCTTAATCAACTCAAGCCATCTTCTTTGCCTCGGGTTTGCTTTTTGGTGAAAATATATTGAAGACTTTATGATGCGTAAAGATCCTACAAGGAACACCATATAAATAATGTCTCCCATATTGCCGATTGCAAACACGGCTGGCGCAAGCTCTAAATTAGGTGTGTCGGGTAATTCTCCTCATGCTTCTTTTAGGCATGCAGGGGCATATCTGCGATCCTTTTTTATCGTGCTGCGTCGAAACCTGACCCGAGGGCCTTGCGGAAGCATCCTTATAAACCCGCAAAATCCATCTCTTTCCATTGGGTAAAGCTAGGCCCGGAGCTGAAGTCAATCTATCTTTCAACTCCCTCAAAACTACATTTGGCTGGGCTTCTACCCGATCATACTTAACATCTTTTCTTGTCGGCTTGGTCGGTGGAAATTTGCTATCACAGGAGAACCCCTCGACAAACTTCTGTAATACCACCGCTACAAACCAAGGAAGCCGACCCAGCCTCGACACATTCTTTGGTGGTTTCCAATTTTCCACTGCTTCTATTTTCTGGGGATCCACACTCACCCCCTCTGGCGAAATTACATGACCAAGGAATGCCACCTTGTCTAGAGCTAGCCGACACTTGCTCAACTTGGCATATAAGCTGTCTCCCCCTTAAGTGCATGCCACAATCCACTCAAGTTGCTACGAATGTTCCTACGAACTACCTGAATACACTAAGATATCATCAATAAAAACTATGGCGAACCTATCCGAGATACTCTGAATTTGGAATACTCGGTTCATCAAATCCATAAACGCTCTTGGGCGTTAATTGAGCCAAATGGCATCTGCAAAACTCATAATGCTGTAGCGTGTCACTGAATGATGTCTTCGGTACATCACTCTCGAACTCTCAGCGATGATATCAGACCTCAAGTCTATCTTGGGTATACTCGAGATCGCGGAGTTGATCAAATAACTCTCATCAATCTGAGAGTGGATGCGATTGCGGATGCTTGACTCTGTTCCAATTACGTAATCTATACACAACCGCAAACTCCCATCTTTCTTTTTTTACGAAGAATGGAGCTCCCATGGGGATATGCTCGATCTAATAAATCCTTACTCAACAATTCCTCTAGCGAGCTTTAAGCTCCCTTAACTGCGGGAGCCATCTATGGGAGAATGGAAATGGGCTCGATCCACGGGAATCAAATCAATGGTGAACTCCACCTCTCTTTACGGAAATTAAACACGCAATATCATCACGGGGAACACATCAAAGGAACTCTCTAACAATTGGAATCTCATCTAATATAGTCCTCCTTCACAGGTCTCCACCACATAAGCTAGATAACCTTGACATCCTTTCTGCGGCATTTTACGTCTTGTCATGGCGAGAGAATCATACAAGAGATAACTCTCGTAATCCTACGAACTTTACCTCAATTTCACGGCACGTTCGGCTTTGCTTCCTTTTATAACGTCTCAGCGTGTCTGGGCGATAATCCATCTGAGAACCATTCAAAAGTCCCTCGTATCTGGCTTCTGAATCCCGCATTTGGAAATCCCTGTCCCCCAAATCGAACTCTACTATCTCGACTACTGCGTGCAACGAGTAATGGATCTCAATTTGGAAGGAAACTCTCATACGACCCTCTAATGGTTGGGTCTCTATCACGGAAACGATCTAGAATGGCTTGGATGCAAATGAATCGCGTAGCTCCCAGGTGCTAAGGTATGTCACGTCATGCTGAAGAATAAATAATACCGGTGATACATGCAGGTACGCATGCGCATCTTCTGGCCGAATCCGCAGCATATACTCGGCACCGAGTGCGAGACTCTGTCTGTATCCTTGAGACACTGCCTCTACCTCTACCACGGCCACCTCTACTGTAATTTGTCTTGGCCCCTCTGCTGGGAAACCTCTCCCAGTCGACTTTGTGTGCTCATCTGCGTGCTTGGGGTAGCTAGGCGGCCCGCGTGTCTCGGCCTGTCAGTGGCGAGGACACTCCCTAATAAAATGGCCTTCTTGGCCACCGGTCAGGCTTTTCTCCCCGTCTTGAATCTCTGCACTCCCCATGGTGTCTCTTCGACACATATGACAAGCAGAATACTGCAGGTGCTTGCTAGCGGCCAGGGACCTCATTTGATCTGACTAAGATGGCCTCTCGACACACCTCGAGCCATACGCCAACCTGCGCCCTTGTTCTTAACTGCTATCTTGTCCACGAGCTTTGTTGGGCGTGCACGGTGCACTCTCTTGCGTTACTTTCACACTTTGCTCGATGCATTCGGCGTAGTGCTGTTCGACTCTCGGAAGCGGCCTCAGCTAAGTCCCTAAATCTATTCTGGGACCAACGATAAATGCACTACGATTCGGTCTTTGTAGTCTGATAAAAACCTCTTGCATTTCAGGACTTCATCTGCTTGAATGTATGGAACCAATCTAACTAGTTCCAAGAATTTCTTCTCATACTCGGATACTGACATGTTCTTCTGTTCTAACTTGAAGAACTCCTTAATTTTTGAATCCTTATGACTCTGAGGAAAGAATCGGTCGTTAATTCCTGGAATTGGTCCCATGATATGCCATCGGGATCCTCCTCTCTACGACATCCCACCAATCTTTGCCTGTCTTCCATGGCGGAAGCAGGGAGCTGTATCGTACGGCTTCCCAGTAACTCCATAAACTTTGTTTACGGTCTAGCCATGACCAAACTGTACGGATCACCAACGCCATCCTTATGGCTTGGCGTAATTTACGTGCTCTCTCTATTGACCTCCCAGGTTCTTCATGGCCTCTCAGGTGGCGGTGGGAGGGGTTTGCGGCTAACGGCGACCTCCTTCGCCAGAAACACCTCTCTACATTGCAATACATTACCACTTGCTTTCTGTAGTAAGCTGCATTCCTGACACTTGAGCTCCCTTCGGTGGCGCGAGATGGTCGACTGACACTGGCTATTTGGAGGCTGATTCATAGATCTGGTAGTGGAACTCATACGTGCTCGTCCCTCAGTGCTGCGGGACCTTCGAAGCTAGCGGGCCCACTTTCTCCTAGGGCGACCTCTACGTCCTTTCTTTCTGACATAGTGTTGTAATTACCAACAATATCAAGCCCCATTTATTTTGAATCACTTGATATGTATGTGTACTCTAAGTTGGAACATGCATGGTTGCCATTACTTATGCTCGTACCACCTTGCGATGGTATCATATCTCAAGCCTTAAGTTGGTGTATCTGGCTTCTCGATACCACCTTGACACACCCCACCCCCCTCTTGGCGGGGCGTGTAAGGCACTCAATCTGACCATTACCTCTAACGACTAGAAATCCTGTGAAGCGAGAAGCCGTATTGCTAACCCAAACCTCCTATAAAATATTTTTTCTTTTATTTTTCGGACTTAGGATTTGGTAAAATCTTAGCGGCGAGGCCCCGGCCCGTATGTAATTTTACATAGTCTAAATTCCAAATCCATTATGCATCCGATTTACACTATATCCAAAATATGGCAACCCGACATACTAACACATTCCCATCATACTAACTATGTATATATGTTCCATGCATATAATTCAAAGTATGTTCTTACATGATATAATTAACACCACGACATATGCTCTGATAATAGGGATAATCTATTATGCTCCAGTCTTGCCTACTTGTACACAGGAAAATAGTTTTTAAAATGGAAAATAATAGGCTCGCGAGCTGGTGAGTGTATCTTTTATAAAAGGTTTTGCTTTCGGAGAAGCTTATCTTAAAAATGTAAAACTCTCTTTTCTGAATTATTTTCGAAGCCTTTCTTTTTGCTTTGCTTGTACTTTAAATGTTTTCAAAACTTTTCTTTGCTTGCTTCTTTTTTTCACTTGCTTTGCTTTTAAAAGTTTATGAAACTTTTTAATATTTATGAACTTTGTTTGCTTTTCTTTAAAAGCTTGTAAAACTCTTATTTCTTGCTTGCTTAGAAGTTTATAAAACTTCTCATACTTTTTCTTTTCTTGCTTGCTTTATCTTGTTTGAAAAGTCTCTTAAAACCTTTCACAAACCTTTGCTTTAAAAGTTTCTCAAAACTTTTTCATAAAAACGGGAGCTTGGCTCAACCGCATGCTTTGAAAATAAAACCCACGGGAGCTTGGCTCAACCGATCGTTTTGAAATCTAAACGGGAGCCTGGGCTCAATGGTTGCTTTAAAACTCTCGGGCACAGGCGATAGGGAACCAATGGTTGATTTTCAAGCGTATATCATGCTTATAAAACATCAACGGCTGGAGGCACATTTTGCTTACTTTACCCTAGTGAACACGGGAACGTGCTCAGATGCTTGATTGGAAGGACCTTTGTCCATGCGTCACCTTTCGGTGAATATGATGGAATTGACCTCGTGTCGCCATCATAATAATTAGTTAGGCTTCATGCATATACTCGCATACGTGTCGCGTCTGCTTTAAATGCATAATGTATGTCCCTAAGTTTGCCGACCCAGGCAAAACCTGGCATACATGTATGAAATCCTAACACCAGATGCACGTCTGAGAATACCTCGAGCCGGTTTGCTTGCTTAAAACTAGGGAAGGCCTTGTTTTCTCAAACTTTCTTTAACGCTTGCTCTTTGTAAAATGGTTTACACTTTGAAACCATTGCCTTGCTTTAGCAGAAAAATGGTTTAATTATTCAAAACCATTTGCTTACTTGCTTTCTTACTTGAAAAATGGTTTAATTATTCAAAACCATTTACTTACTTACTTATTTATGGTTTTACGATTTAAAACCAATGCTTGCTTTTCAAAAATGGTTTAACTCAAAACCATTTGTTTGCTTTCTAAGTCATTGCTTGCTTCTTGAAAATGGTTTGAACTCAAAACCATGAAATACCAGTGTAAAGCAATTTGTAATAATAATAATAATAATACACTAGTATTTGGAAAAATGAGTTTAGAACACTCACCTCTTTGCTTGTAACTTGAGCACACGGAGTTCACACTTATCCCATACTACTTTTAACCTACACTCCAACCCGAATACGAACAATATGAGTGTCTCATAACAACGTACTTCTAGACTTAGTCACACTCTTCATACTCTTTAAAGCTAAGGTGCTAAGGGTTCTATTCCAACTGGAATCCCCTTGATTCGAACAGAAACTCAAATTCGTCAGAAACAACCGGACCACTCTATGTCCAAAGCTGATGCAGGAATTGGCTTGCACATGACCCCACTTTGAGTGAATTTTTGATACTTAGGATCATGAATTTGATGATACCTACTTCTTAGTTTTGTTCTCTTAATTATTTTGCGTAGCCACTTGAATCCTCAAATCGGATGAAATGGGAGTTATGGCTTAAAATATGGCGGTCGAAACGGAAAACCAGAACAGGTTGTACCGGTACAACCTGAACTTGTACCGGTACAATTTTGCTTCTGGTGGGGTTGTACCGGTACAACACTGTTCATGTACCGGTACAACTTCCATATTTTGCCCAGATTTTGTTATTTCTCCCACTTTTGATGCCAATTCACTCCACTATGACTTTATAATTCATAATACTTCCAAAAACTAACTTGGAAATCATAAAAGCATTCGACATTTGAATTGGTGCTGGAACCTCAAAAAACAAAACCTTGGGTGAAAAATCAAGAGCTACCTAGGTTCTGATTCTTTATACACATCATGTAATTTGATGATTCCCGATTTTCTTTTACATCGGTGGGGTTTTACTCATGGCAACAAATCAAGGGATTTGTGTGACACTACACAAAACCCCTAGGCAAGAGAGGAACAATCTCGTAGAATTCGTCAGCCACAGACATCAAAAGACATTTGATTCCCAAAGACAAACATACCATCTTTGGACTTCTCCTCTCCTTTGCTTCTTCCTTCTCTTCCTCTTGGCTCTCTTCTTCTCAAAACCATTGGAGCCACAACCAAAGTTGAGACAAAATGAATTATTTTGTTTGTCTCCCACATTGGTCTCATATTTTTGTAATTGAAATTAGCCCCCTCATCTCTTTAATATTGGTAGTAACTTATTGAAATTCCTACTATGGCCCATCTCTACACTTAAATTTTGATTTTTCATATTCTTTTTGCTAAATGACAATTGCACCCTTGGTTTAATACCACAATTTCCGGTTTACCAATTTATCATTTCCTATTTTAGTCTCCAAAATATTTCAGTGTGACACTTGGTACTCTTATACACACCCCTACGATTATCATGTCTTGTACACTCTCTCGAGGACGGGGTGTTCTGATCATTCACCACGACAATCACGAGTGTCTCAAGTCTTACAAAAACACACCAAACACATGCATGCAGTGTCCTAGTTTTTGTCCCGTGATTTTCCTAGGTAATCTCATACCTAAACTTAACATTGAACCACAACTAGTGGTGATGGATACCCAAACCCAAGCTCCCTAGGTATTCATATACCTAAGCTCGTGCTGTTGTAGCGCTAATCCGGGGTCAGTTGTGCTGTCGACCCACGACACTCATGAATGTTGGGTGACTACCGACATTTCTCACAAAAATCGGGCAGAGTCTCCTTTGTGCGAGGAGCTCTACCCGGGATACATAACACAGTGCATAACTTGTCCCAACAGTCAGCTGCCCAGCCCATTAATCCATGGGTAAAGCGGCCGCAGTCCCACAAGTGATACTCATCCTAATAATTCCCGACTAACCTTTTAATGGTTTGAGTTGAAATTTCTCTTATACAAACATATATTAAAATGAAAACTTTAATTCTAATACATGTATACATAATAAAACCAAAGCCACAGCTTCGGCTTGCCTTCCTCAAACCTCGGCCTCACAGGAAGAAGCGCAGTCTCCTCGTACGCTCCTTGCACGAAGAATGATATCCCTCGACAGTGGTAGCATTGATGGTGGAATCTGCTAAATGGGCTACTCTCCACCTAAGTGTATGTAATGCTCCAAAGTAAACACACATTCAAGTAATCGCAGTCCTACTTGAATGTATCTGCCTGGGCTAACTCATACCAGAGTCTCGCAGACTCCCCTCACATACTGGCCACGATATGAGAAACATTATTTTTAACAAAGATATTTGTTATTGTTGTGGACTACCCTCCGATATAAGTAATTGCTTGTCTCAGATGTTATGTTTAGTGGACTACCCTCGAGATATATCAATTGGGCCGACTCAGAGCTGATTGATATTTTATATATGGACTACCCTCAGATATTATAATGGACACGCTCCCAGATAATTCTATTTTATTAGTCCACCCTCAGAAATCATTCTCTCAAAGAACCCCCTCATGCACTCATTCCTGTCGTTCCTAGGATGCCCAGTGCATATTAGATACCATGATGCCAGAATTGAATTCAATCATATAACACATTCCATTACACCAAAAATTAGCTCACATGGGCTAATGATCAAACACGATCAATTCAACTTGAATTACTCGACCAAACACGGTTTCACACCAAAATTTTAGTTTCGTGTCACTATTCATATGGTGATGAAACCTCGGGTTTCTTTGTTCCGTCCACTCATCAAATCATCGGTTTACTTTGTGAACCGAATTTCATGGTCATTCCCAGCCTTATACACATCAAAGCATGCATTAACATATGCAAACTAGCAACTTGAAACAGCTCGTGAGCGATCACGGACATCTGTGGGTTTCAATTTTCCACCTCGGTTCCAAGCATTTGGAACCGATCAGAAATAACCCCTCGCGACTCATCCAACTCAAACATTGTACCAAATACACTTAAACAAATTGTAAAACCAGTAGAGGCGAAGCACTATGCCGCGGGAATTTGTCGAAAACTCCACGGCCAGATTGCTCAGCGTGGGTCTCGTCGTGAGCAGCTTTCCTTCTTTAATCCCCGACGACTTCCGGCGGTCGGTGCCCGAAAAAACTTAGAGATAAGGAAGAGCCATTTCTAAAGTATGGAAATCGCTCTGCCTCGATTTCCCTCTCCCGCGTTTTGGTCTTTGGTTCAATTGAAGAGGCCAGATCATTATTGCTCGCGTTTTGTCTTTTTTGGCTTAAAACAATTTCAAAATGATATTTATGTCATTCTTTTCCCAGTTTTGACACTCGGCACTATCTCGGCCGTCCATTTTCATCCTTTCTCTACTCGCACTGCGCCTTGGCACATGAGTACGTGTTATATGTGACTTTTGTCACATCGAATATCGTTTTACGGCACCCGAAACACGATGCCTCGAAGAACGTGTCAACTCCGACTGTCTCATAATTTAACGAAATTCGACGTGCTAGCTAGATTTTGCGAGACGATTCCAACGGTAAAATCTGTTTCGTCATCCGAGATCTAGAGAATAAATTCGGTTACGATCGAA
Source organism: Tetrastigma voinierianum (assembly GCA_016808115.1). Lineage (NCBI taxonomy): Eukaryota > Viridiplantae > Streptophyta > Magnoliopsida > Vitales > Vitaceae > Tetrastigma > Tetrastigma voinierianum. The sequence continues at coordinate 238,125 of JAEQBH010003801.1, forward strand.
ATTACGATTTTGCCCTTTTTTCCCGAGGTGGAATTTCGGGTCTTATCGATTACTTCATGTCTAATCATATTTTCATTCTCTCATGTTTGCTTGCTCATTCTCGACACAGCCTGGTTCCAAAGTTTTATTTTTTATTATTTTACATATTCATTTTTGCTCTTAACATTCATCATTATTTGCTTTTAATATTCATCATTGTTTTATTTATTTAACTCATGCATATGGCTCTCACTTCATCACTCTCTTTATCCACGATATATTGCCTTCTTTCCTTTTAGTCATTCCCTCCTCCACATGTATTGCTTTCCATGTATATATTTTCCAAACATAATATTTCGTGCATATAAATTTTGTTTCTTTCATTTCCTTGATTTTCCAATTATCCCACCTGACACACTCATGTTACTTTCTTAAAATTGTATAATTTGTTGGTACATAAAGCTCAAATACCCCACCTACCAACTTCTGAGTTGTGTATCTTGTGGCTTCTAAGCAAATTAACTAACCGATATGTCAACTCATTTTTTTTTAAATGTTTTATCTTAGTCAGCTTTATTATTATTTTAGTTTTTTATTATTGTTATTATCTTTACTATTCTACCTCTAATTTATTAAATTCATTTAAAGTCATGTTTTCCATATTTCTTACTGTTTTATATTTTCGAAGTGTAATAAAACCAAAATCCATTAATAAGTTTTCTTACATAAGTAAATAAATAGTAGTTATGACAATAATAATAATTTAATTTGTTCTTAGTATCAACTTATAAATCTTACTTTCTAGAATTTTACTACAAAATTTTTCCTCAATTTTATAAAAAAAAAAAATAGTTTCTTTAAATTCTGGAAAAAAAAAAAATCTACCTAAAATCATTTTCTTTCATTCCTAAAAAAAATCAGAAAATATTTTCCTTACAAATTTCTAAAATCGTCTTCTTTAACTTTTTAAAGTAAAATTCATTTTCTTTAATTTCTAAAAACAAATCATCTTTTCTAATTAAAGAATTTTAAAAATAATTTTCTTCAATTTCAAAGTTTCAAATTTATTTCCTTATATAAAAAATTCTTTAAAATTCAAATTTTCAGAAATAACTTTCTGACAATTTCCCAAATCAACAATAGCCATTTATTTTGTATATTAAGTTTATTTTAATAAACAATTTCTAGTTCACCAACAAAATCTCACTAAAATAAATAGTGAACGACACAAGTATTAAAATAAATTAAACATAGCATTAGTTAATTAATCTTATACAGGTTTCATCTTAATGATATATTTTGATTTTCTTGATTAATTAGGATAGTCTATAAACTATTAAATTCTGCACCTTGTTGTCCAATATTAGTGTATATTAACCATGAGTCATATAACAACCTCACAATAGTATTATAAGTACATGATCGATAGATTAATTATTGTATTTATAGTTTAGAAAATGAAGTATCCTATTGTGATATTTAACCTATTGAGAACATGACTATTTTGCATGATGGATCCCTTTGTGGCCTACAATATAGCATGGCACTTCCGTCACTATTAAAATAACACCTTTTTTTCGGACATAAAACTTTCTCACATGTTTTAATTTTTTTTTAATGATAGCATGGATCGAGGTTGGATGTTAAAAGATAGAAGGTCGGGTGTATGAAGGAGTTGAATACTTCATTAATTTTTGCGTTACAACATTGTCAAAATCAATTGTCATTCGTTGTCCATGTATGGGAATGTGGAAACTTAATGCATATATCTTTAACAAGATTCGAGAACACATGTTTTCAGTAGTACATTGATCGAGTTATCGTACATGGTATTGGCATGGAGAAAGCGGAGTCACACTAGTGGACAATCAGCGCAATGGCACAAGGTTATGATACATTAGATTATGGTGATGTTGCTAGTACATTAAGTAGTTCCACTTATTTGCCGCAAGATGAGTGCATGAATGATCGATGTCATTTAAAATTGGTTGAAGATGCGAAAAACCTTTGTACCCTAATTGTTTAAGTACAACAAAAGCTTTACGCATTAGTTAAATTGTACAACTTAGAGAAGCAAAATATGGGTGGTCGAGATAAAAGCTTTTGGTTACTCGATTCTGTTAGGGGATATGTTGCGAAGTGAACAATGAGATGCCCTTATCCGTATGCAGGCTAAAAAACCTTGAATGCATTAGGAATGGAATATGAAGACACATGCATGTCAAATGATTGCATGCTTTTATAGAATGAGTTGAGGATGCATCTTCATGTCCTACTTATTGGAATGTCAAGGTGGAAGGTAAGCAAGGCGGGGTGAGAAACAACCCAAGAGGAGTACTGCAGTGGTAATGATATTCCCACCAAATCCACAGGTTTAGGAGGATGTTTCAATCTCCAAAAACAGCGAATGACCTAAAATGGCATGCATAAGAAAGAAAAAATGATGGTCAACTTTGACACACAACTGACTCTCCTACTTGGCAATTAGTGAACCAAATGTGGCCACAATTTGCTTCAGATTCAAGAAACCTTAGACTTGTCATTTCAGCAGATGGTATCAATCCTCATAGCTCTATGACTAGTAGGTATAGTTGTTGGCCTATCATCCCTATCACGTATAACCTTCCTCCTTGGCTATGCATGAAAAGGAAATTTATGATGTTATCTTTGTTAACTCTCGGGGACCACGACAACTGGTAGCAGCATTGACATATACTTGGCAGATTAGTAGATGATTTGAAAACTTTATGGGAGATAGGGGTGAAACATATGATGCACATAAGCGCGAGTTTTCACATTAAAGGCTATTTTATTATGGACAGTGTGATTTCCTGTATGGCAACTTATCTGGATGCACTATTAAGGGATATTATGCTTGTCCAATATGCGGTGAAGAAACATATTCACATAGGCTAAAGCATGGGAATAAAAACTCGTATACAGGCCATCGAAGATTTCTTCATTCAACCATCATATGAAGCCAGTGCACAACTTGCCTCCCGACACAACTTCTTGGAGAAGAAATGCGACAGGTTGATATGGTTCATGCTCATAGGAAAGAAAAGAATAAACCGGGGAAATCAATTGTTAATCCCAAAGTTCTTTGGAAAAAGAAGTCTATCTTTTAAGCTTGAATCTTGAAATATATTTTATGTTCGTCACAACTTGGATGTCATGCATATTAAAAAGAATGTATGTGAGAGCATTGTTGGAACTTTGCTTAACATTCCAGGTAAAACAAAGGATGGACTCAATTCTCGACTTGATCTTATTGAAATGGGCTTAAGGCGGATGCGCACCAAAAGTTGGGTTGAAGCGAACTTATCTCCCCATGTTATACACTAAGTGGGAATGGAAAAAAAGGCATTATTTCAAAGTTTAGCTAATTTGAAGGTTCACGAGGTTGACTGTTCCTGACTTTGGGAACCTTGTCGGTGGAAGAGCCTTCAATGCTCCATGGTCTTAAGTCCCATGATTATCATGCACTTATCACAGCAAGCGTACGATGGCAATTAGATCGGTGTTACCTAAGCAGCATGTCGAGATATGCCATTACAGTTATGCTTCTTCTTTAATGCGCTGTGCCAAAGGTAGTGGATGTCAAAATTGAATGATTTGCGACAGAAATAGTAGTTACTTTGGTAACACTTGTTCCCCACCTTCCATTTTTGATATCATGCTTCATTTAATAGTGCATTTAGTAAGAGAGGTAAGACTATGTGGACCAATGTACATGAGATGGATGTACCCATTTGAAAGATATATGAATGTTCTAAAGGGTTATGTTCGAAATCGTAATCATCCAGAAGGGTGCATTACTGAGTGTTATATTGCAGAAGAAGCTTGAGAGTTTTGCCACGGGTGTTGTCAAGTATAGATGCAATTGGGTTTACCTTCTAGTATGAAAGATGAATGGAAATATGAAATAACACGGAGGCCGTCGCGATGACTGTGTGAGTATAACCACAGTGGAGCAAGCACGTCATTATGTTCGCAAAAATCTGACCATTATCTGACCTTATATCAGTAAGTGTCGTGTCTCTTGAACATGTGACTTTGTTACTCTACCTTACGTGGATACAAACCATGATTGCATATTTTACTTGATAGTGATCACATAAAATATTTGAAGAGCCAAAAGTATCTCGTCAATATAAAGTGCTTGGAAGTGGCTAAAGGATGAACATGTGCGCACATTTAGCTATTGGCTTCGAAAAAAGGTATGAAACTCAAAGTGCATCACCCACTTAGACTCAAATACTTTCACTCATTCTACACTCATTTATATATTATGGATGAACCTTGTAGGTTGCTGATGAAATAAGCAAAGGAGAACCTATTGAAGAGGATCTTAAGTGGCTTGCATAAGGACCAAGACAACAAGTTCTTACTTATCCCGGTTATATCGTGTGGTTGTCGATTGCATACGAGGATCGTGATGAGACACGAGAGTTAACCAAAATAGTGGTGTTAGTATTGGCATCAGCCATGTGTTACAAGTGCAAGTGCCAAAGATAGAATCATGTGCTTGGTGAGATGTGTTTTTATGGGGTTGTAAAGAGATATGGGACCTTGATTATAATATGTTCAGATTTGTGTTTTTAAGTGTGATTGGGTTGATAATAAGAGCGGTGTCAAAGTTGATGAGCTTGGTTTCACATTAGTTGATCTACAGAAGATGGGACATAAATCAGATCCTTTTATTTGGCATCTCAAGCTTAACAAGTATTTTATGTAGAAGACCAAGTTGATCCAAGATGGTTTGTTGTTCTTTCAAGGCCAAGAAAGGACTCTTTTGACATAGAGGGTGATGACGACTTCACAAACAATTGTATGGAACGTCACCCATTTGTGAGTGGCTTAATATTAGGAGTCACTCAGATGAAGTTGAAGACTCAAATGAAATTTGTATGAGCCGGTGTGAGGGGATTTAGTTGAACATTAATCATAATAGGCATGTTTTATTTTTTTGTACTACCTTTAGTTACTAATAAGTGATTACTAAGCGTATTGTATTGCTAAATTATCGTTAACATATAATGACATGGTAATTGATATTATGGTTTTATTATTTTATTCTTGTTAGCTTTATTTTTTCTATTACATGCATTGCCATTTGTAACCAAATGCAACTACTTATGTATTTGATGTCTCTTTAATTGTCTAAACTTCTTTTATAGCTTAATTGATATAGTTAAATAAGTGTTGCTTATACATTGACATCATAACTTTAGTTTTAGATTATGCATTGTAAAGAATGAAGCAATCGACTTAATGACTTAATTTTTTAGACAATCCTCCTTGTAGTGAAAGTTTAATCATCGACATAAGATTGGAAAGATAATAAACAACACTTCCCATTTTAAGTTATTTGGATAGTTTCTACATATTGAATTAAAATGGTGCAAGGTAATCTAAAAGGAATTATACTTCATACAACCAATATTGCATGATTATGCTTGATATTCCTCATATTCAATGTTTATAAGTTACTTATAAAATAAAATAAAATAATCGATGTCTATAAGTTGATTTGAATTTATAATATAATGAAAAATAATGACAAACATAAGACAAGTCAATATTATTAGACTTGGTGGTAAAACTATGTATGACACAATTTCAAAATAAAACATTGTTATAATAATGACATAGAAGTTAGAAATAACACCGCGTTGACCCAATCTAACCTCACAATTGATTGAATATTCTTAAATTATTATTAGTGTGTGATAATTTGAACATGGCAGCAAAGTAGAGGAAATGCAGTTACTTAAAATATTCAACCTTTGCAATTTACTTATTTAAGTATTATAATGTATTTTTTGCATATTTTCATTACTTCAAGTATCATTATTTATCAATGTTAAAATGTTGTTGTCTTAGCATACCTTTTAGCCATTCAGTACCCGAAAAGCGTCTACAATTGTGACAAATGGGAGCACGAAGGAAAAACAAAGAAAAGGTGATTGTTACAATATCCTAGTTTAATTTTTACAATTAACTTATAAAGGGTGGTTCAAAATTCTTTCTTTACTTTTTCCATGGCAGGAGGGTGCGATACAAAAGAAAGAAAAAACAAAAAGTTTAGAGGATCAACCATGAAACCAAATATCACAAAGAAGAATAAAAATAAAGGGTCGAATTAATGTTGATTATAATGATGATGGTATAGAAATTGGTGATGGATCTATACAATTGGTTTCCTACTTGGAATTGTCCTTGTAAGGACCATGGTTCTAATAGACTATCTTGATTGGTGGCTAGTGCCAAATGGTAAGAAAGAAGCATGGGATATTGTTCAGGTATGAAATAATTATTTTAAATTATCTTCCTACATCTTGTGCAATTCATTACATGCATTCGTACCAATAACTAATTGAATTTGCAGAATGCGTTCAAGGTTGATGAAGATAGCAAGAATAATACTATTGCATCAATAGGCAGAAAGTTTAGGTCATTCAAGCACCATCTCATAAAAGACTATATCATGCCTTATAAGGATGACCCTGAACACCTTAAAGAGCCTTTAATTTCTGCTTATATTGAGACTCAAATATAGGAAGAAAAATTGGTTATGGATAGGCTCTTAAAGCAATTCAAAAGGTCGAGAGAAAACCCGAGAAGCGAAAGGGTCTTTGAACACATATTCCCATCGACTTAGTAGAAAAGGTTATGCAAACTTTGAGCAAGTGACACTTGTTTTCATTTATACATTTATTTTCATTTTTATGCTTGGTTAAGTAGGAGAAAATTTAATATTGTAGTTATAATATATAATGATTGTGTGATGTGATAGAGAATTTTTTTATTGTTAATGGGATATGCTTTGTAAAATTGTTGGTAAAATGGATGTAGTTGTTTAATGAAAAAAAAAAAAAATTAAAACAAGTATATAAATAAAAAAATATATCAATTATGTTTATAAATTAAAAAAGCAAATATCATTTATATTTGATTGATATTATATAATCTTTACAATAGAAATGATTTGCTTTATTATTATATCAGCGACAATTACACTTGTGAAATCATTTTGTTATGCAACGGATGAAAAAACGTGGTTCTAGGAAGCTCGTGCCTAGATAGAATTGTGAAGTTGGCGAGAGAGAAGGAAGGCAAATATGATGTTGAAACCCACATGTTGTTCACATAAAATTGTTAGTTATCAAAACTTTTAAATGATGCGTTTAAGGTTCTAAAAACATAAATATGATATTCAAGCTAACTTGTTATGTTGTTTGTAGGATAGAGTTATTTGCTAATGCCAGAAGCTTGAGCCCATTCCTACAGTGAGTCCCGAATGATATACTTAAATAAGCTTTAGGAACACGACATCGGTGAAATGGGAGCAAAAGGGACCCGGTAAAGCGTAATGCATATTTGATGTTCCTAAGTCATCAAAAGTTGTCGAAATGGATGAAATGATGTGCAGGAAGGGAGAAAGAATTAGAGGGCGTGAAAAATGCTTAGTCGACGGAGAGCTTTTAAAGCACAAGTAAGCAATGTGGATATTGAACACCACTCATCAAGGGGTCAACAACGGCCTCCCACACCCCATTCTAAAATGAGCAGCACAAATATCCGACAACAATTGCTAATTCATGAAGAAGTCCATTGAATGACACAACATGGAGTTGAGATGAAGGTTACACAACAATTCCAACATCCAATTGACAAGGTATATATATGTTTGACTTAGTTCCATTACTAGCATTAATGTATAGTTTTTTTTTTTGTGGATATTCATATTTGTATACCAAATGTAGTGTCATATTTTTTAATTTTTATAAGGTTTAAAAATGTGACCTGTCCATAGAACTAGAAAACATTGTTGCATATGCAACATATGTTCTAGTAAATGATAGTCCAGAACTACAAAGTCACTGCCATCCTTCATCCCTTTTCAACGATGTCTTTCACCGTTTCCACTTCCAAATGTCTAAAATGAGGGATGGAGTTGGACACGGTATTATATTTGCGAGCTTGTGATACCTTATGGAGGAGGGCAAGAGGTATATCATGTAATTTTCACAGAAGTTAATTTGTTTTATAGTGTTTTGCTTCTTACTAATGCAATAATGTTCTAATTATTGGACTATGTATTGAATAAAAATGAGAAGAAGAAGAAAGCAACAAAGATACCAGAGAAACCTATTGAACAACGAAAGAAAGAAAATCAAAGGATATTCAAGCTGTTTGCTAAAGAAACGAGTTTCGAAGCGCTGAAAAGATAGACCAGCCCCCCGAGTACAATTCCTGGTAGATCTTTTGGTACGGAATTTTTCACATTTCTTTTGGTGGAGAATGTGGGTATATCATATGGGGCGGAGAGGTTTCATCAAGCGTATTTGTTTCTGCCTATGGTGGGATTTCTTACATGTGCATTGAGTTCAAGTTATATTTTGTAATTTCATCTCTCTTATATATTTCTAATTTTCTTAGGTTACTTGTATGTCGAGATGAGAGATACAATGAGGAAGTTGATATTTGTGAATCCGGAGTAATAGTTTCTAAAAAGGCTGGAACAACAAAACCAAAAATGGAAAATGGGAGCTCGATACATTCTTGAGAGATTGATAAATTCAAGAAAAGTGAGTATATTTTTTTGTCCCATACAGCCCGAGGGTGGTGTCTTAGATAATGACATAAGATTTTCATTATTCATGTTTTATTATCAAATTACTTCTCACGATCTTTTAATTTGTGTTTGTTATCCTCTAGTTTTCATTGGGTGTTGGGGGTTATAAAAATTGAAACAATGATCATGTTTTACTTCGACTCCTTGCAAGATAAGCCAACTAAAGACTTTCAAGAAGTAATTAACATGTATGTATCTTCCTTTATATTGGCTTAGATTAAGTATTCAAGGTTGAAATGTATCATAATTTTCTTAAATTTTATTGGTAGGGCATTTCGAATTTATTCTTCTCAACAAAAGAAAGCTTACAAGAAAGACCTTAATTGGATATGTGTTGAGGTAAGATAAATATGACCATTTTCTTCAATCTCTCCTTAATAAAACTACTCAGGTGTGTTTTTAAATTCATGCTATATTTTATTTTTCTATTAAATTTGGAATTACTAAGTTGAATAAATATCGATTTTTACCTTTGGTTTTATTGCAAATATTTAGGTTCATGGAAGTTTTATCACATTATATATGTATACATTTTCTAATTATACATGAGCTCCATGTAGAGTCCTAGACAACATGGAGGGTTCTGTGGTTATTATGTGATGAAGTATATGAATGAGATCATTTTTTATTTAAGCCTACTCAAGTTGAAGGTATGAACTCAACTATAATATTTCTTAAGTACTATGAAGTTTTATATATGAATATGTTGTTATGTTAACATTTTTTTTTCTTAATATTAATCGGTTTAATGGAAAAATATCTATACTCGACATGAAATAAATTTATTAAGATCGAGTGGGTGGAATTTTGTCAACACTCTCTTGCTATGAGTAAATAGACTAATTTTGCATTAGTCTTTCTATTTCATATACTTCAAAAAATTTATATAAAGCAATGGGTTTGGATGTATTTTTTTGTTTGTATAGGTTTATTTTGGCATGATGAAAGTTTTGTAGTTACTAAGATTTCTTGACCAATATTTAATTAATATCATTTATTTATGTATTTTGTTACGGGTTTCGAGGGATAGTAAAAGGCTTCGAGATCTTTTTTTCCATGGTGACATTTCAATATGCATAGAGTTATTAATATTTTGGTTTGTGTAGTTATTTGGTAAGATAAAGTTTGTGTACTTACTAAGGTTTCATTAGATGGATTTCATCTTGAACCAATAATTAGTTAATATTGCTTGATTTTGTGAAGCGCTGATCCGGGGTGTCCGTTGACCACCGTCGACCAGCGAATCTACATGTCTCACGTCGTGAGACCATACGATAAGCAATAGGCCCGCACATCCATACAACCCAACATAAATTTTTCTGAGAATTTATTTACAAGTGTTTTATTACAATTCACACAAGTATTTGGGTCTCTTGCGAATTTTACAAAATACAAGAGAGGGCCATCTTGGCCATTTCTTCGCTTCTAAGGTCCCGGATGCGTCCCATCCCCAAGTACTTCTTCGGTACCTGAAAAATATATTCCCACGACGGGGTGAGCAAAGCCCAGTAGTGGAATTTCCCTACTTGGGTTACTCCGCGCTAAGTCGCGATGCAATGGCACGAGCAATGACACATGCTAATATATCACTAATGCATATATTAACATAATTAAATCCTATACATCATGTTATTCAGTTTATAATAATAACATAAACTTAGCTCACATGGGCTAAGGCACAATCCGACGGTTCGTCTTGGAGCAGCCCACAGTTTCACAATCAACATATTTATTCACCCCATGCGCGTAACACACATCACCGCAAATCACCTGAAGCAGTCCGTGAATTTGTCCCGAACCCACACCAGGATTTATTCACTTTCGATCCAAATATTTTGGAACTGGTCACCGCCATCCGTGCCTCAACAAACCCTCACCATTACATGACCCCAAGCAGTGGGCAAACAAGTAGGAGAAAACCCCTACCTTTTCCGAGTTTGTCAAACTCCCAAAACCGGAACTCCACGTAGTCTCGCCGGGAGCAATCTCTTGTTCGTCGCCGGTCGATGGGGTCTAATCGTCGGAATTTTAGAGAGAAGGTAGAGCTTCTCTCTTTAAAATCCCACACTTTCCCTCTCTCTTACGGTTTGCTCTCCTTCCCCCTCTCTCTTCCTCTCCCAATCCATTTGGTCAAGATTAGGACAAGAGAAAAGTCCTCACGCCACATGTCAAATTCCTAATGGGTCGAGAGGATTACACCTTATCCTTATCCAACCACTTGAGATTTCCTTCAAATGGCATCATGCCATGTGTCACAAGTGAGCCCCGACTTGACCTCGTTGACTCCGCATTCAGCCCTGACACTGCCTCTCCGGGGCCTCACAAAGTCCAAGTGTCCCGCACTCCTCTACGTGCCTCGAAAAACGTGAAATCCCAACTCTCTCGGAATTCGACGAAATTCACCAGGGTAGCTAGATTTCGCGAGACGATTCCAACGGTGAAGTCCGTTTCATTATCCGAGACTGGTGAAAATTCGGATTTTGACTGAAATTACCATTATATCCTTCCTAGGGAAATTTGGATTTTTCGGGTCTCACATTCTTCCTTAAAAGAATTTCGCCTCAAATTCCACACATACGCATCCAACCACGCGCATATGTAACCCTACACAACCCACTCCCGCTGTTGTGTACACGATGACCTTCCTAATGTCACAATCACCGACAATCCAATGACCGCCAACTCAATCCATGTCCCGAATGACATCCATCCAATCGAGCCCTTGCTCTGCTCACCATCACCCAATGAAATTTCCATGCAGATCCAACTCAGCTACCGACTCTATCACTAACCCTAAGTCTATGTGATAACCACGTCCTCGTAATCCTCATCTCGAGTCCCTCCCGACTCCTATCACTCAACTCTAAGTCTAGGTGATACGTGTATCTGTATGTCCTCATCTCGAGTCTCTCCCGACTCCTATCACTCAACTCTAAGTCTAGGTGATAACCATATATGTATGTCCTCATCTCGAGTCTCTCCTGACTCCTATCACTCAACTCTAAGTCTGGGTGATAACCATATCCGTATGTCCTCATCTCGAGTCTCTCCCGACTCCTATCACTCAACTTGGTGCCCGCATAACTATATCCCGTATGTCCTCATCTCGAGTCTCTCCCGACTCCTATCACTCAACTCTAAGTCTGGGTGATAACCATATCCGTGTGTTTTCCTCTCTGGTAACAAAACTTTTCGGCTTACACTTCGAGCCTCTTACATCCAATACGTAAATTCCCCGGATTTCTCCACGGCCCTACACCACACGCCTAAATTTAATGGCTTCCTGCCCTTACACCACACGTAAATTCTCAGACATCTCCCCAAGTCTCTACACCCTCACAAATTCAGATATCTCCCGTCTCTTACACCCAATACGTAAATCATCGCTTCCCCGGGGTCTCTTACACCCACACGTAGTTCTGGGAATAGCTTCCCGGTCTCTACACCTCACGTAAATTCAGATCTCCCCGGCCCTTACACCCACTCAGAAATTCAGGATTGCTCCCCGAGTCTCTTACACCCACACAGAAATTTTGGGACATCTCCCCGGGTCTCTTACACCCACTAAGAAATTTAGGACATCTCCCCGGGTCTCTTACACCCACACAGGATCTTTCGGATACTACCGCGGGTCTCCTTCACCCTACCTCCAGGTTTCTCACCTTGGGGATTACCAACCCCTTTCTCGCTTTGCCCAACACACTTTAATTACTCTTCATTTTCTGATTTGAACTATGAGTCTTCATTGGACGTAGTCCCAAGGATAAACTCAACCCACACTCACCAAGAGTGGTGAATGACCGTACCGTGCACCCACACCCGACCCTACGCGATGTGCCATCGTGCACACGAACGCACAATGCTTAAGCATCGTGGACACCCAACTCGGGGTCCACCATGAGTAGAATCTCAGAGATCTCTCTCATAATCCCGACCTATCAAGTCAACTCTCCCCCTACACCCTAGGGAAGAACATTCACGCGGAGTTTCAGGCCTTAAACCTTTAAGCCCAAATCCATCACACAAGATGCAACAATGAATCAATATGATGCATCCAATTTAAACTCTACTCTAGTCAACAAGTGCAAGAGTAGAACGCATTCCTGCATATCCACTGCTCAGATGTTCGGGCCTCCCACCATGAGACTTCGCCCCTAGACAATCTCGCCTCATACGCCTGTGTCGGGCGACACAACATATAGTCCGCCCCGCCCGACCAGAAGTCCCCGCCCCGTGAGTCATGCACTCGACCGACCCACCCTCCGGCTCCTCTGGTACCCACTATAGCTACCGAAGGTGCTCAGATAGCACCTCGAAACTAAACCGGTTCCTCCGACCGCATCTAGGTGTGGGAGGAATTAACCCAGACGCCTCGTGTTCTACATACTTAATCAATCAAGCACACCCCAAATCCTGGATCCTTGTCTCCTGGGGGCATCCCCACTCACACGCCCAGCCCACTGCAGAAATAACACATCACCCGCCCGCCCGACCAACCGCCCAATCCCGGTCCCCCGGGTCCCCGAACCGTGTAGCGTGTCTTCCGCTCTTCCCGAATCCAGAAGAAGGTCAGGTCCTCCTCTCGCTACCAACACCCGCATCCCGAGTGTTCCGAATCCGATCTCTCTCTATGGTCGGTCGGCTCCAACCATGGAGTCCATGTCCTGTAGGCTAAGTCCTACTAATCTCGCCCGACGGACAATCCCCGCCCATTCTCGAACCTCCTAACTTTGGCCATGTCTGTGGCCACGTAGTCGTCAGCGAATCTGGCTAACTCTGTGAATCTAGCCACGTAGTCCATCACTGTCATCACTCCCTGCTTCAGCTCTAGGAACTCCTGAGCTTTGGCATGTCTCGCAGTCTCTGGAAAATACTTACCCATGAACAGCTCCTGAAACTCTGCCCATGTCATAGCCCTGTCTCTAGAAGCCTCTCGCCATCTCCACCATAACCGGCCTCGTCGCTGAATGCGCCTAACCCGATCCCGCCGTATCGGGAGTGACTTCACAGCTCAATATGTTCTTTAATCGCATAAACCAATGGGTCCGCTACTTACCTGAGTCTCCCCTCCCCTATGAACAAAGAGATGATGCCTAAACCTCTGAGGTTACTAGACCTTCCCGACCACTCACGCCAGCCCCGTGGCGGTAGCAAAATGGGCCAAGAATACCTACAGCCTCAAAGAAAGGCATGTCGACTAAATACCAGCCGGGTCGGTCGAATTGCCTGTGGTGCCCCACTCGCCCCATGGACGACCTCGGCGTCCCGCCTACTAGAAGGTCATCATCTACATGTCAATGGTAACATTAAATTCTTCTGGTTTCGCTAACGCTAGCAATGCACATGCCAATTACTAATAGACTCGATGAACTATGAATTTACCCGTTCATTTCCTAAGTGGTGCTAATTGCCAACCACTCATAAATAAATTCAAAACCTTCATGTTCGTTTCCTTATCCAAGTTCCTAAGGTTATAGTTCCTAACCTTAGTATTTACCCTTTCCCTATACGCATTATACCATGCATATAATTTCCTATGCAACAACTGTGCAATCATAATTCTCATATACATCATTCCATGTATATGTCCTTAACGTAGTTTGAAACACAAAATCACGAAATTAAAAAAAACATGCAACAGTAATAACGTATCTCAGCAAAAATACCGAGACACTATTCTCGCACACCGAAAATTTTTTCCACATACCAATGCTAATGCATTTAGTATTTCCATATAAATATTTTATATATTAAATCATAAAAATATTGTACTTTTTTTTAAATAAATATTTTTTAAATATAAATAAATATTTTTATATATTTTTACATACCAAGAAAATTTTTAAAAATTTGTACTTTTTTTTTTTTTTCAGTCCCTATGAATGTTGTTCATGAACAAAGGTCCATGAACAAGGTCCAAACAAAGAATCCCAAACAAAGGTACTAAATCAAACCTGGCTGGGTGCACAAGGCGCACACCCAAAACCTGTGCCGCACGCACACGCGCGCGTAGTGCCTGTGTCGTGGCATCACAGTGCGCAACACGCCTGTGTCGTGGCGTGTCACGCGCACAACCAGAAGGTGTCACAAGACTCGCGGCACAAGTCGCACAAGATAGCGCCTGTGTCGTGGGCGCATGTCGCGACCTCCTTCCTCGTTCAACCCTTTACCAGTCGCACCTCCCGGAAGCCAGCCCATGTCATGACATCACCAGGTCGCGACACCACTCGTGCCAATCCAGTCGCGACCTCCAGCTGGTCGCAATAATCGCTTCTCCGCCCACACCGCACATCAAAAAATGATGTCGCCACATCAAGCCTAGCCTAATCCATCGCCAATCGCTGTCGCGTACCTTCGCAATGATGTCGCCGACATCAAGCCCGCCAATTTCATCTCGTTATCGCCGACGCCAAACGGTACAACCCCGCCTTGCCGCCACTCCATGTCGCGACCAAACATGATGTCGCGACCAAGCCCAACTCGCCAAACTCCGACCCACTACAACCCACCAGTCGCGACGCCTAATTTCCCGGTCGCGACCATCATGCTCAACCGCACTACAGGTCGTGACCTCATATCTGATGTCGCGACCCTCAAGAGGTCCTAACCTCACAACGATTTTTTTTCATCATCCAAAGAGCCTTCCCCTCTACTCCTAAAGATGCGAGTTTGTACCCCCTCGCTTCTTTACCCACTTCTAAATTTCAGACTAATTACTACTGCTTTCCTCATGCGAAAAACTCGGAATACTCTTCCGTAATTCACAAAACTCTTCCTCTCGTTTTCATGTTCAAAACTGAGACCGGCCCGGTAAATTATATATATATATATATATATATATATATATATATTTTTTTTTTTTTTTCGTTTTATTTCTTTGTTTATTTCTAGATTGTTCTCGCCATAAATCTTTAGAACACCTAAGGAACACCTTTTTCTAATCTTGTTCAACACTTTTTCCTATGCTATTCACCAAGCATACAAATCCACACAATTCATACAACAACATGTTATACACCATCACACATCACATTTAATTCACAAAAATGCACACTGATGTATGATCTATCCCGTGCCCACAAGGTCCTAGGTATCTCGTATACCTAACTCTACACCCACCGAGCTCCCAAGGTAATCGTTTACCTTAGCTCGACATATCGTCGTGACGCCCCAATCCTGTGTCCGTTGACCACCCGTCAAATTCGCGGAATCATACATGTCTCACGTCGTGAGACCCATACACGTGTAAAACGGCCCAATAGGGCCCGCACATCCATACAACCCAACATAAATTTTCTACAAAAAGGGAATTTATTTACAAGTGTTTTTTATTACAATTCACACAAAACTGGGTCTCTTGCCCAGAATTTTACAAAATACAAGAGAGGGCCATCTTGGCCATTTCTTCGCTTCTAAGGTCCCGGATGCGTCCCATCCCCAAGTACTTCTTCGGTAATTCGAAAATATATTCTCATCATAGCGAAGCCCAGAGCGAATTTCCCTACTGGGTTACTCCCCACCTAAGTGCAATGCAATGGCACACCAAACATTCAACACATGCTAATATATCACTAATGCATATATTAACATAATTAATATACATCATGCTATTCAGTTTATAATAATGACATAAACTTAGTCACACGGGCTATAATAATCCGGCTTGGCTCGCCTTGGAACACTTCACAATTTCACAATCACCATGTTATTCACCCATGGCAACAACACACATCACACAATCACACAAACAGTCCGTGGACTGCCCAAACTACTACCTATGGACGTCATTCACTGTCTAAATCTTTGAACTGTCATCACGCTTTATCCGTGCTCAACAAATCCCCATCCATTACATGACCCTTACAAAAAGTAAACAAGTAGGAGAAAACCTACCTTTTCCGAAGTTTGTCGAACTTCCCAAAACTGGAACCCAGGCAGTAGTCCTTTGCCGTGGGAGCAACTTTGTTTCCTTGCCTCACGGCTTCACTGTCCTAATCGCTGACTCTGTATATAGCGTAGAGCTTCTCTCTCTAAAATCCCACACTTTCCCTCTCTCTTAGGTTTGCTCTCGTTCCCTCTCTCTCTTCCTCTCCTAATCCATTTGGTCAAGATTGGGACAAGAGAAAAGTCCTCTCAATGCCACATGTCAAATTCCTATTGGTTGAAAGGATTACACCTTATCCTCTTATCCAACCACTTGAGATTTCCCTCTAATGGCATCATGCCATGTGTCACAAGTGAGCCCCACTTGACCTCAAGTTTGACTGCATCTGCCCTGAACACGTGGCGCCTCTGGGCCTCTCATAAAGTGCCAAGTGTCTCGCACTCCTCTACGTGCCTCGAAAAACGTGAAATTCCAACCATCTCGGAATTCGACGAAATTCGACGTGGTAGCTAGATTTCGCGAGACGATTCCAACGGTGAAGTCCGTTTCGTTATCCGAGATCTAGAAAAATTCCGGATTTTGACTGAAATTACCATTTTATCCTTCCTAGAATGGACTTTTCCGGTCTCACATATTTTATTTTGGTACAAGTTTCGTGATGGTAAATACTAAGATGGTTTTTTACAAGATTCTTCAAGATTCCGTATTATCTTGAATATTAATATTTCTACATCGCACAGCTTATTGTTTTGGTAAGACGAAAGTTTATATAGTTATTGAGGAATAATTAGTTAGATGAATTTCATCTTGAATTGATAATTAGTTGGTATTATTTCTTTGTATTATTTGGTATAGGTTTCAACTAGTGAAAGGCTTCATATGGTTTTTTGCAAAGAGAGAATTGAAGATGTATATACATCTGGTTTATTAATATTTTGTCAGATAATTGTTATTTTGTTAAGATTAAAGTTTGTAGTTCTTAAAGTTTCATTAATGGTTTCATCTTATACCACAATTAGTTAATAACATTTTTTATTTCCTTATTTTATTTGGTATAGGCATCAGCTTAATGAAAGACTCAAGATGGTATTACAGATTTAGGATGTATATACGAATGTGTTACTAATATTTTGGTTGTAATACTTGTTATTTTGGTAAAATTAAAAGTTTTAGTTACTAATATTTTATTACATGATTTATCTAACACAATTAGTGTCATTTGTTGTTTTATTTTTTACTACAGGTCAGTTAGTTAAAGACTCAGCGTGGTTTTTGCATGTAGACATTTAAAGATGTATATACATACATGAGTTATTATTTGGTTGTATAATTTATCTATTGGTTCTATAAGTTTTTATTTTTGATGTATGTATTATAAATAGAACTTGATTTACATTATTTTTTGGTATCTTTTATTCTAAACAACTCTGGATGGCCTAAATCCTGTCTACTCTAGTGCAAAGCTATGGACCCGACATCTATGCGATAACATCTTCGAAACTAGATATCACTTGCCTTTGGATTCCTAAAAAAGTCAAAATGAATAGTATTTTTACGATTACGTCCTTTGTACAAATGCGTAAAAAAACCTGCTTCTACAATCAGCCGACAAAATCAGAGACCATGGCTCAAACTAGACAAAATCCAAGACATTAAAACCTAAAACACAAAAACAAAAAACCCTAAACCCTAAAACCCTAAAACCCAAAACCCTAACCACCTAAAACCCTAAACCCGAAATCATAAACCAAAAACCCAAAAATTCGAAACCCTAAACCCTAAACCAATAACCCAAAACCCAAAACCCATAAATCCAAAACCCATAACCCAAAATCCTAAAACCTAAACTCTAAAACCCTAAATCCAAAACCTAAAACCCTAAAACCCTAAAACCCTAAAACCCTAAAACCCAAAACCCAAAACCTTAACTCCTTAAAACTCTAACCACCTAAAACCCTAAACCCAAAATCATAAACCAAAAACTCTAAACCCTAAACCCAAAAACCCAAAAACCCTAAAACCCCCTAAACCCCAAACCCCGAAAACACAAAAACCCTAAACCCATAACCCAAAACCCAAAAACCTAACCCCCTACAACTCTAAACCCTAAAACCCTAAACCCTAACCTTAAAATCAAAAACCCTAAAACACAAAATCCAAAACCCTAAACCCTAAAACCCTAAACCCAAACTCAAAACCCTAAACCCTAGACCCTATAATTTTTTTCAATTGATATATTATATATGATATATTCTCATCTATCAATTATTTTCTATTCTATTTTTTTAAAATATTAAACAAATAATTTTCCTAATATATTGATAGGGTTTAAAAATAAGCGCGCAGGCCCACTCGCCAAGCCTAAGGAAAAGGTGTGTTTCATGAACGCCTGCCCCCCGGCACCGGCCTAAAACGAGCCTCACCATTCGCCCCAAGTGCCAATAGCATGGACAATCTGAAAAGCCCATGTCCTAAAAATCAAACTAAATCTCACCAGTAAGGAAAATAGGATAATTCCCAATAATAGCTTATCCTGTAAATCAAACCGAATCTCACCAATGAGGGAAGAAGGATAATTCTAAATAACTGCTCCCTCATTATTCCTTATTAATCCGATGAAGTGATAAAGGCGTAAAAATACTCCCATCCACGGGGAAAGAATCTTACCACCATCCAATTGGGAAAAACATATGCTATAAATACTAGGTCACCCCATCGGAGAAAGGTATGTAGAATATTCTCCCTCTAAGCAGTTGATCTTTTCTCTCGGCAGGGAAGAACTGACTTAGGCATCGGAGCGGCCACGAGCGAAACCCCCGCCGATCCTCTTTCTTTCTCGTTTTTGAAGAGGAATTCCACGTCCAAAGCCGGATCGCCCGCCGACAGCCCAATTCCTCGTCACGATCCCAACGCGTCTGCACCCCGGGGCCTCCGGCTGAGAAAAGCATCATCACATGAAACTGTGGAACGACGCCTTACAACAAGTCGACCAGCCAACGACCGATGGCATCAACTTGAACACAAGCAGAACAACACCAATCCTCCAAGGATGCAAGATTCGCCAGCGACGTAGACAATGACTCTCGGCTACGCAAGAAACGATGCAAGCTAAAATGAAGAGGTGGAGGCATCCGCTCACCAACTAACGCCCGACAGGAGAGTTAGGAGCAACTCACTGCTGTGATGCAACGGTTATGAAGCATCGATTAAACGCAGAAAAGGCCATAACATCACCCCTACAGTATAACCCTACCCTAAGACTCCCCGAGGTGGGTAAAACTAGCGTGCATCCAGCCGAGGCAGAGGCACGGACTCACACCTAACCCCCGCAGAGGAGGCAAACGAAGCAACACTGGAGGGAACGCCGAAATGATGAACTAATCCCTGCCATTAGCGAATGGGGGAGCGATCATGGGAGCGAGGTTCGGCCCCAACAGAGCTTCTCTTCACACGGCTGAAGCTAAAGGGCCGATCTCCACCTCATAGACACTCCCGGTACAACAAATCGAGTCCTGCTCACACCGAGGCGCTCCACTTCCTTCGCCAAGTTCAAAATGCCGCAAATAGAAGTGTTCGATGGTGCGAAAGATCCCGTTAATCATCTTAACACTTATAAGAATCAAATGGATCTACATGGGTATCAGGACCCTATACGGTGCAGAGCTTTCACTATCACGCTAAAAGGCCCAGCGTTGGCTTGGTTTAACAAAGCCCCACCATCAAGCCAATCTCCTCATCTCAGAGCTCCTCCACGCGTCTGCCTCCCACTCCCCCATTAGGAGCCGAACATACAGAAGCCGGAAGACACCGTCGACCATAAAGGTAGCTTGCAAGAGAGCCCGAGGGTCTTATGTCCAAAGGTTCAATGCCGAGTCTTTGAAGGTAGATATACTCGACGAGAAGTTCGCTATCAATGCATTCATCACCGGGCTAGGAGTGCAGTCAAAAGATTTGATGTTTTCCATCTCAAAGAATCTGCAGGCAAGCATGGCCGAGGTGTTTACACGCGCAGAAGCACATTAATCCACGTAAGAAGTCCTCATATCCAAGAAAGGAACCTCTCCAACCCAAAAGGAGAAGAGCAGGACTGACAAACAACGAGTACTTACTCCCAAGCTCGACAAAGAGATCGAGAAATCCCTAAAAGACGTGGCCAACCCGTGAGACCGCCCCGGGTCCACCTTGTCCGAGCTGCACAGCCAGATTCACCCTGCTAGCTGATCCCCCTGGACTTGTCAGTATCGCATGTCTCACAAGCAGGTACAACAAGAACAGCTTTTGTGATGGCCGCCCCCGTGATGAGGTCGACCCTGGCTCACAAGAGAGATAACACCAGGTATTGTGAGTTCCATAGGGACCACGGGCATCGAACGGATGATTGCATACAACTCAAGAAGGAAATAGAATATATGATTCGACGCGGGTATCTCCGCCGCTCAGAGCATCCAAGGCCAGATCGTGCTCGCACCACCACCAGACGACAACTCACACCAATAGCCCTTGGTGGGAAATCCATGTTATCTCTGAGGATTTGCAGAGCAGATTCGCCGCAGAAGGCCCATCTCTGTAGCATCGTGTCGGGAGAGGTAATGAAGCACGATGTGTCCAACCGGCCGACTGATTACGCCCATATCATTCTCGATTTGGGACTGAGGATGCCAACATCCCCATGACGATCCTTTGCGATAAGTATACTGTGGCTAACAAAACGATCCATCGGGTCCTAGTCAACAATGGGAGTTCAACCGACATCATCTTCACGTCGGCCTTCGATAAGATGGGCATCGGAAGGGAGAAGTCGAAGCCAAATAACATCCACTGTATGATTATCTGTAGAGAAAGTGCTACTGGGGCTCTAATACAAAGTAAGGCTCACTTGGGGAGACCCCCCCGCAAGCCGTGCAACAACGACAATGAGGTTTCATATAATAGATTCCATCCGCTTATAACACGTTATTAGCGCACTCTCCTCTCAACGCCATAAAGGCCATTCCCTTCGCTTACCATATGATGATCAAATTTCCTACCACAAGCGGAGTAGGAATGGTTCGAGGAGACCAGCGCGTGGCCAGGGAGTGTTACTCGGCATCCGTGAAGCAAAAAGTAGTCGACAACATATACTCGGACGAGCTCAACATGCGCGACGAGGTAAACACCCGACCTGAGCCCTCGGAAGAGCTGGAGCCTATACCGTTGGACGATAACCCTGAACACCTCGCCTACATCACCAAGCCATGAGGAAACCTCGTAAGCTCTCCCACCCATTTCTCAAATGTAACAAGGATGTTCTACATGGAAGCAAAAAGGATATGGGAGGAATTTCGATCCTACCATAATTACTATAGACTAAACGCTACCCATCTTTCGCAAACCACAAGAAAGTATGAGCTTCGCTCTAGAAAGACAAAAGCAATCAACGAGGAGGTCGACAAGCTCCTCCAGGCAGGGGCAATCAGAGAGGTGGAGTACCCTAAATGGTTGGCCAACGTCGTACTCATCAAAAAAGCGAACGGAAAGTGGTGACTCTGCATTGACTTCACTGACGTCAACTGAGCATGCCCAAAAGATAGTTTCCTCCGCCACCCGACGACTTTCATGTTAGATGCCACGCCGCCATGAACTCCTCGCTCATGGATGCTCCCGCTACAACCAGATTAGCATGATCCCGACGACCAAGAAGACCTCATTCGCCACTGTGGCAAGTGACCTATTGGTTATCGAAAGTGATGCCCTTTGGGCTAAAGAACACAAGAGCTACCTACTAGAGGTTGGTGAACAGGATGTTCCATAAGCAAATAGAGGCATCCATGGAGGTGTATATAGATGACATGTTGATGAAATCAACCATGGCCGAGCTCCACATAGCTCATCTATCCGAAGCATTCCAGATCCTGAGAGAGTACAACATGAAGTTGAATCTAGCCAAATGCGCCTTTGAAGTCTCAGCCGGAAAATTCTTAGGTTTTATAGTCAACAACCGAGGAATTGAGGCAAATTCGAACAAGATAAAGGTTGTGCTCGACATGCCGCCACTGTCAAACATAAAAGAGGTCCAACGTCTAATCGGAAGAATAGTCGTGAGCAGCCGATGGTATCCAAGGCCGATAAATGTCACTCCTTCTTCTGTGTTCTAAAGAAAGTTTTCAATGGGATACATATCATAAGAAGCTGCTTCAAGATTGAAGACTTACTGCTTTCCCCCATTCCCGTGTTCCTCCAAGGAGAACTCCTTACTGCACTGAAGCCCCAGATTGACCAAAGATCGTCCCATCGAGACAAAGATCGAGCACAAAGATCTGGGCCATTATTGCAATGAGCTCCGAGAGAGCAAAGAGCACCCAAGGATGGAGAAACTAATACTGGCGTTAGTAACCGTAGTCTGAAAGCTCCGCCCCTTCTTTCAAGCTCATACCATTGAAGTCCCAACAAAATACCCGATGGCGGTGCTACACAAAACCGTGAGACCCTGAAGGCTAATGGCACATAGAGTCAGCGAGTTCGACATCGATATAAACCAAATACTCGCTATAGCAAGGTGTTTTAGGAAATTTAGTCATGGAATTCAATTCCTACAGCTTCGTTAGAATACCAAACGACACCCGACCTCCCCATTTGGAAGTTGTCCGTAGAAAGGGTCGCCAATGCTCACGAGCAGTGGCAAAGATCCCGACTCCCAAAAAGAATAGACATCGAGCATACCTGGGATTTGGGCTCCAAGCCTCCAACAACGGTGTCGAGTATGAGGTCATTATCGCGGATTCCAACCTCGCCCATTCTATGGAAGTTGACCAGCTCGAGGTATGCATTGACTCCTAGTTGGTAGTAAATCAGATAGAAGACACATACGAGGCTAAAGGTGAGAAAATGATCCTATACCTTAAAAAGGTACGGGATTTACCGAAAAAGTTCGTGCTGGTCCAAAGGTCGACATACCCGTGAGCGTAGAACTCTGAGCGTATAATTCTAGCAAAATTGGTACCGTCCCAAGAAGATCCTCGCAGCCTAACGCTTGTCGAGCACCTCGTAGAGCCCTCCATAGATCCCAATGACGTGGAGGTCGCCCTTATCATGTCAGAGCTGAGCTGGATGGACCCTATTTGGGACTACTTAATAGAAGGATTTCTACCGAACGACTCGAAAAAGGCTTCTAAGCTAAGGACGAGGTCGGCCAGTTTCATCGCTCATCTGGGGTGCCTTACGTTTAGGTTTTTTCACACGATCCCAAGTGTATCAGTGAAAGATCGCCGATCACGCACCGAGGGAGGCACATGAAGGCGTATATGAATCACATCTGAGTTCTCAAGGCTATCGAGAAAGCCTTATGTGGATATTACCGCCCACAATGCTCGTGAGACGACAAATCCAATGAATGCAAAGTTTGTCGGGAGCACGCCAAAATCTCTCACCTCCCATCCGAGCCACTAACGTCAATCACGAGACCCTAGCCTTTTCAGCAATGGGGGTTAGACATATTGGGACCTCTGCCCATTGGAAAGGGCCAGTGCAAATTCATCATCGTATAATGATTATTTCACCAATGAAGCCAAGTCGAACTTTGGCTACTATCATAGAATGTATGATACGAAATTTCGCTTTCATGCTCTATAATATGCTGTCTCGGTATCCCAAGAGCTCGTGTCGACAATGGAAAGTACCCGATAATCTTAAGTTCAGGGATTTTTGTGCCGAGCTCGGGATCAAGAACTACTACTCGTCCCCAGCTCATCCGCAATCTAATGGGCAAGCAGAAGTCACCATCAGAACCCTTAAAGCAGCGTTGAAGACCAAATTAGAAGATCTTAAAGGCAAATGGGTAGAATACCTCCCTGAGGTGTTATGGGCATACATAACTACGCCGCGAAGTCGCCAACTCGTGAAACCCCATTCGCCTCGCTTTTGGCACGAGGCTGCACTCGCCGAGACAGGATTAAAATCCCCATGATCGACGGGCAAGCGGGGAACATAACGAAGAGGCTCTCCGCCTAAACCTGGACCTCCTAGATGAAAAGCGTGAGCAGGTCCTAAAGCGTACGGAAGACTACCAAAGGAAGACGGCGAGGTACTACGACCAAAAAGTCAAACCCGGGTGTTACAAGTCAGGACTCATAGGGGTCTTAAAAAGCTCCTGCCATCGAGGAAAAATCCAGCACATGGAAAACTAGGGCCCAACTGGGAAGGCCCCTACATCGTATCTCGCGTCGTCAGACCTGGGAATTATGAACTCAAGACAGAAGAAGGAAAAATTCTACCTCATCCTTAGAATGCTGAGCACCTTAAGCGTTTTTATCAGTAGACCTCGGATTGTAATCTTAAATAAAGTATCATCAACTTTCAGATGACGGTCTGTGTGTTTATTGATTATTTTGTATCCTCACAAATCAAAAAGCAAGACATC
Source organism: Tetrastigma voinierianum (assembly GCA_016808115.1). Lineage (NCBI taxonomy): Eukaryota > Viridiplantae > Streptophyta > Magnoliopsida > Vitales > Vitaceae > Tetrastigma > Tetrastigma voinierianum. Next base: position 263,025 of record JAEQBH010003801.1, read on the forward strand.
TCAGTAAAAGAAAAACAGACAACTCAGTCAGAGAACGTACGAGAAAGTTACACACATCAGAATACACAAATTCATGTGCCAAAAAATATATTGTTCTTTATTGCAATAAAGTACAAGCTTGATTACACCGCAAAGGCTATCCTCACACCTCTCAAAAAAAAAAAAAAAAAGGGGTAAAAGCGAAGAGACAGAAATAGGTATCTATTGAGAACGACATTACATATATCCCTGCTCAAGCCCGACAAAACAAAACAAACAAATGCAGCAAAGCTATATGAAGGAGTTCAACGTTAGGGAAGAGGGAGCGTAAGGCGAAGAAGGAGCGGCCTCACTCGGGTGTTTGGTTTCCGTAATTAAGCCGTTGAAAGGACTCTTCCGCCCCGTCACTAAGGATATCGGCATAACCAAGCCCGTAGGGCACTAGCAAATTTCTTCCTCCGAAAGGCAAGCTCATCCGGCCCACTGAAAGTGCGCACTCACCCCTCAAACTCGGCTATAGCCCCGTCCCTTTGAACAACCGTGAGCTTCTCGTCGGGTCCTCGCAACCCATGGCACTCCTGGCCAGCGCTCAACCGCAGCTTGCAGCCCTCGAAAGCCATGACGGCTCCACCTAGCCAGCGCCGCTTATTACGCAGCCGCCTCTACACGCAACTCTTCCCTAGTTGCCCCTAACTCGTTTCGACGATTGCAACATCCCCGACTCACCCGGGGCTTATCTAAGGTACTCAGCAATTGCTCTCGGCCTCCAACAGACATCCCGGGCAGCCCAAACAGCCTATCCTTGACTTTCCGAAGATCAACCTCGGCCACTCTTAAGCTATCCCGGGCTTTTTCTTCCCTACCTTCAATCCACGTTCGCGCCGTCATGGTATGCCTCATATCGGACTTAAGCTTCACGGCCTCCTCCATCATATTCTCAGACCTAACTTCGCGCACCCAAATTTCGGCCCGTAAACAAGAAAGGTCACCCTCGCTGTGCACTCCGGGCGCTTGACGTGCCCTCGTTTAGTCCTGGCCCTCGTCAAACTCTTCAAATGAGTAGCCACCTGCCGATACCCAACTTAAAGTCAATGCGTAACTCAAACCCAAGATAAAAGCAGACACAACAAGACATGGGAACTTACAGAGGCGACCCCCTGGAGGGATAGAGCCAAGGCTTCCTCAACAGGCAGGGCACCCGACCTCTTAAGGTCGACCTCGAGGATGATCTGCAGACCGCGCCGCCCATAAGCCTCGCATTGAAGAGCAAGGAATCGCCATCTTCGTCAGCTTCGGGGCGTTTCCTCCTGAACTCTTCCGCCCTCGAAGAAGGAGGCTATGCGCTCTACGCAGGGGGACTCCAAACGGTGATAGGCATGACCTCCAACGGAGGCTCAGTAGCCCTTCCCGAGGAGTCTTTAGCCTTTGCAGCAGAACCAAAGCGAGGTTGTGAATCCTAGCTCTAGGAACCCCAACCGAGGCAACACTTGCCCCAAAGACTCCTGACTGTGGAAGGTGAAGAAGAAAACGCCTCCAATCCGGATCTCCCATCTCAGACGGTGGCCCTTCTCAGAGAGTCTAGAAGCCTGGCCACACCGGACCTCCGGACAATACCTCCATCGAGCCAAAAGCTCTTCCTTAGTGGGCTTGACAACGGGAGGCCCATCGTGAGAAAACTTCATAACGGAGGGAGGTGAAGACCTCAAAATAGCGGGACAGGGGGACCTCGAACCCGAAGATCCGGGAATATCCGACCTGATAAACTCCGAGTAAGCGCGCGGAAGACACTTAGCCAACTCCCGCTTTATGACTTTGTCTTCGGCGCTGAGATCGGGGCGAATACCTAAAAGACACACAGCTAATGCATAATTAAAGACACCCTATAACTTACGAAAGCTAGACCAAACTAAACCAAAGCGATGCTCACGTAGATTCTTAGGAGTGGTCCAGAACGCCCAAGGTATCATCCTTATCAAGGGGGTCGCATCTCCAGCTACTAATTAATCGACAAAAAGTAACACTCCTTCCAAAGTCAATGGGAAGATGAGAGATCCGAGACAATCAGAGGAGCACTGGCACGCTTAGATAGATAAAGGAAGCCCTTGGCGGCTTCCTTCACAATAAAAAGATCTAAGAACAGAGCTATACTAGGAACACCAAAGCCCTTGTCCCTGAAGAAAACCAACAGCCCAATCAGAATACCCTAGAAATTAGGCGAAAGTTGAGAAGGGCAGACGTTGAAATGTTACAAGACCCTTTTTATAAAGGGGTGTAGAGGGAAACGGAGGCCAATGGTCAAGGCCACCGCTAAACACAATCATCTTAGGCACTTGGACCACGAGGAGGTCAAAATGTCGGAGACCGCACTGACACCAGGCAGCCTATAACGCCAAAGCTCCATACAGCTGTTCGACCGCAGTCCCACCGCAGCATTCTCGCACGGCCGATCCCAGACATTCCGATCCCCTAGTATGACCGTCAATTCTCCCCTTACCCTTGTCCAAGGGAAAAGGGGGTTCCCCCGGGGCTGTCTTGAAGAACAACCCCGGTTGAACGGTCGGAGGCGCCACCCGTCCCGCCCGAACCGGAATGCCAGAGGTCACCTCATGCGCAAAGAAGAGGAACGACCCGGACCCATGAGAATAATAGGTAATGAGAACAAGACCTAACCAAGCTAGCCCTAGCATTTCGCTATATTGCTTAAAAAGACACATAAGGAAGAAAGACGCGCCAGTCCCAGGAACATAACGAAAAAGGCTACCTCAAGCAAGGTATCACAAAACGCCAGAAGGAACTCTGCACGGAAGGTCAGAACGAATGTTAAGGAAAGGGAAACCCGAACTCACAGAGAAACAAAAAGCTTCAAGATTAGGGGAACACAAGGCGAATGGTCAGAGGATGTTCTTAGAAGAAACTGAAATAACTAGAAGAAATGGGCGCAAAAATCGAAAAGTCATCATTATCACAGGACATATGACGGCGATAAAGCCCTAACCAAACCAGCCATGAGCAAACACGTGGAAGTCGATCTCTATCTAAGAACGATACACCCTTGCACACGCCGCTGCATACAAGGGCCGGGGCAACTAATAGGTTTAAAACAGCGCCGCAGCCCACTCGCAAGCCCATGGAAAAGGTGTTCAGTGAAATGTCCGCCCCGCACCTACCAAAACGAGCCTCCCACTCGCTTGCCCTATGCCAATAGCATGGACAACTGGAAAGCCCATGTCCTAAATTCAAACTAAATTCACCAAGTATGAAAATAGATAATTCCTAATAATGTTCTTATCTTATAAATCAAACCGAATCTCACCAATGAGGGAAGAAGGATAATTTCACAATCGTTTCCTCATTATCCTTCATTAATCCGATAGCGATAAAGGCAAGTAAAATACCCCATCCAATGGGAAAGAACTACCACCATCCACCTGGGAAAAACATGGTATAAATAATGTGCCACCCCATCTGGTGAAAGGTACGCCTAACATTCGCCTAAGCAACTTGATCTTTCTCTCTACAGGAAGAACTCGACTTAGGCATCGGAGCGACCACGGCAAAGCCCCGCCGATCCTCTTTCTTGTTTTTGCGTAGAGTCCACATCCAAAGCCGTGGATCAGCCCAACGATAGTTCCAATTTCCGCCAACATCCAAACGCGCTCCACTCCCGCCCGCTGAAAGCATCATCATATATTATATCTGACTGTTACAATTTTTCTTACGATAATCATAAAAATTAATTTTAAATTAATATAAATACAAAAAATTAATATATAATAAAATGAATTACAATTATTAATAAATATTTGGTCAAATACACACACATTCTACATGCTTATGAGTGTGCGCACACATATATGTACATACTATTAGTGGAATGTTTTAAAAATTTACTATAATAATTTTATAAATGATTTGTAATTCTAAAAAAAAAAATAGAAGAATATTATTATTTAAAAGTAATCTTATAAACACATATTTTTTTTGTTTATTTTTTTTTATGCACATAAAGAAAAATAAACAAAAAAAACATGTGCAAGCACAACCAACATTTTCCAGCTTTCCAAAGTCTCTACGGCTCTTTCCCACGTTTTCAATATTAGACCATCTCCAGCAGTGGAGCAAAAACTGAATTTTAGATGCTAACAAGAAAAAATGGCTCTCTAGCAAAGGGAGCAATTCAGGAGTAAAAGGATTATTTAACGCACCGCCATATTCGGGGCAAATATAGTTGATCGCTCATCAGCAAAATGGTGGAAAACCATCTTTACCCTCGTTTATAGCCATGAGGCGGTGGTAAACCAACCAAAAACCGAAAATCGGCTCTCTTCGCAGATTCCCCTGACATTGTAAGCACACCCGTGAACCATTTTGAAATCCCAACAACTGAACAACATCAATAAATAGAGTGTATCGGAAACGATTTCCATATCGAGATTTTGCAGATATGAGGAAAATTCGCAAACGCTTCAAGAATGGAAGATGAGGAAAGCTAACCTCACGCCGTCGCCGTCGTTAGCCGCAGCCGCAGTGGCCGCTTCGCATCACCGCCGTCCGTCGGCCCACCGCTCGCTTGTCGGTCCAAATCCCCAGTCACCGGCCTCCGCCGCGAGCCTGGGCAGATCAGGATGATCGATCTTCGATTCACGAGCCGGCCGCCAACCAAAGCGCTCGTTTTCCCCACCCCCTCACGCAAACTAGAACAAGGGAATGTGTGTCCTCTATTTGGGCATGGGGGCTGGTGAAAACGACGTCGTTTCATTTTTATTTTATTTTTAAACATAACAAAACGACGCCGCTAGGGATTTGAGTCGAACGGCGCCGCTTTTGAAGCAGCTTGTACCAACCCAAACGACATCGTTGGTATGTGAGTTTCGCTTCAAAACGACGCTGTTTTGGACCAGTTTTGTCCAAAACGACATTGTTTTGGTATAGGCAGAATTCCAAAAAAAAATAATTGCATGTCCAAAACAATGTCGTTTTGGCTCAAAAAAGGCCAAAACGACGCCGTTTTGACCCAAACCCATTTTTTGCCAAATAATTAGCCTACAAATATTTTTATCAACTTCTAATTAGTTTCAATTTATTATATTATAAATAAAATAAGATTAATAAATGAAAAAAACCATAAATCATATTTTTTGTGAATAATCTAAAATACAAATTTAAATATAAATGTTTTACTTGATATAAATTAATTTAGTTTTTATTGCCATTAAATATACATATCTTCATTGAATATTCCATTAACTATTTAAATAATTTGTTTTATTAATTTTTCAAATTTTAGGTTATTCATATACTTAATTTAAGTTTGATTTTGCAGCCGTAAAAATGGCATTCCTCCAATACTGATAGGCTGGGAAAGTCTTTCTTAAATGAGGAAGACGTGGCACCCAGGCATATCTCGATGACCATAACTCAAGATCCTAAGTGATCGATATCAAGCAACCGATGTCAAAATTTTGGGATCGAGGATGGCTAAGTTTTTGAGACCAATGTCGAGTTGACCCACCACGACTTTGTGTTCGTCCAAAATCGCGGGATAGAATCACATTATTGTAGCCAAATGGCGTGGGATACTCCCACATATCGCAAATAGGCCGTAAAGTGGAGCTAACATCACCGACAAGGTCAGTTATCCATTGTTATAATTTTCTACAACAAATATATTAGAAATTTTATTTATTTCTAATTTTATTTTTCACAAAGATGTGCAAGCTATGAATATGTTTCACAGATGCCAGGAGTCCGGGTGGGATTTATGATCATCGTTTGGGAAAGTAACACCGTGATATGGATGATTATACTGCAAAGCAACCCTAGGTCTCGCTCCCTTGTTTATGAGGGAACTCATGATACACCTGTATCTCTTGATTCGCATCAAGATCCATAGTAATGCAACAGCTTAGGGCCTGCCAGAAGAGACTCTCGAAGAAAAAGTACAAAGAAAAGCAAATATAAAAGCATGTAGTCCAATTGTGATATTAGGAATTTATTTCGTATATGATTCAGGAACAAAGGCATGTATGAGAAGACCATTTTCAAACAAAGGTATTTGTTTTTAATTGTGGACAACCCTCCGATATAAGTAATGGACCGACTCTGATAATCTATTTAGTGGACAACCCTCCGATGTATATCAATTGGGCCGACTTCGACGATTGATATTTTATATGGACTACCCTCGATATTGTAATGGACACACTCCGATAATTATTATTATTAGTCAACCCTCCGAAACAATTCTCTCAAGAAACCACCTCATGCACTCACTCCTATTGCTCTAGGGTGCCCCAGTGCATATGGAATGCATGATGCCAATTCCAATACAATTTATATAACACATGCAAATATATATATAACATGATATACATTTACATAATTTAATCACACAAACATGTTATGCAATTTCACAATCCATTACACCAAAAATTAGCTCACGTGGGCTAATTAACAACCACAAGCAATTCGATTTGAATTACTCAACCAAACACATTTTTCTCACAAAAATTATTTCGTGAACACTATTCACATGAACAGTGAAACCCTCGGGTTACTGTTCAAGGAAAATCACCAACATCGGTTCCACTTTGTGAAACCGAATTTCATAGCCATTTCTGGCCCCATACACATCACAATACAATTTGTTTCACAATTTACAACACAAACACCCAAAACAGTTCGATAAAACCGTTACGCGACTACACCATCGCCTCATAAATTCCAAATACCTCTTGCCCCAAGATTGGGACTGATCAAACGGTCACCAATGCCTCAACCCAACCGAAACATCAACAAAGCTCTTAAATCAAGAGTAAAACAAGTAGGATAAAACTCCCACCTCACTCTGAGTTTGTCGAAACTCCTTAAAATCTGAGCTCACTGCGAGGCCTACATCAAGGTAGAGCAACTTTCTGTTCAAGAATCTCAACATTGATTAGCCGTAAATCTGCAGAGAAGTGGCTTACTCTCTCTCTAAAAACCAAAAATCCATAGCCACTGCATCTCCCCTCCTCCTACACGTTTTGGTCTTCATTTTGAAGGAGACAATACTATGCACAATTTTGTCTTATTATCATTTAAAACAAATTCTATAATGTCATCTATGTCCCCAAGCTTGGATTTTCGACATTTGGCACGATCTCGGCCGTCCATTTCCATCATCTCTCTACTCATGCAACTTGTGTCACATGAGTACATGTTATAGGTGACTTTCGTCACATCACATGTTGTTTTACAACACCCGAAACTCGATGCCTCGAAAAACGTGCAAATTTCGACTGTCTCGAAATTCGACGAAATTCGACGTGTTACCTAGATTTCGCGAGACGATTCCAACGATGAAATCTGTTTCGTCATCCAAGATCTAGAAAAATTTCGGGTTTTGACCGAAATTACGATTTGCCCTTTTTCCATAAATTGGAAATTTCTTGGGTCTTACATTCTCCCCTCCTTAAAAGGAATTTCGTCCCGAAATTTTGGACAATCACAATCACTCACATGCATATGCAACATGCACTCTCCCATGCATGTAAACTAGTCACTTAAATATTAAACGACTAAACCACATATCTTCATCCCTAAACAAGAAGGGATAGGTGGCCCGCATCGTGTCCTCGCGCTCCCACGTTGACTCTTCCACTCCATAGTGCCACCATAGTACCCTCACTAGCCCTCACTCGCCTTAAGGTCAGCAAAACCCGATCACGACTATCCAAAAATACACACCGTCTTCCTCGAAGGTTCCATCGCCAACCTCAATCCGGGTCTCAATCCACCACATGAGCTGGATAAGGAGTATATTTCCTATACGGAGACGTGAAATACCTCGTGGACACCTGACATGCCGGGCGTAACGCCAACCGGTACGCAATACTGTCTACCCTTTCAAGTATCTCGACAGCCGAACTCCTAAGTGATAGCTTCCCACGCTTGCCAAACCTGACCACTCCCTCTTAGGCATCACCTTCAAGAAAAACGTGATCCCTAACCTCGAACTCTAAGGGTCGACGTCGCACATCCGCATAGCCTTCGCCGCTCGAAATGCGAGAAGACGCCGTCGCATAAAGCCCACCTTCCTGAGGGCCCTAATTAGATCAGACTAGCGATGGAGCTCTCCCACCTCGTCCAACATAACGCTGATCTACATGGCAATGCCTCATACAAGGCACCTCAGGGATACTCATCGATAACTCGTTGTTGTAGGAGAATTCCACTAAGGGCAAGTGCTCTTCCTAGCTACCCTTATGATCCAGACGCATGCTCTCGTTAAAGATGTCCTCTCAACACTGTGATAGTCCGCCTCCGACCGACCATCCGTCCCGTGGTGGAAAGTTGTACTCATGGTCACCAGCCCATAGCCTCTTGAAACTCTTCCAAAGTGCGCCGTAAACCCGGTCCCTATCCGACACTATGGATACCGGGTACTCCATGTAGCCTGACTATCTCGAATGTATAACCTGCACTTCCAACGGTAGCGCCATCCCGCACGGCCAAAATGTGCCAACTTCATGAGTCGGTTCACTATCACCCATACCGCATCATGTCTCTGCGGTGTCCGTGGTAAGTAGGTTACAAATTCCATTGTGACGTGCTCCCACTTCCACCTTCCGCCCACCTCCACGTATCAAGTAGCCCCGCTGCTTTCGCACAAACTTAACTCACGACACGTGAGACATCGTCGCACAAAGTCCCACGTGTCTCTTCATCCCGCTCCAAGAATACCGACGACGAAGATCCCGGGTACATCTGTACACTCGATGCACAAGAAATCAAGAGCAAAGTGAAATTCTCTCGAGAAATCTTCCTCTTCAAATCACCGAATCTGGGGAACTCACTAATTATCTCTATACCAAGACTACCATCCGTGTGGATGGTCTAGCCCTGTCACCCATACCTAACTGCACCCGTCCCCGATGGACACTATCTCGCATCCCGGGCCACTAGACTCAATCCCTCTCGCCGGCCAGAGACTGCAGCTACTAAACCCTAACACTTCGCGCCCGTCGTCGTATCAGCCTCAAACTCGTCCCACGCTTCAGAGCATCCGCCACTCCGAAGCCATACTAGCCGCGTACTCCCCCGTGACTTCCGACTTCAAGACATCAGCTCACCACATTTGCCTTTTTTTTTTACCAGGTGGTAATGCAAAGTGAAGTCATAATCCTTCTATGGTCTCCATCCATCTCCTGCCTCATGTTAAGGTCCTGCTGCGTGAAGATATACTTCAGACTTTTAAGGGTCTCGGGAGTACACCTCGAACTCCTCACCATATAAGTAGTGGCGCTAAATCTTCAAGGCGAAGACTACGGCCGCCAACTCCATGTCGTGTGTGGGTAATTCTCGCTTCATGATTCTTCAATCGACGGAACCATAAGATACTACCCTCCGAACCCGCATAAACACATCCTGCCCGCCTCGAGGCATCACAATACATCAGGTACTCCTATCCCCGCCCGACTATCATGATAGGAGCCGGGGCGTAAGTCTCCTCTTAAACTCCCTAATGCTCTCATTGGTCATCCCAATCAAACTTCGACTCTCCTTCCGGTCAACCTCACATAGTTCCCCGCTATAATGGAGAAATCCTCAATGAATCTCCCAGAAGACCTGTACCAATCACAAGAAACCGTGATCTCAAGACCGACTTCACTTCTCCTAACTCCACCGTCGACCTTTCTCGTCCACCGACACGCCTGGGATGTCGACACCACGTGTCCCAAAAATCTCACCTCGCGAAGCTAAACCCGCACTTATCGAACTCGCATGTACCGATGGTCTCTCAACAATCGTAACACGATCCGGGCGATACTCATGTCTCACCTCGTGACCGGAGTGATCAAAATGTCATCCACGAAGACCACTACAACCGGACGGCATAGTGGTTGGAACACCTTATGCATGAGGTCCATGAATGCTACTGGCGCATTCGTCAATCCAAAGGGCATCACCGTAAACTCAAAGTGCCCATAACGCGTCCTAAACGCTGTCTTAGGGATATCTATCTCCCTAACCCCTCAATTGATGGTAACCAGCAAAGGTCTATCTTGAGTAGACTCGCCTCCTCCTGCAACCGATCAAACAAATCACAACTTTCGCAATGGCACCGATTCTCACGAACTCCCCGTAAACCGTTCGTAGTCAATGCACAATGGCTGGTCTTCGTTCTTCTTCTTTGCAAATAGAACCAGAGCGCCCCATGGTGAAGTGCTCTCGGCCCACGAACCCTTCTAGCCCCCGTAGCTGGACTCGAGTTCGCAACCAACTCCGGTGCCATCCTATGGAGTCATAGAGATGGGCGAAGTACTAGGGTGTAACTCGATACCGAAGTCTACAACCCTATGCGGAGGTAATCCCGGTAGCTCATCCGGAAAACATCCACATACTTGCAAACTACTCGAGGTAGATCTAAGTCTGGTCTCTCCTCGTCCTCTAGGGTAAGGCTCGCTAGCCAACCCGCTTAATCGGCCCTCGACACTTGACTCGTATACCATTCGGGGAAAATATCACGCTGGCCTCCCCCGAAATACACACGAGTACCGTCCTCAGATAGGCGTAACCCCTCCTACACTCACAATCGATAACGACCGTAAGTCGCCAACCAATCCATCCCTGTACGACATCGAACTCGACATGTCCATGATCCTCAGTCCACCGGTGTGGAGTAGAGTCCCCTAGATTCCAACTCGCAACCACGACATACATCCCTATTCGCCCTAATCCCTGTGGAGAACTCACATACAAAGGCTCCTAAGGTCTCAACCTCTAAGCCCAACTTCTATCACAACCGACGCAAGAATGAATGAATGCTAAGACCAGACCAACAACACCCTCGCCATAGTGAGATAGCAAAAACGCACTCAGATAATCGGGGTCGACCGCTAACTCAAATACATGATGGAGCAGACACGCTCGAACCCCCGATGTCCTACCCGTGGGCCTCATTCTCCGCCGGCCCCTAACTCCGCCTCTTTGGCTTCCACGGCGAAGCGGGAGGTGCCCGCGCAGCCCCGAAATCAACCGCTCCTCCGCCCGTACTCAAAGTCAAAGGGGGAATGCATCAGACCTTCCCCGTCTCTACTCACTAATCACTATGTTGTCCTCAAAACCCCGGGATCCCCGCTCTAGGGGCAATCCTCCTCATATGTTCAAGGTCGATAATGGTAGCACACCATCCGCCCGTACCGACTCCAGACCTTCATATGTCCTCGCCCGACGGCGCCACTGAAACCCTCGTGAACTAGAAGCCCTGCAGCTAACTCTGAACTAGAAGAAAATGACTCTCCTTCTTCTTACTACTAACACCGCGTCAGGAGTGCTTGAGCATCCTCCTATCTCTCTCTGTAGTCGAGGGTTGTCCCGACCGTAGAGTCAGTATCCCTATAGACGAGTCTATGATTACGGCACAGAATGGACAGCTTGACTCGTTCTCGAATCTCTGGCTTTGGCCGTATGCGTGTACGTAATCATCGGTAAATCGGGCTAGCTCTTGTGAACCTAGCCACATAATCCATCACGGTCATCGCCCTTGACTACAGGAACTCACAGGCCTTCGTATACCTCGCGATGTCTGATGCCACCATGAGCGACTCCTAGAAACTCACGCCCATGTCGCCGCCTGCAGGTCTCTAGAGGTCAGCACACCCCATTTCCACCATACTTGGGCTTCACCCTCTGGATTTGGAGCGCCCGTGACTTTGATCGAGTCCGCGTTAGAGTATCTCGTGGCCTCTAACACCTTCTTGATGCATGAACCCCGATGGTACCTTGCCATCGGGATCTCCTCCCCCTGTGAATGTCGGAGGATGATGTGCCTTAAACCTATGGAGGTTACTAGGACCTCCCTGACTACCTGCTATATCGGCCTGTGCTATAGCTGTTGCCGCAATACCTATAGCCTCAACAAAGGCCTGCTGATCAAATCTTTGGTGGTGCTGACCCCGATTACTGATGGGCAAACCTCTACATCCTCGCCCTCGACTAGCCATCTACATATGTCAAATGACAACGAGATTCATTTAATTTTCATTTCAGTCTAACTAGCAATGCACATGCCAATTACTAATAGACTTGACGACCATAAAGCCCAGCGTTCGTTCACCAAGTGGCGTAGCTTCCAGCCCAGCTTTCCGATTTATTTATTGATAAAATTCTAAGCTTTCTGTTCATTTCATCATCGAATCTCTAAGGTCGTAGTTCTAACCTTAGCATTCACCCTTTCACATACATTGCAAATGCGTATAATTTCTCACCGCAGCAGCCAGCATGATCATAATTCCGTATTCATCATACCATGTATATGTCATTCCACGCAATTTGAAACACAAAATCATGCAATCAAAACATGCAACAATAATGACATATCTCAAGGGTGTAAATACACCCCCGAGACACTATTCATACACAGAGAACATTTTATTTTATTTTTCAAAAAAAATTTTTTTTTCAAAAAAAAACTCTTGAACAGTGTTCATGAGCAGGTGTCAAGCAGTGGCTCGAAGCGTTATGTTTGAGTCAGGCTTCTTTGCCCCCACTGCCTCCTGATACACTACGTGTATTGCAATACAACTCCTTCGATGACCCGGGCTCTCTGTCACAATACAACATGGTGTATTGTGATAACCAATAAGCCCGCTCGTGATACAATTTTCATTATTGCACACTCTTTTGTCTGATTCTTCCTATTGCAATACACTTACCAGCCCACCCCATGCTACAATACACTTCCAAACCTACACACTCTTTACTTGATACAATTTTCCCTATTGCAATACACTTTTGACCTACCCGTCTTTGCGATACACTTTGACCATTGCACACTCTTGCAATACAATTCTTCCCTATTGCAATACACTTTGACCCTACCCCATCTTTATGATACACTTCCCGACCCTTTTTTAAGCCTGTGTCCCTTGATACAATGGTGTATTCTTGATACACCTGAAGCCATTGACCGCTTCTCTTGCAATAAAATTTGTTGCCTACAAGACTAGGTCACAATACAAATTTTTTTTATTCAGGCAATAATGACTAATTTCTGCACCTTTCTTTTTTTGTTTGTTTTATCTTAATTATTTCATTTCTTTGGAAAATGTCCAAAAATACATACATACTTTTTTTTTTCATTTTCCCAAAACTCAAAATATTTATAAAATTTTATTTTATTCATTTTCTTTAGTTTTACACACTACAAAAACCTTAGAAATGATTTTCTTCATTTTTTTTTTCATTTATATCAGTAGCCTTCCTTGATACTTCCTACATGCGGGAGCTTGAATACGCATTATACAACTCAAAATTTTTATAGTCAACTTTAAAATTTATTGAAATTTCTTTATTATTCTATAAACCAAATAAATTAATAAAAATTTATTTAATTTATTTTCTCTTTTTTTTTTTCATTTACAAAAATTGTAAAACTCCAAAACTTACCTCAACATCTGTTTAATCAACGCTTACACAAAGCCATCATCATACATACAACATGGCATACACACCATCACACAACAATTCATCAATTCACACACAAAACACACATGCAGTGTTCTAGTTTTGTCCCGTGCCTTCCTAGGTAATCTCATACCTAACCCTACATCGAGCCACACCAAGTGGTGATGTTCTTACACGACTATGGTCTAAGCCCAAGCCCTCAAGCCCTAGGTATTCGTATTGTGACACCCCAAATCCGGGCTGTCCGTTGACAACCCGTCAACCCGCGGAATACTCGTGGATGTCGAGTAGCCCGCATCCACTCAGAAATCGGGCAGGGTCTCCTTTATGCGGGAGCTCTACCCAAAGGCCACAAAACCTGGCCAGCTTGATTCAGTATGGCAGCACGGGGGTCCAAGCCAATCGACTTATGACCACATCGGGTTCCTCAATTAAAATGAGTAAAAATAATGGCCATTTGGGCCCACTACATCAATACTCACAAAATAAATATCCAGTATATTCCGATAGTTTTAATTAATAAAATTATCCTTATACATCATATATCAAACTTAGAGGTTCTAATACACGTGTACATAGCAAAACCAAAGCCACAACCCGGCTTTCTTCTAAAGCGACCTCTCTAGGATGGGTCGTCTCTCGACCGCTCTATGCACAGAAATAATATCCCTCGACGGGGTGAGAAATTTCATCGCTGTGGTGGAATCACCTAAATGTTTTACTCCGCCTAAGTGCATATGCAATGCTCCAAGTAACCACATTCAAACGGAGTCGTGATCACTGCTTGAATATACAAATGTGAAACCACTTCCCGAGTCCTCATTGACTCCCTTACACTTGCCTAAGCCATGTATGAGAAAACATCTTTTCAAAACAATTCTTGTTGTTTTTCGAAACTATACTAAGTATCGGTAAAAAATTATGGGACTTCTATAGAGGCGAGGAATGTGTTGGAGAACCTTACAGCTTGATCATGGTCCCATAATCAGAAATGATACATTGGGCCGTCTCACAGCCACAATTTCTGGAAATTCTATCCTGAAATTCCTTTCAAAAGCGTTTTCATTTTCTTTCAATTTTTCATGTAAATGCAGCGCAATTTAAGTCTACGGTGCATATGAAAATGCATTATGCCTTTTTCAATCATTTTTATACCAATATATCAAATAAGCATATATTATCAAATTTAGAATCACACATGTAATTGACAATATCAGCAACTCCCAGATTTACTTTCATGGGCTAATCACTATTCCATTTCGATGGCCTACACCTGATTATATTCCGTATAATTGTGGCGTCGAATAACACATGAAACATGCATTAACACCTATTAAAATCATCTCCAATGGCCCTCTGAGCACAATTCATATTTTATATAATTGTGACATCATATTATCCTGAAAACTCATGCGTGCCTATCCATTTCCACGCCCAAATCAAGCCATTCTTTTCATCAATTTCAAGCACCCAATGACATGGGCGTTTTTGGTCCATTTCACACAAACTTCGGGAATTTGTTTTACGGTCCCAGCGAAACAAGTGGAATTTGTCCACGAGCAGCCACTCCTCCTACATCGGTTCCTCTTGGTGGAACTGAATTCCCATGGCAATTCCCGGCCTCATACCCACAAAACACAATTTAATGCATAATTTGCAAACAACACCAAAACTAGCCCCGACACGATCCACGAGGCCCATCACGGGCCATCCATTTGAGCTACAAAATTTTCACCTCCGGTCCCAACGAGTTTTGGGGCGATCAAATAACCCCTGCGGCCCTGATCAACTCAAGTATCAACAAAGTACTTAAGCAAGTGTAAATGAGTAGGATAAATCCACTTTCTATCACGGAGTTTGTAAATTCCTCGAAGCAGACCCAGCGCGTAGGCCTCGTGAAGTAGAGCGGCTTTCCTTCTTGCCGAGAAGGATTTCGTGGTCGGTCGCCTCTAATCTAGAGAGGGGGTTGGATGTTACCATTTTCAAATCACCATTTTCGCGATGCACTCTCATTTTACGGTTACCACCAGCGTTTTGGTCTCTTTAAAATTGGGGAGAACAATATTTATCTATTTATTTTGTCTTTTCTCGTTTAATAATTTAATTAATTCCCGATATGTCCTTCCTCACAGATTTTACCACTTGGTGTATGTAGGCCGTCGTTTCACGTCATCTCTGCTATTGAAGCATTTGTCGCTGAGTCACGTATTTATATCTTGACTTTTGTCTGGCATCCGCAGTGGATTTTCCGACACCCCAAAGCTTCGATCGCCTCGAAAAGCATGCAAATTAATTTGTCACGGGTCGACGAAATTCGTGTTAGGTTAGATTTCGCGGATGATTCAGCGGTGAAATCCAGTTTAATTCGTCGAGATCTAGAGAATAGATTTCGGTTTTTGGTCGAAATTACGATTTTCTGAATTTTAGGAAATTGGAAATTTCTGAGTCTTACACATATACCTAGGCTCGTGCAATTTGTGACACCCCAGCGGGGTGTGGTTGATCTTGTCGATGCGGAATCTTTCATGAATGTCGGGGCTTGGAGCCACATTTCCACAATCGAGGCGAGTCTCCTTGTGCGAGGAGAACTGCAGAAGTCTGCTTGAGTCCCGATCAACATCATAAGACATACTTGCGTGAGTAAAAGCGGCCCGTAGGCATATTACAATACTCATCAATATATATATATCTGCATTATATCGTAGTTTGAGAGTTAATAATTTACTTTTATACAACATATATTAAAATTCTAGAATTCTAATACATGTAATACATCATAAAACACACCAAAGCCTGACGGCTTTCTTCCAGTATCGGCCTACATGATGGCCGTCTCCTCGTCACTCACAATGCGAAAATATATTCCTCGACGGGGTGTTTGTCGCCGATGGTGGAATCCTTTCAAATGGGTTACTCTCGGCTAGTCATGTCTGATCTTTCCGTGTCATGTATTTCAAATAAATGTGATCATGAATATCTGCATGTCGCTCCCCATGTCTCGAGTCATAAATGACTCACTTGTGCTTACTTTAAGTAATGTAGCAAGAAGACCGTTTAAACAAAGGTATTTGTTTTTAATTGTGGGCCAATACGATATAAGTTGTGGACCGGCTACGATGTCTGTTGGTGGAACCAATATAGATGTATATCGATTGGGTCGACTACATTGATTGATATTTTATATGGACTACCCTCTAGATATTGTAATGGGCCTTGCTTTCAGATAATTATTATTATTAGTCGACCCTCAGAAACAAAGATTCTCTCGAAACCACCTCATGCACTCACTCACATTGTTAAAATTCTTTGAGTGCGTATGGAATGCGTGATGCCAATTCAATCTGATATATATAGTAGTGTAAATATATATAACGTGATATACGTTTACATAATTTAATCATATGAGCATGTTGCTCACAATTCGCATCCAATTCGCGAAATTAAATTTCGCGTGGGGTACAATTATGACCGTAACAATTCGATTTGAATTACTCGACCAAACACATTTTACCATGAAATTTATTTACGTGACAATTATTAACGTGAGCAGGTGAGCCCTCAGGAGTTCTTCATTGAAGCGAATCAGCCGACATGGGTTCCACTTTGTGAAGCAAGATTTAATGTAGTTCCGTGCATTACATTGTGATATAATTTGTTTCACAATTTACAACACAAACACCCATAAAATTGTTACGGACTACACCATTGGGTTTCATAAATTCCAATACTTCGGTTCTAAGATATGGGGCCGTCGAATGTGGATTCGGCGCCGGCCCCGTAGAAGCATCGACAAAGCTCTTCGGTCCAAATTAAATAGTGGGATAAAGCCTCTGGAGTTTTAATCAAGCTCGCCAAAACCGGAACCGCGTAGAGTATACATTTCTTGATAGACGGAGTTTTCCTTCTTCAGAAGAATTCAGATGATCGGATTAGCAGAAATCTAGAGAGAGTGGGCAGATCTGCAAAACCAAAATCCGTAGCGGCTTTGCATCCTCCTCATACGTTTTGGTCTCGTTTGGAAGGGACAACCATGCACAATTTTAATAGTATTATCGTTTAAAGCGAGTGTAATGTCATTATGTCGAGCTTGGATTTGACATTTAGCGCGTCTCGGTAGTCCGTTCCCGAAAGTCGTCTCTCTCTTTCGTACAGCTTGTGTCGCGTAGTCGATGTTATCGTGGCTTTCGTGTCAGCGTATCGTTTTATGTGCGCAGAACTCGATCAACCGGCGATGCAAATTAGTATGCCGAGGTCGACCGAGAGTCGACGTGTTAATTGGATTTTGAGGCGATTCGACGGTGAAATCTGTTTAAATCATCAGAGATCACAGAAAATTTCCAGGTTTGACCCGAAATTCTGATTTCTTAGCTTTAATGGGGTGGAATTTAAGTGCTTGTTATTTTTGATGTAATTTCAATTTTGTCTACCTTACTTAAAATGAAATGTTAGTGCTCATGTCTTTTAATAGTAAAAAATTATTAAAGATGCAACTAACTTAAATTTTCATTCAAAACATAATGATGTGGCGAAAATATTTATATTTATTTTATTTTAATTAAATATTTATTTTATTTTTATTTTAATTAAATATTTTTTTTATTTTAAATTTTAATTAAATATTTATTTATCTTTTAAATCAATTTATAGTGTATGAGTGATATAAATAAATGAAGGGTATATGATGTAATTATTAAAGAGAAAGGGTAAAATTAAGGAATGATTTAGGATAGATAAAGCTTTGAATCTTTCATTCTTGGAATCTTTCTCTGCAAAGCTTAATTTAAATCTCAAAGTGAGCTTTTGGAGTAAAAATATAGAGCACAGATCTTGATTTTAGTTGGTTGCAGATATGCTCTTACAATCTTTAGTAGCCAAATTTTTCTGGAACTGATGTTGGCTTTTGCTTTTGCCTTTATCATCTTGTGAGAAGCAAGGGACAAGATTGGTGAAAATTTACTTCTTAATGGCCCCACAATAGAGTTATTGGTCTATATAAATTTAAAACGTGATAAATTTTAGGGATAATTACAACTGGCCCTCTGAATTTTTCCATATTGTACTACTTACCCTTGACATTTATAAAATTAATTTTTTACATCCGGCATTTTGATATGGATTCTGGCCTAAATCACCGCCTATTTTAAAATAATAATAATTATTATTATTATTATTATTATTAATGTTATTTTAAGTAGGATATCTTCCATTTCGTGGCGTTAAGTATAATTGATTCGGACAATTCGTATGGTGGCCCCAGAATCACGTCAGCGTACCAGTCGAGCGGAGTTCTGGTACCGACCAGCGGGAATGTCTGGTGTGACAGCTCAGCACATGGGCATCAAGGTGGATTGGATCACTATGCGCATTAATGAAACAGACTATTATTATTATTTTAAATGGTATATCTTCTGTTCGTGACATTCGTTTGAGTGATCGAGCGTTCGCATGGTTGACTAGAATTGATGTGTAGCCCGATCGGCAGATTCACCGAAACTCGTAGCGAAATGTCGGCGTGGCCTCCGGATCCAACCACCTTGAAGCATCAGTGGATTAGTTAACGTCTTTGTAGTATGGGCGCTTGGCGTGGAAGATAAAGCGAATGACGCGTGCATTCGCGATCCACGTCGTTAATGATCCCAGCCTTGGTGCGATATAGCGAGTTAATGTAAAAATTAATAAAATGCTTATGGGGCGTTGAGATGTTCATGAAATGTAAATGCTATAAATAATCGCCCATGTATAACCCCTCAAGATGGGTATATAATGAATGGGGATGTACCCGTTTGAGTGATCTGATTCTTTTTTTTGGAATATTAAACAAATTCTTTTTGGAAGGGAATTGAAGCTAATTCTTGAGTCCTTTTCAATTATTATTATCACGAGCTCGAACTCAAAAAGAAAAAGAGTAGGATAAAGAAAAATGGACCATAGAAGGAGCATCAACCATAAATGGACCACTGGATACAAAATATCACTTTCTTATCCATATATTGATAACAAAACGAGAATCGATCGAGAGATACACCAAGAGTTTTGAGTTGTGGATATGAGTCATCCATGCATGTATTTTACTCATTGAATGCGAATTATAATTAGATTTGGTAAAACAAAATACATTTACTTAAAAGCTATTTTTTTTACTATAATATAGTATTTGTATCCAAATTAAAATTTAGCCTGATTAAGTAATGGGTTAGGTTTAAGCTCAAACCCAAAAGTAAAAGTCTAGATAAAAATGGGCTCAAATTCATTTAAGTAAACCCAAAGAAAAGCTTAGGGGTATTTATAAATTTTTTAAAAGTTAAACAAAGTTTTTTCTCCAATATTAGAAGTAGTAAAAATGTATGACAGTTATTTGTAGAGATGGAATTTTGCTTGAAACGAGCTTCAAATAGAGAAGAAATCCTTGAGAGCAGGAAACCCAACGGAGATGTGAATAAATTTTAAGAAAAAATTTTAATAGAAAGACGTGAACGATATGTACAATAAAATGATGAGTTGAGAAAATGGAGACTTATGACATTTATAAAATAAGCAAAAAAGATGAATGAAGGACCAAACCAAACAATCAATTAACTAAGCAATCAACGAAAGTGATAAAAGTGATAAAGGCGGTACTTGTGGGATAATATTTTAAAACTATCGGTATTCTTTTAATTTAAAAAGAAAAAACAATTCCGAATCGTAATCCCGAAATGTTCGACACGCTTCCAAAATTAAAATCCCGGAAACATTTCTCTCACTTATTTAAGAAAAAATTTCTATTTTACATATTTTCATAATATTTTTTTAATATTATTTCAGAAAAAATCCCAAGAAAGTCGAAGTCCACCGACAATAAAATGAAATGATGGCCCCCTTCAAAAGGGGGAGTTTTTGGTGATGCTCTGCTTTTTAGTTACACTTGGAGAGCTGACAAATAAGATATTTTCCTTATGTTTTTGTACTACTCAAGTAGATATTGTGTTTCTGATTATATCTATAAGAATTCCTTATATAGATTCTATAAAAATAGGCCATGTCAGCTAATAATATTCACGATGTGAATTTGTGTTGTATGATTAGGTTAAAAAAAATAGCACTTTTTTATCTCTTTTATCTTAAACACATATCTAACCCATCTCAAAATGAAAATAGAAACTTGTTGCACCCTAATTATGAATAAATTTTGCTAGTGATTTTTTATGAGTACTTTTTATCTACTTTTATCGTCAGTAACTTGATCCATAAATTTCGCATCTATCTTTAATTTAATTTGCCGTTTTTCAATTCCAAGAAAGATTTTCGTTCTCTCTCCTTCTAATATGTTTTTGGTGAGATTATTGTATTTGTAGAAATAAGTATATGATACCCAAATGAAATAAAGACTTGGGCTGCAGATTTTGAGAGGGCTTTATGTGTACTTCAAATCTGATATATTTTTATTAGGTTGATTTTGGATGCAAAGTAAATTTAAGTATTTTGTCAAAAGACTATGATATATTAAATAAAATGAATTACAATTATTATTAAATATTTAGTCAAATACACACACATTCGTACATGATGCTTATGAGTGCAGGCGCACATATGTGCACATATTATTAGTGGAAAGTTTTAAAAATTTACTATAATAATTTTATAAATGATTTGTAATTCTAAAAAAAAATTAGAAGAATATTATTATTTAAAAGTAATCTTGTAAATACATATTTTTTTTTGTTTATTGTTTTTTATGCATATAAAAAAAAATAATAAACAAAAAAAACATGTGCAAGCACAACTGGGCATGTTCCAGCTTTCCAAAGTCTCTACGGCTCTTTTCCACTTTTTCAACGTTCCAATGCTAGCAGTAAAAAATTTGTAAGGCAATGTTGAGCACAATCTATCACCCTCAGTAGAGAAGAATAAATCCGAATTCTTTCTCAATATGTTAATGGATAATGTCATATATAATTTCGATGAAATTTGAGAATATAGGTATCCACCCAATTTTCATGATCCATCTCATCTCTATCTCAAATGCCACAAACGTCCAGCCAAACACGCCCTGACTTCTATTTAAACTACTTCACGTAGAGACCAAATTCATTCCACTCAAAAAGCTCTGCTTAGACATACTCTTCCTCTGCAGGTGCACCTCTCTCTATCTCTCGCCCTCTGATAATATTTTTGAGCTTTGGCATGTATTATGTTTCTTACTTTCTTTGTATTGGCTAATAGGGATATCTGAAGTGTTTTCAACCCCACTTACTTCAAAATCCGTTCTATATCAACATTCAACAGATCCATCGGTCTATCCAAATGGTATATGGCATCAATACTAATATGTGGCTACGCATTATTTATGTGATGCTTATGAAATTTACTGGTTTTTGGTTGCTCAGTCAGTAGGAAGTGCAGTGATTTCCTTCGGACCGTGGGGGGGTTCTGGTGGGGATCGATGGAGTTCCATAGCTACTACCAATGGGATAACTGAGATAACCATTTATTCAGGAGATGTTATAAATTCCATTTCATTTAAGATTCTAATGGCGTTATCTCTATTATTCGGTGTGACCCCTAATCACAATGATTTGGGTACAAAACGTAAGGTAAGTACCTCTTTCTCTCTCTCTCCCTCTCTCTCTCTATATATATATATATAATGGTTAATGTTGCTTCTTCTTTCTTTCTTTTTTTTCTTCTTTTGGAATTCCTTATGTAAATTTTTTATTTAAATAAATATATGTATAGATATTTTAGGTCAACAACACTATTTTCAAAAATAAAGTAGCAAAATAAAAAATAAAAAAATTATCGAGGGCTTATTTTAGTTAATTGAAATGATTTGGTAGTGTGATTATTAATAGGAGAAATGTAAAAATGGGCACTATAGAAATGAACATCATATTAGATTAGGAGAGTTTTGAATTCATACTTATGTGGAATACTTTTCTTTACTCTTAAATATGTTAAGATCACTTAGGAATGACTTATCTAAAACGGGAGAGTATTACTTTAAATTGTTGGATAAATAATTTTTATAGTTAGATAATAAAATAACAAATATTTATATTTTATATTTATTTTTTTATTCATCCAATCATGGTTATAATATATCAAAGTAAATAAGAAATTTCCTAAAATTACATGCATGTGTTGACGTTGAATCTTTAATTTTGTTGAACTGTATCTAAATAATATTTGTTCACGTGTTAATGTAAAAACTATGCTTAAACTTTTAGGATAGATTTTACATTAACTATTTATTACTTATTTTAATTTAATAATTTCCAGTAATATGTTTCTTTTCTTGTATAGATCACCATCAATTGGCCTTGAGTATTTGATGTCTATAAGTGGATTCTATGTAGACCTTGTCAAATGTGGTTATCAAGGTCATTATCATTGATCACCAATCTCGCTACATATGGACCTTTTGGAACCACCAACAGTGGTCAAGCTTTCTCAATTCCCATAGCTGATAGTGTTGTTGTTGGATTTTATGGAAGAGCTGGACACTACATTGATGCTCTTGGTATACATGTAAAACCGGTAAGATATGCTCTTTCATTCATTTTATACTCCTTCTGTCCCATAATAATAGGTTTACTTTCATTTTTCATCCGTCCCAAAATATAGTTCACATTCTTTTTTAAAACTATCATTTATTATTTAGTTTTCCTATAATACCCTTATTTATTTTAATCAAGAAAGTATTATTAAATGTGGTATTATTTTAACTAATATTAATTAAGGGTATTATAGGAAAAAAAGTATCATTTATTTTATAAAAACTATATTTTCTTAATATGTGTAGAAATTAACCGTAAGCCTATTATTATGGGACAGAGAAGAATATTCAGAACACTCTCTACTGGAATAAAATTATATTTTGCTCTTCAAAAGAAAATCTCTTTCTAATTGAGAATTTTTTTACACATTGTTTGAAAGTTCAATAAATAAGATACTCATTTACTTTTATATCCTTTTTACTACATTAAATAGTTAATTAATGAGAATAAGAAAAGGAAGAATTGACAAAAAAGGAGTCCAAAATTATGCTTTCTATAAATAGAAATTGTCAATTAGAATGGGACATCTATAAAAATAAATTTTTGTCACATAGAATGGGATATAGGGAGTAT
This sequence comes from Tetrastigma voinierianum, assembly GCA_016808115.1. Classification (NCBI taxonomy): domain Eukaryota; kingdom Viridiplantae; phylum Streptophyta; class Magnoliopsida; order Vitales; family Vitaceae; genus Tetrastigma; species Tetrastigma voinierianum. The sequence goes on from JAEQBH010003801.1 coordinate 286,562, forward strand.
ATAATTAAAACCATTAATATGAGTTTCATAATTAACGAAAAAATGGTAAAAAAATTAGTTTGAGGTTTATGCATGTAGATAAATCCAAGGGGAAGCGTTTCAGTGGGGCCATGGGGAGGTACGGGTGGAGACTCTTTTGGCTTCAGGGTTGATCCAAGTTACATAAAACAGATAATTCTCTTCCACGGACGAATTATCCTGTCCATCTCCTTCAAAGACGGGGACGGTCACGAATATGGACCTTACGGTGGAAAAGATCCTAATGTTAAGGGTGAAAAAGCAGTAGTAAGTATATAAATATCTCTCTTTTTCTCTCTCTCTCTCTCTCTATATATATATATAATTAAATTAATAGCGCAACAACCTATTACTTACTTTGCACACGTGTTAAATTTATAGATTGAGATTGATGGAAATTCACAGCGTCTGACATCTATTAGCGGGACATATGGAAACTATAATGGACTAATGGTGATCACATCGCTATCGTTTGAAATAAATAGTAATATAAATGGACCATACGGAAGTCAGACTGGAACTGCTTTCTCCATCCCAATACAAGGTAGTGAGGTCGTTGGATTCCATGGAAGATCAGGCTAGTACATTGATCAATTGTATATGTCAAATCGGTAATTAATTGAACTCACTTTGTAACTGACTGGAACTCACTTTATATCCTTTCTATATTAAGGTTCAATAATTCTTGATTTTAACTCTGTGTGATATTCCGTAGCGATTTGCCACTCGTTCAACAATATATATATATATATATATAGCTTTATAATTATTAATTATTATTTGTCCAGTAACAGTTCCTTAATTTGATTTGAATATTCTCTGAAGAAATTTTTTATTGTATTATTATTCTTGTTCAATAAGGCCTCGAAACATTGCAGCTATGGCTTAGAAGCAAGGTTGCAGATTTTAGTTGCTGGCCAACCTTCATCAAGAATGCATCTTTTAATGATTTGGTTAGTTAAGGTTTTTAAAGAGACAATATTCTCCTTTAAAAAAAAAAAAAAAGGAATGTTAGAATTAGATGGCTCTTCTATATATATAATGATCGATAAAGGTTCATATTATGAGTGAGAAATAATTTATGTTTCATTTCCTTTGGTTTGCAGGTTATAAATGATGAAGCCACTAGAATCAATTTCGAAATCAGACTACTTTGATGGAGTAAAGCAAAAGTTAAGTTGTGTTATGTGTTTTGAAGTTGAAATAAGAGTCCTTTTGCAGACATAAAGCAAAAGTTGTTATTTATTTTGTGTTTGAAATGTGCCGTTATTTGTATTTAATGTTGTATTCTCGTTTAATTTTAAGTAATGAGAAATTAATATCTAGTTTGCACCCCTAATGTTATATTTTCATTCAATTATTTTGTTTAATGATATTAGTGTGCAATTGGTCACAGATTTTCAAATGCCTTAAGCATAATGTGCTTGCCATGTTATTTTATTGTATTTGAAATTTTTTTTTTTTGGATTATTGCATTATAAAGAATTCGTTTTTGTTAAACTTTGTGCCTTAAAAATACCAAAGAGGCTTTCATTTCTACACATAGTTTAACGTGCTGTTTTGGTATAATTAGCAACAACTTGTCCATAAAGTTCGACAGTGTTATCCCCTCCTTCTTTAAGATTAATAGTCATTGCAGCAATAACAATGACCTCCAATAGTACATGTAATTGGCTGTAGAGGCATTAAGTACATGTCTTCTGTATGTTTCATTCGATTTAGAATGTATAGGATTATTAATAGTAACATACATACAATTTGAGTAGAAATGTTAAAAACTGGCTTTTGATGCATCACCCATTTTGCTTCCCCTTCTTGCATTAGAATTTTGACTAAGAGTGCATTCATTTACAGCTGATTAATTCAATAGCAACTTCTTATCAAAAAGGGGATTCTTTCATTCCAGCTGCCTATTCAATAGCAATGGATCAAAAAGTCATAGTAGAAGTAATAACAAGTGATACCAATTCTTGAAAATAGATAAAGAGGCATATCCCTAATGATATGAGGAAGTATTCTGGAAATACTTGCGATATCGTACTTCAGGTTCCCTTTATTAGTAAAGGGAGCCATCACTAGGGCCGATGATCCAACCTCATACCAAGATTGCCTTATGATGATTGACGTGATTCATAGTCGATGTTGGCTAAAAGTAGTATTTGTTGAAGCTTTGGAGCACCCCTTCAAGTTTTAGATCAAGATCGAATAATTATAGCAAATCCATTTAGAGATTGGAACTTTGTTCTAGATACACCCATTTTCATAGCAACTTTCCATAAGCCAATAAGTCTCATTTAAAAGTGAATTTAGTTGATATGTCGCATGTTCGGGAATCATACATCCCTGATCTTTGAGTTGAGAAAGATTTCCATTTTCAATGCCTAAAGAAAGGTAAATTCAAAAAGGGGGAAAACACCTCAATAGAAGAAGTGAAACTATATTTTATTTCTTTTTATGAAAGATAAGCACCTGCCATGTCTCTTTCTTATTATTGTTCAAACTACTAAAAGTCTTTAGTATGCTTTTTTTTTTTTTTTTTTTTAACTTTATTTCCTATATCACTAGGGTACTCTTTCTTGCATTTTCCAACGAGGAAAATTAGGAAGAGGAAATGGACGCCGGGTCGTGTAGGAATCCATGTAGGCTCACCCTCCAAAATAAAGTGATTCTTCCCTTTCATCCTCATCTGAGATCGAAAAATTCTTAATTTAAATACTTTGAACCCCAAAATATATATTTATAATAAATGATTTTAGATATTATGTAAGGCTGAAGAATTTATTAAATCGCTTGGTTGTCTAGATAATACCAATGAACTAAAGATTGATTTTGATAGATTTCAAAACTGTAGATGGAGACTTTGTTAGAAAAAAAAAAGTGGATCTTCTTCACCATGACTTACAATCACTTATACATTATATATAAACTAAATAAGATTTAATGAGAATTTATTTTTTCTTTTGTTTTAGCTAAATTGTTGGTGATCCGTAGAGGTAAAAAAGCTTTTCACACCAACTAAATAGCGTTATTAAAGGGACTCCTCTTTTATGTCAAAAGGAGACTCGATTTTTTCAACTAACCAATAAGTCACGAAGCCAACGAAGGACAAGGACATGAACATCCCCGAAAACGTACTTTTTGAAAGTGTAGAAATGAAATCTGAGATCCATGAAAATTGCTATACTAATTAAGTAAGACCAAAATTTTTTTTTTAAATCACCTTTCTTCCTAACTTAAGGCTTAGTGAGTTTCCATTAAGAGTCTTTCCAGCCAGAAAACAGTCAAGCAAATTGAGTGGACGTACCATCTAATAAGAGTCTCCATAATGACATTCTGCCTATTCCCACTTTAAGAAATGTCCCTTCACATTCTGAAAAAAGGTGAGAACAATAAGGAAGATGGAAAACAAGAAATAAAATAGAAATTTTTTATCTAATAATGATAGTTTTCCCATTTAGAATACTAAGTTTTATAAAAGTTGTATTATATAAGGCTATGGTCTTTTACAGTAAAAACCTAGAAGGGATACCAAACATTTAGTCCAACTTCGTCCATGGTTTCATTGCATGTGCTTCCATATACCAAAATTTTAAAGTTATACAATCGAAACATTGCCTTTTATTCAAATAACTCAAGCAACAGACAGTACGGATGTAATAAATTCACATCGAGCAATAACAAAAGTGAAAATTTCTTATTTAATTTCCTTAAACACATTTACAATTGAAAAAAAATAAAGATGTTGAGTTCCCACAGCGTTAATACACCATATGACAAAGACAACTTTTCGGTATTACATTTTGTTTCATTCACAAAAATTCCGTACTCAAAATTAATCTTCAGTTTATATATGAAATTATCATATAAGTTTTAGTAAAATAAAACTAAATTTGGCATTCTTTGTTTTGCTATGACTTTAGATTCAAAGCTCTAGACCCTAAGTCCAAAATTTGAATCCTATAAATCAAAGTCGAAAACCTAAAACCTTAAATTCGAGTGGTAGATATAAAGCAAAGTAAATGTTTCTAAAACCATAGAGTTGACTTTGACCTGAAACATCTTACCGAGTTGCTTTAACGATGGATTTTTACTTTACAGCTGAATCCAGGATGCACAAAAAAATGAGGAAAATGAAATATTGGTAAACCACATCAAGGAAGTCAATATAGTGACTTCCAGTACAGTTCAATCATAACACCAACAGATAATCCAAGGACCGTAAAATTAATTTTCTGCTTATTCTTTATTTATTTTAATTATATTTTTATAGCTTTTGCAAGTAGTTTCTCTTTTGCCACGTTCTATTCCAACATCCAACTTATCCCAAATTAGGGAGGCCATTCACTCAGATTGGCATAACAGGATGATGGATCCCCCTGGATGAGTGCAAGCTTCTTTTGTCCACTCTATACAGAAAGTAGTCCTCAGGATCCCAAATTCCTTGGCAACAAATTAATATATTGCACTAAAGCGGAAACTCCTTTTGAAGAATATCGAGATTTACAGAATCGCAAGCTTCGATCATGTCATTCCTAGTAGAACAGTTGCACAGTGAATGAAGTGAAAGATGGATTATTTTCATTCTCCATTTTACCAATCAATGAAAATATATCCTCTAAAGCATACCTTAAAGATATTCTCAAGTATTGTCAGGCATTATCCGCCTTGGGATTCATGGCCAGTGCCCAAACATAGTAACAAATAGATTCCTCGTACATACCCTAAAATTCATCATGCTTCCGATTTATTCATTCCCAATAGGGAGAAACAAACAGGTACTAAAGACGAATGAGAGGAATTGGGCAACCAATCGTATAAGAACCAAGTTAGCATAGCTTGTTAGTTATGTTGGCCCATGCACGAGCATAGTTTGGCTTCAAATCAAGTGCCTGCAAATCAGGGTACATCAATGAAGAGCGAAGCAAGATCAACAAACAAAAAGATGTCGAATCCCAAAAGGAGCATTCTTAATATGGCATATAAAACTATTATGGTGCCAAGTTAGAACTTTCAACACACAAGTAGGATGAGATATATAGGTCTGACATTGTATGAGGAAGAATGCAAACCTATGCCAGACAAATTTAATCCCCAATAGAAGCATACACTTGAACAAGAAATACCATGGTGCGTGCCAAGATTCACAAAGAAAACTCATTGAAAGCACTGGCATTGCATTCCTTGACATCAATCAAGTGAGAATGGAACTAATTGGAAGAATTCTTTCAGAGGGGACAAACAGATATTTACTATGCTTGATAACCACCACTTGATTGTTGAAGTCTACAAATAAGGGGAAAAGCAGTGTATACCTTACCATGGAAAGAACACAGAAACATAAAACTCAGCAAAGTCTATAAACAATCGTACAGAGCTTGAACAAATTAGGTGATCAGAACATCATGCATTAACTAGTTTCAACTCATATTGGATGGGGCCGAATCTAGTGGCTGGGCTCAGATCAGATGTCTTGAGTAGTAAGAGGCCTAGATGCTCAATGATGGAATTATAGGTCCCTGTGCAAAAGGGATGTTTCAGGAAAGAGATGATGGTGGTCAGTGGCATTAAGGCCACGTCCTAGGCCCAAGGCCTAAGGCCCTAAGTCCTAGGCCCAAGGCCCTAGGCCTAGGCCTGGCCAAAGGCTCTAGAGCCCAAGGCCTTGGAGCCCAAGGCCCAAGGCCCAAGGCCCCAGGCCTAAGGCCTAGGAGCCTAGGCCTAAGGCCTGAGGCCCTAGGCCTTGGCTGAGTCACAGGCCCCGAGGCTCTAAGATCCTAAGGCCTAGACCCCTGACCACTTAGGCCAAAACCCTAAAAGCAAGAAGCAAAAACCTTAAACCTAAACTGAACCCAAAGCCCAGGCCCTAAAACCCTAAACCCTAAAACCCAAAACCAAAATCCAAACCCCCAAACTGAAAACCACAAAATCCTAAACCCCGAAGCCAAAACCACAGACCACTAAATCCTAGAAACTCTATCAATTTATTTTCCAATTGATATATATATGATATATTCTCATCGATCAATTTATTTTCTATTCAATTTTTTAAAAATTTAAACAAATAATTTTCCTTATATATTATATATAAATTATTCTGATTTTTCTTACGATAATCATAAAAATATTTTAACTTAATATAAATATAAAAATTAATATATAATAAAGTGAATTACAATTATTATTAAATATTTAGTCAAATACTCACATTCATACATGCTTATGAGCGTGCGCACACATATATGTACATATTGTTAGTGTAAAGTTTTAAAAATTTACTATAATAATTTTATAAATGATTTTTGATTGGATTTAAAGAGGCGCGCGAGGCCCACCCCAAGTTCGAAGCAGATTAAGAGACCCGATAAAGCGGGGCCAATTAAGGCGGCCGACACGTAACGAGGCACAAGCGGGAATATTGATTCATCCCTCACGAGTCATAGATGAGAAAAGGCGAGAGCCATATCCTATAAATCGAATCGAATCTCCACCAATAGGGTAGAATAATTCCAATAAGCGCTTTCTAATTATCTTATTAATCGGCGATAAGAAAGAAAATCCCTCATCCAATAAGAGAGAGTCCGTATCACCATCCAATTGGGAAAGTCACCCACTATAAATACCAGGTCACCCTATCGGTGAAAGGTACGTAGACTTATGCATAGAAAGTTCATTCCCTAAGCAGTTGATCTTCTCTTCCCAGAAAGGCGGCTTAGGCCGGGCTTGATAGCAGGCGAGCCCCTTGATCCTTTTGTTTCTTGTTTTGCGGAGAGTCCGACACGGGTCGTGGGGTGCGGCTCGGCCAAATCCAGTAGCCTTCAATGGGTTCCGGTTGAAAAGCGTCATCGGTTTGGCGTACGTAGGGCGATGGTTCACTACAAATCGCGATCTCGATAATGGCGATGGTATCAACTCGGAACCTGGCGGGAGTCGCGCCATTCGCGAAATGCCAGAACATCAAGGCAACATAGATGGCCCAGGCCTCCTGAGTGTTGGAAACTATACGATAACCTGAAGCGAGATGGAGGCACTCGTCGCGCGATAGCAGCTTGATAAGGGAATTAGAGAAACTCACGAGACGGTCTGGCAGCTCGCGGGAAGTCTGTCATTTGAAAGGCCTGATACCACCCACCGGGAAAACGACCACACCTTGGCCCTCCCAGAGAGCGAAATAGACGAGAATCCGGCCAATGAGGGCCTGAGCCTTACTTACCCCACAGGAGATTAGTGCAATGGCGTGCTCGGAGACATCAGCGATAAACCGACTCCTCGCCCGACAAGGAATGGGAGCGATCATGGGAGCGAGTTGAGGGCATCGAGCGGAGCTCGCCACATGAAGGAAGTTGTAAAGGGTTGAGCTCCAGACTCTATGGACACCACAGTGCGACCAAAGCGAGTCCGTTCACGGCCCGAGGTGCTGCATTTCCGCTTCCGGCAAAGTTCGAGATCTTTGCGCGAATAGAAGCGTTCGATGGAACGAAGGATCCCGTTGACCATCTTAATATTTATAAGAACCATATGGAGCTGCATGGATATCAAGACCCCATACGATGCAGAGCCTTCGCTATCACGCTAAAAGGCCCAGCATTGGCTTGGTTTAACAAGCTCCCACCATCGTCAATCTCTTCATTTAGAAGGCTTTACGCCAGCGTTCGTCTCCGCCCGTTGGGCCAGGACATCTGAGGAAGCCCGGTTGATATGATGTCCGTAAGGAGGCCCTTTGAGAAAGCACGAGGTCTTATGTCCAGGTTCAAGTCATTAAGGTAGATGTTCCAAGCGAGAAGTTACGTATCACGACATTCATCCCGGCCCGGGCTAGGGTCTGATCGAAAAGACTTAATGTTTTCATCTCGAAGAATCCTCGGGCGAGCATGCGGGGTGCTCATTAAAGCGAGAGTACGTGTGGCGAAGAAGCCCTCATATCGAGAGAGGCTCTTCAGCCCACAAGGAGAAGCGAGTTGACAAGAGACGGGAGGCGAAGCCACTAGAGTGAGAGATGAGAGATCCACTAAGAGGGACAGAGAACGATCCCCAAGGAGGCGAGGGAGTGTTAGAGACCGCCTAGGACCACCTCAGCCCTAGCTACGGTAGCAGTATTCACCTCGGCAGTTCACCCCCCTGACAGCCACAATATCACAGGTCTTGCGCAAGGTACAACATGAGAAATTTCTAAGATGGCCATCCGAGATGAGGTCGGACCCAACCAAAAGAGATAACACTAGATACTGTGATTTCCATAGGGACCACGGGCATCAGGCAGACCGAATGAATCTGACTGGGAAGAGCCAAGATACTTGATTCGACGGGGGTATCTACGTCATTACATAGCCTCTGAAGGTTGGGATCAGGCGCAGCCACCACCACCTCGCGGCCCGACCCATTTCAGCCTGTGGCCCTTAGGGAAATCCATGTGATCTCGGGAGGATTCTGCGGGAGGTGGGAGTCTGGCTGGCCCAAAGAAGGCTCATTTGCGTGGTGTCGGTCGGAAGAGGTCTTGGGGTGCAAGCGGTGTCAAACTCCTCGTTGGACACGCGCAACCTTCTCGGATTCGGACTTGGAAGGATGTCAACCTTTTGACGACCCTTTGGTGATAAGAGCGGTTGTAATAACAAAACAATCCAGGGTCCTTGCGACAATGGGATTTCGTAGACATCATCTTTGACAAGATGGGCATCGGAAGAGTGGAACAGATCAACACCCACTGCGGGATTCTCTGGAGAAAAAGTGCTACCTTTGGGGGTGATACGAGTTAGTGCTCACTTTGGAATTGCGTATCGAGCTTGACAACGGCAATTAAGTTTCGTAGTAGATGCCCCTGACTTATAACGTGTTATTAAATGGACCCTCTACCAGCGCCGTAAAGGCCGTCCTTCAGCTTATCACATGGTGTTCAAGTTCCACCACCAGCGGAGTAGGAATGGATTCAGAATTGTACGTGGCCGGGGAATGTTACTTTCGACATCGATGAAGCAAAAGCGGTGACAGCGTATCATTAGACGAACTTCGACATGTGAGGCGAGGTCATTTTTCGGCTTTGAGCCCTTGGAAGAAGTGAAGCCTATCACAATTTGGGCGACCACCTGAACACCGCCTCGTTGGTTTAAGCTGGCGGAAGACCTCGTAAGCCTCATATACGCTTCTTAAAGCGGGAACAAGGATGTTTCGGCGTGGAAGTAGGAGGGACATGGGAGAAGTTGACCGCGATAATCACTCACAAACTAAATCAGTCCATCCGCCGACCGGTTAAGCAAAAAGAAGTTTCGCGGAAGATGAAGCGATTAATGGGGAAGTGCGGCAAGCTCCTCCCGACCGTCTGATAAGGAAGTGGAATACGCAGATGGTTGGCCAGCGTCGTACTCGTCAGCGAATGGAGAAATGGCGACTCTTCGTAGATTTCACGTCAGCCAAGGCATGCCAAAGGCGACTTCCCTCTACCTCGGATCGACCTCATAGTAGGCGCCTGTCGACCATGAACTCCGCCGAACTTGCATGGATCTTTCTCCGGCTCTGACCCGGTCAGCTTATGGATCCAGACGACCAGAGAAGACCTCGGCCGTCCGGCGAAGGGACTTATTGCTGTCGGGTAATGCCACTTTGGAACATGAAGCCTACTAGAGGTTGGGGAATAGGATGTTCGAGCAAATAGGGACATCCTATGGAGGTATATATAGGCGACATGTTAATAAAGTCAGCATAAGGTACGAGCTCCATATAGATCATCTGGTCGAGGCATTCCGGATCCTGAAAAAGTATAACATGAAGTTGAATCCGGTAAATCGCTTTGAGTCTCGGCTAGAAATTCTTTGGTTTTATAATAGTCAACAATCGGAATAGAGGCAAACCTAGACAAGATAAAAATTTATTACTTTCGACATCACGCCTCATCGAACATAAAAATGATCCAACGCCTAAGCTGGAAATAGTTGTGCTAGTAGTTTTGTGTCGAGGCCGACAATAAGTGTTAGCCCTTCTTCCAGGTTCTAAAAAGGCTTTCCAATGGGATGCACACTGCGAAGAAGCATTCACCGACGTTAAAACTATGTCGAGGCTCTCCCCATTCACGGTAGTCCTGGGGAGGCTCCTTACTCTAATACTGGTTGTTCAGTTCCCATAGCCGAGGCGCCGTCTTGGTCAAGGCCAAGACGGAGTGCGTGTGATCTACTGTGCGGCCGGAGCTACGAGGGGCGAGAGGTACCCCAGATGGAGGGGCAATCGGCATTTAGTAGCAGCACCCACAAGAAACTCCGCCTTACTTAGAGCTCATACCATCGAAATCTCAGCGGAATATCCAATGAAGCAAGTGCTACAGACAGAGACTGTGGAAGATTGATAAAATTAGACCATAGAGCTGAGAGAGTTCGACATCATATACAAATAGAAAGCGGTAATAAAGGCGGATCTTGGCGGGTTCGTCATGGAGATTCACCTCGGTAGGAGAAACTAGAGAGCTACTCAGTGACGTCCGGAGCCTCACATTTGGGTAGTGGTGAATGGGAAGAATGTGCTCAAGGGGTGGTCTTGGGTTCAGATTTCGACCTCTCCGAGGCAGATAGATGTTAATTATGCGCTAAGTTTGGGTTCCAGGAGCCTCCATTAACTAGAGTAGTATGGGCGAGTCATAGTGGAGCTTAACTTTGGCCCATTCCATGGAAGTTGATCAGCTAAAGATATGTAGCGACTCCCAGCTGGTAGTAAAACAAATAGAAGACTCCTCTGACTAGAGTGAAAAATGATCCTATACCTCCAAGAGGTGGGAGTGCTTAAAGTTTGTACGAGTTCAAATCAGACACATACCAAGAGCGGAGGAATTCGCGAGGCGGATGCCTAGCAAAGGCGCATGACTTCCCAAAGACCTCAATGGAGCGACACTTGGTAGGCACCTTTGGAACCCTCAGTAGATCTCCAACAATGAAGAGATCTCTCTGTCATGTCAGGAGCCAAGGTTGGATGGATCCCCATTGAGACTAGCAATGGAAGGATTTGCGCGAACAACTTAGGAAGGGCATCTAAGCAGGTCGAATGCATGAGTTCTATTCATTCAGGAACCCTTTATGAGCGAGGTTTTTTCACACCCATCCTCAAGTGCAATGCAAGGGAAAACGCCAACTACGTGCTGAGGGAAGTACATGAAGGTTGATGAGTATCTTAAATACTCATTTTATTCCTATGCTTTAGTTATTTTTTCTAGTGTTTTTTATGTTAAATAAGTGTACTAATCTTACAAAGTTCGTACTTATGATCGGGTCATCCATTTGATGGAATTGTGCAAAATTGGTGGAAAAACTACTACAGAAGCAGCTACTGTATTTTGACGTTTTCAGATATCATATGAACTCCAATTGAAGCAAGATTTATATGTATGAATTATAAACTTCAAGATCTTTCCATGGATACCAAGAACACAAAAATTGGAGTTCGAACAAAGAAGTTATGCAAGTTCCAAAACTTGAAGAAAATCAGCAAACATTGCAGCACCTTCAGCAGGAGGCTACTGTATTTGACGTTTACCAGAAATCATATGAGCTCATATTGCATCAATTAATATATGGATAGATTCTACACTTCAAGAGCTTTCCAACGGTACCAAGAACACACAAATCGGGAGTTCGTATAATGAAGTTATGGCGCTACAGTTGGAGTAACTTGAAGTCTCTGGCGGCGTCGCGACGTTGAGAACCAACGTCGCGGCGTTGCGGAAATTTCTGAAACGACGTCAGCGACGTTGCCAAACGACGTCGCGACGTTGGGGGTCGATTTTGGATGGATTTTAGCCCATTTGAGCCCATAATGGAGGATTTAAAGCTCAAACCATAGGGATCGAGACCGATTTTGAGCAGTTTTGGAGCGTTTTGAAAGGGATAAGCCCTCTCTTTGGGTGGAAACACCTGACACACATCTTGAAAAGGAAAGCTTGAAGAAGAAGATTAGAAAGAGGAGATGGGAACTTTCGCTCAAAATGGTTATTTTCATCCTCTCTCTTTTTTTCTCTTTCTTTTGATGGTTTCTTCCACATAGAGATGTTAGGTTTCGTTCTAGAGGTTTGTCAAAAACCTAAGCTGCACTTATGCGGATTAGTTTAATTTTCATTTTTTATTTAATAAGTAGGATTTTTATCGACTTGCTTTATTTATGCAATAATTACATGTTAGGGGTTTGGCCAACTTTGGCATGCCATTGCTAAGTGCGAGACAGAACGTGGTAAATCTAGGGACATGAATAAAGCAACAATTGGTCGATCGGGAATAGAATCTCGGGTTTAAATTGTGGCATTAGGGTTTATACATTTAAAGCGTTTGGTCGAGGGTCAAGGCGAAGATGCAATACACTGCTTGGCGAGATAGGCAGATATATTTCGAGAGAGAATATCTTGTAGGCATGATCAGCCCGCTAGCGTAAATCATATGAAATATTAAATAAATAACTTATTTAGGTTAAAATTCATCAAGTGTGACAGGTGAAGGCAAAACCCTAGTTTTCATAATTAATTGATTTAGCAAATAATATAGGATTAGTTTTCTTTTTTATTAATCGAATTCATTCACGATTTTAGGTCTGAATAATATTTAAAGCGTAAAGTCGATTTTCGACACTTCTCCTCGTGGATCGATATCACGTCTTAGGTACCTTTATATTACTTGAAGTAGCCCAGCGTGCACTTGCGCACATGGCGTACACATTTATACCACGCTTTCGGCCTATCAAAGGTGTATGTGCAAATCACGTGGAGCTCGGGCATTAAGTGGGGAAAAGTCTTAGGCGGGGTACTATTGCCCCTGATGCTCGAGAGGCATATGAGGCTGAATTCGAAAAGTGCAAACTTTGTCGAAAGCATGCAATCTCATCTCCCATCAGGAGCCAACGCGTCGGTTACAAGCCCCTGGCCTTTTCAGCAATGGGGTTGGACATGTCAGGACCCTTGCCCGTGGAAGGGACGATGCCTGGAAATTATCGTCGTAGCGAGTGAATTATTTCACCAAGCGGGCGGAAATTGAGCCATGGCTACTATCATGAAACAAGGTCACCTTGACTTGGTTTGGCGTTCCATGAGTATGCGAGGTTTGGTATCCAAGAAATACAGTGTCGAGACAATGGGAAACAATTGACAATCCTAAGTTCGAGATTTGTGCCAAGCTGGAATGGGGGTACTACTCGTCCCAGCTCATCCACGATCAATGGACAAGCGAAGTCACCATGGAACCCTTAAGCGGCATTGAGAGACCAAGTTGGAAGATTTAAAAGGCAAATGGGTAGAATACCTCCCGAGTGTTATGTGCATATTGAACTACCGCATAAAAGTCAACAACTCGGGAGACCCCATTCGACAACCTTTAGCGCAGGGGCGACCCACTATCGAATCGGATTAAAATCCCCAAGGATTGACTTGGCAAGTGTAGAGCATAATGAAGAGGCTCTTCGCCTAAACCTAGACCTCCTAGATGAAAAGCGTGAGCAGGCCTTGAAACACACAGAAGACTACCAAAGGAAGACGGTAAGGTACTATGACCGAAAGGTCAAACCTAGGAGCTATAAGCCTGGCGACCTAGTTTTAAAAAGCACGCGACGAGGAAAGATCCTACCGCATTGGAAAATTGGGACCCAGTAGGAAGGCCCTTATATCATGTCACGAGTGGTCCGACCTGGTAACTACGAACTCCAGACGGAAGAAGGAAAAATACTACCTCACTCTTGGAACGCTGAGCACCTCAAACGATTCTATCAATAGACCTCATATTGTAATCTTTAATAAAGTACCATTAGTTTTCAGATAATAGTCTGTGTGTTCGTTGATTACTTTGCTTAATATCCTTATGAATAAAAAAGCAAGGCATATAGGTAAAAGAAAAGTAGGCAGCTCGGCCAAAAAACACCTGAGAAAATTACACACCTCAGAATACACAAATTCATGCTTCACAAAAAAAAAAAAAAGATTGTTCTTTATTTCAAAGAAGATACAATTGATTAAGATAAGTTACAATCAACAGTGCCATCCCTTACATCTCGGGAATGAACAATGAAAAATTTCAGCGACTGGCTCCCTCAAAAGGAGGAAAAGGAAAAAAATCTCAAGAAGGAAAGGGAAGAGAAGAGAAGAGAGTGCGAGACGAGAAGAAAGAAAAAAAGGAAAAGGAGAAGGAGGGAGAAAGGGAAAGAGAGAAGAAGGAAAAAATGGAAATTGGTACAAGTTTTTGAGTACATCGCCCCCTCCAGATACATTCCCTAGCACAGCTCCACCATCGGACGTAGCTAGGGAACAACATAACTCCCACAAGGGAGGAACCAGGGAAAAACATAACTCCTACAAGCAGAAGACCATCGGAACCAAACGTCAGCTCACGATCTCAAAGCCAGGACCTCATACTGACAAGCAAACCTTGACACTTCATCATGTTTGGTTAATTCGCCTAAAAAAGGAAGAAAGGTTCAAAGCATGGTACCTCCCAGAGGAATTAGCTATTTGCCAAGGAAGCCGGGCGCTTAGGAGATCGTATCCGTTCCAATTCTCCGTAAAGTCGCATTAAAGCTACCGGCCTTTCCAAAGAGAAGTCAAAGCCAGAGCCATATGGCACGTAGCAAGTTCGGCTCGGGAAGGCCTCGGCACTGGGGCCCAGCCGGTTCAGGTTGCGAAGCAACGTTTCGGGGGGAAGGCCTCAACGCGCCCGGGGCCCGTGCTTTCGGTTTGTACGGAAGCCTTGGCTGGAAGCCTCGGTTCCCGGGGCACAGTAAGCTTGGTTTGCGGGAAGCAACGGCTGAGAGATCTCGGGCGCCTAGGAGCCCGGTGGCTCGGTTGCGAGGCTTAACGAGCAGGAGGCCTTAGGCGCCCAAGAACCCGGCGGCTCCGGTTCGGGCGGAGGCCATGTAGCCACGGAGCCCGGTGGCTCGGGGAGCCCTAGTAGCTCGGTTGCGAGCTTGCCGTGAAGGCCATGGCGCCCGGGAACCCGAGGAAGCTCGGTTTGCGGGCTTGGCTGACTCAGGGAGGCCTGCGCCCGGGGCCCGATAGCTCGGTTTTCAAAGCAAACCGGGGAAGGCCTTAGCGCCCGGGGCCCGATGGCCAGTTGAAACCGCGACAGGAAAGCCTCGGCGCCCGGGAATATCTCGGTTCGAGATAGGCCATGTAGCCACGGGCTAATGCTCAGACTCGGTCTGCGAGCAACGACACAAAGGACTCAGTGACTAGTCTATTCAGTTTGACTCTGCGACTGGGCCTCGTGCCCGATCTGCATGGATCTTGAGCTTCAGCGCCAGCTAAGGCCATATAGCCCGTAGCCGGTTCGAAGCTCGGGCGGATTGGCCCATGGAGCCACACAACAACTCGGCTTTCAAGGCTCAAGCTGCTCATCAAAAGGCCATATAGTACGGGCCAGCAGCTCGGCGCGTGGCGAAGCCCTGACGACTCGGTTGGGAGAGCTGGCATTTCGGTGGGCGGAATAGCCCGGAAGGCGAACAGCTCGGGGGCCAGCTGACTCCGGTTTGAGCTTAGCTGCTCAAAGGCCTGATAACCCGGAAAATGGAACTTTCGGGGCAACTGGCTCGGTTGAGCTTAATTGCTGAAGTAATAGCAAGAACCGTAGCTGGGTTTACGAGCTTAACAGCTCGGGAAGGCCTCGTAGCCCAAAGGCCCAATAGCTCCCGGTTTGTAGAGCTCATTGCTCAACTAAGACCATATAGCCCACGTGGCTAGTTCGACTCAGGCCAGATTAGCCACGAAGCCCGCAATGGCTCGACTTTCGAGGCTGGCCTGCTGATGAGGCCACCGTATGGCCACGGGCCCAGCTCATTTCAGGTGCAGTAGCCCGAGGCCCCGGCATCTCGGTTTGAGAGGCCTAGCTTATTTCGGGAGGCGGAATAGCATAAAATGGGAGTGCAGCCAGGCCGGTTTTGAGCTTAAGCGCTGAGACCTGATAGCCTAGGACCCGGTAAGCTTAGTTTGTAGAGGCTTAACAACTGGGAAGGCCTCCAACACCCGGGAGCCATTAGCTCAGGTTGTAGGCTGGCCCCTTTCGACTAAGGCCATATAGACACGTAGCCAGGTTCGACAGGCGTATTAGTCCACGAAGCCATAGCATTTCGACTTTGAGGCTCATTTGCTCCATTGCTCAACAAAAGGCCATATAGCCACGGGCCCCGGCTCATTTCGAGGCACATTAGCCAGCGGAGCCTCGGCTCAGGTCTTGAGACCTCAAATTTGCTCAGCTAAGGCCTTGCAGCCCCGGGGAGTCGGTCGGCTCAGACCAGGCTGACCTGAGGAACATAATTAGGGGTAAAGCGAAGAGATAAAAATTGGGTATTCATTAAGTATCAAAGCCAAGAACGGCGCTACATATATCCCGGTTCAAAGCCCAAGGTCGACAAAAAACAAGAAGAATTGTACAAGGAGGCTCAGACGTCAAGCGTGGGGTTAGGAGTAGAAGGTGAAGAAGGGAGCGGGTCTCGGTAGGGTGAAATTTGGCTCTCGAGGAGCAATCAACGGAAAAGGACTCTTACCTCCTTGTCGCTGGGAATATCAAAATTAAGGTCCAAGCACGGGTAGGTGTAGCCCTCCTCTTTGGAAAGCAAACCATCGAGGAAGCCTTTGAGTGCAGGTCTCGTCCCTCAAACTTGCTATCGCTCACGTCCCTACGAACGACCGAGAGCTTCACGCCTCTGAGGTCCTTCATAGCGCATGGCATAACAGGTCAAAGAGTGCAATGGGGCTCTCGGCCCTCGGAAGCTTAGCCGCCCGAGGCTTGGTCTACGGCCTTGCTATTCACCTTTGACTCCATCTCTAGCGGCTCTGGCTCTTCTGACTACCCGCGGCTCGTGCAGGCGGGTTTGCGGCTCTTCCCCTATGCCCGCAACTCATTACGGGCGGTCACAACGGCCCTTTGACTATCCGGCTCATTCGGCGGTCTACTGACCGTCCCTAACCTCGAGGCTCGCCCTCAACAGCTCTTAAGCCTTCCTCGGGCCTTCTCTTCTCTACCCTCGGCCCTTTCGCTCAGTGAGTATACCTCGGGTGGACTTGAGCTTCACGGCCTCGTCATATTTTTGCATCAGAGCCCGCAGTTCGGCTCGCTCAGTGAGAGGCCGCTCGCTTTATAAGGCTGGCGGCTTTGACCGACTTCCCTCGTTCGGTGCCACCGTCAAACTCTTGAGGATGGGTGGCGCACAGCAATGCAAGATAGGTGATGCCGCAAACAAAACCAAGATAAAGGTAGGCAGGCTAAAGACACTTAGTACTTAGGAGGCGACCCCCTAGAGTGATAGAGCTAAAGCCTCCTCAACAAGCAGGGCATCCGACCTCTTGAGATCAGAATCCTTGAGGATGGATGAGATCGCGCCAGCAGCAAGCTCACGTAGAGCAGGAATCCTCGTCTCCATCGGCCGAGGAGCTCCCTCCCCAGGTCTTCGTATCGAAGGAGGCTCGAGTGCTCTGAGGACTCCAAGGCGAGATGAGCTGCCTCAATGAATCGGCGACCCTCGGAGGAGATCTTTGGCCCCTTTGCGGCAAGGCGGAGCGAGGTGTGAACTTGGCGCTCCGGCACTTCGACGGAGATGGCAATGCTTTTTGCACTTGGACATGGGCGGAGGGTGATGAAGACGTCCTGACCTCGGGGCTTCGCTGGGCCGGATGGCTCTTCTCAAAGGGAGTCACAGAGCTTTAGCCCCCACGCCCGAGGCCTTCTAGACAACGTCTCCACCCGAGCTCGAAGCTCTCCCTTAGTAGGCTTGACAACAGGAGGCCTCTCGTGGGAGAACTTCATAACAGATGGAGGTGAAGGCCTTAGAGTAGAAGGTCGGGAAGACTTGAACACAGAGACCGGAATATCCGGCTGATGAGCTCGAGTAAGCATGCGGAAGACACTTAGTAACTTCAGCCTTCACGTCCTTGTCCAGGCTAAGATCGGGACGAATGCAGAAGAGCGCACAACCCGATGCAAAGTTAGGGATACCTATGTCTGTGAAGACTAGACCAAACTAAAACAAAGCCAAAGCTCACGTAGATTCTAAAGGTGGTCTAAGACAATAAGGCATAGGTGTGTCTTCTCGGTCGGTGGAATCATACTCCCAAACTGACGGTAAAGCCACAAAAAATAGTGTTCCTTCAATACTTGTGGGAAGACGGGAGTCAAGGATGATTAGCGAGCATTGGAGCAGCTTAGATAAATAAAGAAAGCCCTCTGACGACTTCCTTCCCCACCTTTGAAGGGTCTAAGAGCGAGCTATAATGGGAACACTCAAACCCTTATCCCTAAAGACAATAACAACCCAACGAGAATACCCGAGTTGGGCGAAAGTTGAGAAAGGGCATACGTTGAAATCTTTGAAACCCCTTTTTATAAAAGGGATGCGAGAGGAAAGCAGGCTATTCTCGAAAGTAGCCTCGAAAGCATCTGTCTTGGCGACTTGAGAGCGGCGTAAAAATTGATACATGGAGACCAAACATAGACACCAAACGGGGGCCTATATCGTCTTGCGAAGACTTCCCCAAATAAAGGCTCAACCCTGCTAGGACCCACCGCCAAGGCGTTCTGCACAGCCGACTTCAGATATTCAGACCCCACAGGGTATTTAATCTCATCAATTTTATCCTTGCCTTTGCAGGGGAAGGGAGGTTCCTGAGAGCGTCTCGAAGAACAACCATGGCTAAGCGATTAGACTCACACATCATACAGACTGAGACTCCCAGTAGAGGAGTCACCCTATCTATGAGAAGTAGAGCGGCCGGACCCATTGGGAATACACAAGCTAGACAAAAAAAAAAAACGGGGATCACGGGGGGCAGAATAAAGCCCTAACCCGGCTAGCCTGGCAGCCTCACATGATACCTCTCGAAAGACAAAGAGGAGATCGAGGCGTGCGGTCCTGGGAACATAGCGAAGGGATGACTGAGCGGGGTATTCTGAAACACGAAAGAAGTTACGAACAATGACAAGTTTCAAGAAAGGAAGCCCGAACTCGCGAGAGAAAGGAAAGAGCTTCAATATTAGGGAACCTGATGCTAACGGTTGGGGATATTCTCGAAAGCTGGAAGAATTAAGAGTAAGGCGCGAAAGTCGAAAGTCATCATTACCCTGAGACATTTGGCGGGCGATGAAATACTAATCAAACCAGCCACTGAGCAACACGTGAAAATCGCACCAGAATCCAAGAAACGTCTGACCCTTGCACCCACGCTTGCTGTAACCCAAGGGCTGGGGGCAAGCGATTGGAGTTTAAAGCGGGCACGGAGCCCGCCCAATCCAGTAAGTTAAAGAAGACTAATAAGCGGGCCCGTTAAGGCGGCTCGACCCTGGCGCGGGCCAGCGGGAGCGATTCATTCCGCCACGAGGGCGATAGCGAAAGCGCGAAAGAGCGAAGTATCACATAAATCGAATCGAATATCCGCGATAAAGAGGTAGAATAATTCCCGATAAGCGCTTTTCTAATTATCCTTATTAATCGGCGATAGCGAAAATCCCCCATCGATAAGAGAGAGTCAAATATCACCATCGATTGGGAAAGTCACCCACTATAAATACCGGACCACTTGTCGATGAAGATGCAGCGGACATACGCACAAAAGTTCATTCCTTAAGCAGTTGATCTTCTCTTCCCCCGGAAAGAACTGACTTAGGCATCGGAGCGGCAACGGGCTAGCCCCCGCCGATCCTTTTTGTTTCTTGTTTTTATAGAGTAGTCTAACGTACAGAGTCAACGGACCGGCCCAACGAATCCAGCACGCTCAAGCCCAGTTCCGGTTGAAAAAGCATCATCAATTTTAATTCTAAAAAAAATAGAAGAATATTATTATTTAAAAGTAATCTTGTATATACTTATTTTTTTATCATTTTTTATGCACATAAAAAAAATAATAAACAATAAACATGTGCGACACAAGCGGCATTTAGGGTGTCGATGGGCGTCGCGCCCATTTGGCCGTGGGCCATCCCATTATAATGTCGTGCCGTGCCATGATGGTCCGATTCCTATAGTGGGCCGGGCTGGCGCGGCATGGTTGAGCGGGCCATGCTGTACCTTAGGAAATGGCCCATCGTGCCACCGTGCTAGCCCACCTTGTCAACCCGCCAGCCCATCGTGTCAGCAAATCAAGCCCATTGAAAAATGATTTGAATTTTGTTACTTTTCTTTATCAAATTTCTAAAATGTCCCTCCCAACAACTATATATTGGTTAGTTTGAGGGGTAAAAAAATGTAACTTAATAATGATCTTTATATATATATTTCATATCAAATGTCTATAATACCCATTTTAACAACTATATAACGACTAGTTTTAGGGGTAAATAAGTCAACAACTATTTTTTAAAATATTTGTATATCAAATACCTAAAATACCCCTCTCAACAACTATAAAACGGCTAGTTTTAAGGGTAAATATGTAATTGATCTTTCAATAATTTTCTATAAATACCTCTCATTTTAATTCTTTCTCACCTAAATCTTTATTCTCTCATCACTCTTTGCACATTGTTTACTATTTCCTCAGGTTTCTATTTCATCAATTTACAAGTGCTCAAATTCAAGAATTTAAATTACTTACTCTCCACAAGGGTGCATCAATTACATGTTTTTGGGGTAACTCGAGAGGTTCTCATCATCACAAGGTTGAGGTATTTATATTTAATTATTTTATTTGTTTTTAGTCCTATATATTTATTTATTATTTTCTTTCTTCATTTCTTTTCAAAATTAAACATGGATCCACATTGCTTAGATGTTGAACCTTAATTTTGGTATTGATGAATGTGGCAAATTTAATCCATTTGAATATGAGGAGAATCCACACTCCAGCAGTAACCCTCGATTAGGTCGCTATTACATTCAGACATGTAGGAAAAAAAGCCACAGGGTTAGTAAGCGTACTTCTTTAGTTTGGATTCCTTAACTGTAATAAATAAAAAGAAAATTCAAAAGGAGAGTGGTGTGGCCTTTGAAAACCGGGGCAGTTGACTACGAATCAGCCGCGGAATTTAGGTGGATGTCGGGTTGGCATGCTAGAAAATCGGGCGAGAGTCTCCTTTGTACGGGAGCTCTACCCAACTTGAGTACACACATATCTTGCATTTGAAACGATTAATATACAATATATATCCAATACGACCACTTGGGCCTAAGCGATTACTCAATGTACATGCCAACTATGAAACAACTATATATACCCAATAGTTACAAGTTAATATTTGTACTCTTAAACAATACATATATTAAAGCAAGAGGATTAATACGTGTCTGATAAGTAAGCCACCCGGCTTTCTTGAGGGCTGACCTCTTGGACGGCGATCTCGCACGCTCCATGTGTAAAATAAGGGGGGGGGTCCCACGAAGCGGGGTGAGCTAAAGCTCGATGGGAGAATCGCTTTTAAGTGGGCTACTCACCACCTAAGTGTAGTGCAATGTCCCAATTAAACACACATTCAAACAATGCATGATCACTACTTGGATAATACACATGACTTCTTCAGATCTCGAGTCCTCATATTTCTCTGTATTTCGCGCGAAGCCTCATTATGAGGAAATTATTATTTTATTAGTGGAAGTAATATAGGTGAATATATATCAATTGGTAAGCTCGGCTGATTGATGTATTAATTGTTCTGTGGACTACCCTCAGATGAATATATATCATTTGGGCCACTCAGAAATGGGTTTGATATATATTAATTGTTGTGGACTACCCTCCAGATGAATATATATCAATTGGGCGCTCAGACGGTTGATATATTATTTAGTTAGACTACCTAAACCCAAATTAACATTTTAGACTACCCTCCGAACCATTTTCTCTAGACTCATCTCATGCACTAACTCCTATATTCCTAGGATGTTCCAGTGCAATATGGAATGCATGTATGCCAATTCCAATACAGTCTAATCACATGCAAATATATACTTGTGAATATCTTTAAGCATAAAATTAAATCACCTGAAACATGTTATGTAATTATCATTTGAACATAAATTGGCTCGCAGGCTGTTCAATCCGCAACAATTAGATTCGAATTGTAACCAAACATATAATTTCGCAAAATTATATTTTAGAACACTATTAGGAGATATGAAACCCTGGATTACTATTCTGGGAAAATCCCTAAAACATCGGTTCCTTTAGTGAACCGGATTTCTACGGCCATTTCATTACATACATACCCAAAGCACAAATTAATACATAAATCAACACAATATCAACCCAAACAGCCCCTGCGTGGAATTTGTCTGACTTGACCTCTTCAAAGTTTCTACAAGAATTTCCAATAATTCGGTCCCATGTTTTGGGATGGAATCCACTTTGACCCCTCACGACTCTATTCAGCCAAAGCTTATTAAAATATTTAAATGGGAGTAAAAGCAGTAGGAGAAAATCCTACCTCAAGGAGTTTGAAGAAACTCCCGATCCCGAGTCCACGCGTGCTTTGCTCCACGTAAACGTTTCTCCTTAACGATAGAAACTGCTTAGACGGTGTCCTCAGATTTTCTAGAGAGAAGCCTTGCTCTGCTCTGCAGCTACCAGCAAAACCTCTTTGTCCCCAAATAATCTTGTTTAACGTCTTGGCTAAATGGAGAAGATGAAGGATTTATTCTTTATTTAGATTACATTTTAATTAAGCCCAAAATCGATTTAAAATGACGCTATGTCATACATTCCAGGATTTGATGTTCGTATGTGGTCGGGTTTTCATCATTTAACACCATCTGGCTTATGGCACATGGTACATGTTATATGTGACTTCGTCGCGTCGAAGTCGATTCCTGGCGCGAGCAGCGATGCCTCGAAAAACATGTCGACTCCGTCACCGGTCGGCGAAATTTTACGTGCTGGCTAGGTTTTGCGAGGCTTGATTCCAACGGGTACAATCCGTTTCGTCATCCGAGATCTAGAGAGGGTGGTACGGTTTTTAGCAGAAATTGCGATTTTGTACTTATTCCGAGAAATTGGAATTTACCGGGTCTTACGAGGGTAGAAATGTAGCCATGATGCAAAATATTGTAAAAATATATATATGTAGTTTTAAACCTAGCGGTGGCAAGGGTCGCCTTAGAAGACATCTTAGAACAATGTACCAAAACATGGTGCATTAGACCACTATGATATCAAATAAGACAAAGTGGATCTTAAATCATTAAACCTTTATGTATAATCATGAGCGTATAAGAAAAATTTGGTAAACTTATAGAAATTTGTATGAATCTTCCTTTGGGATTTACCCAAGATCCTAGAGGTTTAGATCTAATGGAATATTACAATCGTCCTTTAAAAGAATTCTTAAGACTACTTCTCGAAATGATATAATAAAAAATTATAAAAGTAATAAACAAATGATAGTTGAAGAATTAACTAATTATAATGGTATTTTATATGTGGACTTCGATATGGACTAGTTTTAAGATGAATTAAGCTGTCGCATGTATAACATCACATTATATATATACGAATTTGGAATTCTGCGAAAAATTAGGTTTTAAGTCTTATATGTCATCCTTTTCTTCAGATGGAACAGGGATCTGCCAAACGATGTTTCATGTAGATTAGGCAGGCTTGGAAACGAGATTTAAGAAAGCATTGACCCATTTAAGAAGAAGTAGGTAGTGGGCTTGATTTAGGCCGCCCGGCAATCAGGTTGGCAGATTCATGGGCTTTTAGGCCCACCCAAAAAGCCCGTCAAGAGGTCCGCCTAAAAGCCCGACCCCTCCACTTAGGTAGTTAGGTTTTTTATTTAAATTGTATTCAAAAGTTAAATAAAAAATAAAAAGTAAGCTTAAAAACAATTCAAAATAAAAAATACTTCATTTAAAAATTTTATTCACCGAATATAATTACGTTTGGAAATGTATGAAAAGTTCTGTCGGTATAAAATAAGTACGTCAATAGGTTGGCACTACTTATTTGTCAATCATTTGTACTTTTCAACCATAAGAGAAAATAAAAATACAATATACATTTAGCAAAAATATTTTAATCACTATTTTTTAAATGGCGGGAATTATCATGGATCCATTCATGTTTTGATAAATTTAAGTTCTCTGTGTCCCGATCCACTAGTACGACTTTCGAACATGATCGTGCAATCTCTTGTCAACTAAATTCCAATATTTTAAACATCTTATTCTTGATTGCTTGGTGACAAATTACATCAACTTTTGCTAACCACTCTTCCACACCTTAAGCGTTTACGATCTTATTTGTCTTAAATAGGCACGGTTAATACATCACGTGCAATAATATAAGATAACACAAGGTATTTTATTTGTTGTTTTTCCACCATTCTAAAATTTCAAAATCTTCGTGTCTTGAATGGAATTGTTTCTCTATTTAAGATATCTATCCCATGTCGAGTTGTATTATTTGGAGGAAGCCCAGTTGTTGCATTTTTACTTTTAAACATTTCTAAAGGGCTTTTTTATAAAAAGATATAGAACATCGTGGATGATGATTTTATCAGTATGTCGTTTATTTTTTCTTTATAAATATTATATAAAATATATAATAGCAATTTGCTTCATTTTAATTTCTTCAATTTTATTTGATGCTTCATTGTAAATAACTTCAACCATTCATCTAGAGCATCACATTTAATCTAGGGTCCACAATTAAATATTATAATAAATAAAAGTATTTCTCCCCAATAATTTTAATCTTTTCTATCATTGCAAAAATTGTAATCATTAAAATTTCATAACTTAAATAATTTTGTGATGCAATATAAATACTTAGTTATTTATAATGACCGATGTGAAGTTGGATAATACCTGATACAAAAAAATATTTGTTGAAGCATCAAAAATTTCAAAGATCTCGTAGAAGGAATTCATGATATGCGATCATAATCATTTAATACATCAATCTGCATTCTTATTTTTATTAGATAGTTGCATTTAGGTATAATTATTACTACCTTTTTTATATTTTAATATTTTGTAAAAGCTTATAAGTAGAATTTCATCTAATTGGTATATCTAAACTTATATTTTTTCTTTTCATATTTGCAATTTTGCAACAATAAAAAAATAATTCATGTTTTGCTTAGGAACAATTAATATTATATGCAATGTCTCTAATTTTTTCTAATGTTCTATCAATTTGTTTTAATCCATCTTTTACAATTAACTTTAAAATATGTGCACAACAAAGTACGTGAAATAATTTTAAATGACCCTCTTTTATTTGCCAAAATCTTTTTAATCTTTGTATTGCTGCATCATTATTAGAAGCATTATCTAATGTTATTGTAAATATTTTATCCACGAGAGATACAAATCTATAATTTCATCATTTATTAAAGTTGCTATATTTTACCACTATGTGGAGTATTTATTGTTTTAAATGAGGTATTCTTTTTTTAACATTCATTCATATCTATATAATGAGCAGTAATACATAAAAGCCTCTATGCATTAAAGATGTCCAAATATTAGATGTTAGCAAATTTTCCTTCAAAATTTGCGAAAATATTTTAAATTTTCTCTTTTCTGTTTAAAATTTTTTCATAATACCTCTTTTAACGTTCCGGATAACCTTGAATTGAGAAGTGTCGATGTTTGAATTGTTTTGAATATTAAGTGAGTTTTTAAATCGTATTAAAGGTTAATTCGACTCTTATTATATAGTCAATCATTCCTTCACGACACGAAGACTCATCATAAGAATTTTTTTAAATTTCCACATTCATCTTTACACAGTGCATATAATTTCTAATATCTACATTATGCTTAGCTTACACTGCTCATTATGTCTTTTTAGATGACTTCAGCCCGACCCTGATCCACCACTCAAGAAGATTGCTACAAATTTTACATTTTGCTTTTTTTATTTCTTTTTTATTATTTTCTAAAATTATTTCTATTCTATCAAAAATTCCATATATTTAAACTAAAATTTTGGCTGATGATGCACATGGACTAGAAGAAGATGCATTATGAATTCATCCATATTAAAATTATTAATAAAATATTATACTAAAAAAATGAATCAAAAATGAAATGTAACAAACAACAAAGAAAAGTAAAGGTGGAAAATATTACTCAATTGGAGGATCAATAAATTCTTTAAAATCCGAATTATTGGAGTCATCAATGCTTGATTTGTAATTTTGCACCACCAATAATATCATGTAATATGAAGAAGTGAAGAACAATGGAAGAAAATGAAGTATTAAAGAATATGAGAGAAAATTGAGTGAACTTGTGAGAAAAAATGAGAAATTTAAATACTAATTTACGAAAATAGTAAACAAATGTGTGTAGTATTTATAGAGAGAAAAAGAAGTGAAAAAAAGGGAAGTTCCAACGGTCACATGACCATGGGGAAGTGGAGAAATTGAGAATATTAATGTTGGGAAGGGGCGGGGGTGGACCGTTGAAAGGCTGGGCGCTAGAGGGGAAGTGGAGAAGGGTAGGAGAGAAGAGGGTGGTGAACGAAGGAGAAGATAGAGGGGGGAGAGATGGGCTTGGCTCAGGGTCGAGCCAGCTGGCTTTAAAAATTTCTGTCGTGCTCGGGGCCTTTAGGCCTGGCTGACCGGCCTAAGGTCTTCATTTCGGGTCGCCTGCCCGTTGGAGACCCCTAGATGGGCCTAACATGTATGAATGTATAACAAGTGGTTTTAAAGAGTATGACATAGTTAATAAAATTTTTAGTATGACATTTGATAATGCTTAAAATAATACTAGTGCAATAGATTTATTTGTAAAAACAATTAGAAAGGGTTCACAAAAAGAGATGTTTCATGTGAGATGTGTTTGTCATATAATTAATTTAATAGTTCAAGATAGTTTAAAATTAATATCTCCTTTAATAGCTACTATTCGATATAGTTTAAAATTTATTTGTTGTGGCATGAGTAAAATAAAACAAGAATTTAGTGATTTATACAAATCTCAAGGCTTGAAGCCTAAAATTTTTTATCATGATATCCCTTATCGTTGGAATTTACATACCCACGTTAAAATCTTGCGAAACGTATGAAAATGTAATATCGACTGCTGGTACTAAAATATGTAAAATTAAAATAAGTTCAAATGATTGGGAAATAGGTTTGCCAATTTGTACCAGAAGACCCGAGAAAATTTCACTTTTGAAAAAATGGCAAAATCGTACCGGGTCAAACCCAAAATTTTATAGATCTTGGATGACAAACCCGACTTCACCGTTGAATCGCTCGCGAAATCTAGCTACCACGCCGACCGCCAAATTCCGAGACAAGAGTGAATTTTACTGCCGAGGCACCAGTGTTCGTGTCGAACGGGTTCAGAGATACGCTGATGTACAAAGTCACCTACATTACATGTAATCTTGTGACACATGTTGCAAGATTAGAGAGATGATGAAATGGATGGCCTAGATTGTGCCAAGTGTCAAAAATCAAGAAAAAGGGACAAGATGAGAATTATGAGAAATGTTAATGATAATAAGACAAGGATGAACAGTGTTCATCTTCCCCATTTGAAGACCAAAACGTGAAAGAGATGCGGTGGGTGCTGGATTTGTGAATCTAGAGAGAGAAAGTGTGACTTCTTCTCTGATTTTCTAGCCATTCGACCGCTTCTGCCGACTGAGCCAGCAAGAAGTCGCTTCTACACGGTGAGGGATACGCGTGGACACCGATTTGATGGAGTTCCAAAAACTCCGAGAGGTAGGGATCTTTTCCTACTTGTGTTATTCTTTGGCTAAGAGCCATGTGAATGGTTAGAGATAGTCTGAGGCTTGATTTAACCATAAATTCAGTCTCAAAACCTTTGAACCGAATGGAGAAAATCCCAAATTGTGAAGGATCCCGACCCGGATTAACCTCATGAACCCGAGGGGACCTCCCAAGACCCACCCGACATAAACTTCCTTAAAAACAGTCAAATAAATCCATGGAGCGAACCCCTTTACAATCCTTAACATATCTTTAGTGTTAATGCTGTAAGCCGAAGTGATAAATTTTTCAAACACTCGATTTTTCGTAAAAATCGCCGAGTTTCCTCTGCTTTCTTCGGACTTTCCCAAATTTACAAAACTCCGCGAAACATTTAAAACACTTCTACCTTTCAATCATCAACTTCAACTTCCTCGCTTTTAGGACTCCTCTGGCCCACAACCAAACCAACACAATATATACATATATACATTTATTCATTTCAATCATCAAAACATTTGAAACTTTCTTCAAATCCATGCATTTGTTTTTATCAAAAGATCGGGTTTCGAAATGGACTTAAGTCGACCGCCTACGCATTCGGGCCCACTGAGGGATCAAAGCCCACGAAGTTCCTTTTCAACTTTATACATATACATATATCCATAACAAAAATATTCAAATATATACAAAAGATGGAAAATTATATCTACAATGAAATTACACAGCTGCCGCCTCCTCAAGGTCTCGACTCACAAAGACAGAGGGAATCCCCATCGGCGCACCCGTCTCGGGTCCCGAAAAATGTTTTTTGAAACATATGGAAAAGAATGAGCCAAAGGAGCCCTGCGGAGTGTACATTTTCATTTAAATAACATTTTCAAGATATATCAGCAATAAATACTTATACAATTAAAATCAGTTTATACCTAAACATTTATGCCTCAAACTTTCTTTTCTTTCTTTATAATAAATACTTATAGTATTAAAATCAATTTATGCCTTAAACATTTATGTCTCAACTTTCTTTATTTCTTCTTTCTTTTCGATGGAACCAGGGAATAAACACATCGAACGCCTTCCGTGCAATCGACGGTGAGGACAATCACATTCCACTATAACCACTACGTCGCTGAGAACCACGCTTGCACAGTAGTCCCGCCATAGCACCTATCACGAGTAAGGACATTACCTAGACACCTAATTCTCCCCTGGGTTAGTAACCTATAACTTTACCCTCTAAATCCTTACACTCATGTACCCCTACCGATATCACTATAACAAATTATGTGGGGTTTAGTGGTAAATCCATCGTGAAACATTTCTTCAAAATACATTTATAAATACATTTAAACTTTGCTTTATCATTTAAAACACATATGCATTCTTTACACAGCTTTTAAAACTTTCATAATAATTTTTTTAACATATGCATACATATTTAATATACATATAAATATATATATTGATGCAAGATAAAACATTTTCATAAACATTTCCAATAAACATTCGCTTTTAACATTAAAACCATTCACTTTTAAAACCTCAATTTTCAAAATATCATTTTCACTCTCACAACTTCACCGCTCAATCCCGCTTGCTTCCTCGTCGACTCCTGCTTCCGTCCGATAGTCTTTTTCACCTTTTCAAGAAAAAACCACAACTATACATTAATCATAACTTCCATTTTAATCCACCATACACATTCATTTAAAGCCAAATGAACAAATTACCCTTAGGCACTAAAACCTATCTGGTTTTGGCCAACCTTTCTTCAACAACACTCTATATAGACTTTATGACTCAAAATTATTCAAACGGTCTTCAAAATTTATGAAACTCTCCAGATCAGTCCTTGATATCCAATGACATCTCTTTAAATTTTCAATTTAAAATTTTCTCTAAAGCCCTCAACCATATAACAACACAATCTGCACAATGTATGACTCAGCTTTTGCGTAACAGAATCTCTGCATACCACTTTGAAACATTTTCTGGGAACTTTGGGATTAAAATTTGTTTGAACTTCATTCAAATAAATTTTCTCAGAAGTCTATTTTAACCAGAACTGAATCACTCAAATCGGATCAGAAATGAGCAAGTTATGGTCAAAATACGATTAAATGGCCGAAACAGGAAAACAGAGCATTTCGTACTGAGAACCAGACAGTGGCTTACACATGACCCTACTTCGAGTAAATTTTTGGGCACTTTAGGGTTACACTTGCATGAACTTCCTTCAGATAAATTTTCCCCAGGAAGTCTATTTTACCAGAATTTTGAATCACTCAAATCAGATCTGAAATGAGCAAGTTATGATCAAAATACGAGTACTGGTCAAAACAGGAAAACAAAGTAATTCCTGTACCGAGCAGTCCCTTGAATTTTTTCTAGATTTTGTGTTTTGCTTCCATTTTTGCCACTTTTGCTACCAATTCACTTCATATAACATCTATAATTCATAACACTTTAAGAAACATCATGGAATGCATCTAAAACCAACTCCACAACACTTAAATTGGTGCTATGGAACCCTTGAATTCATTCCATGGACTGCATCATGGAATGCATCCAAGAACTCAACCTAGGTCACCAATTCTTTTTAAAACCACATGCTTTGATGATTCCATGCTTCCTTTACACCAATTGGGACAAACTCTCATAATCCCAACAAACATCTAGGTTTGTGTGACCTTTACACAAAACCTAGACCAAATGAGGAACAATCTCTATAGAAATTCACCCTAAAATCCCTAGACATCAAAAAACATTTGATTCAAAGACAACCATACCTTAATCTTGGGACTTCTCCTCCTCCTTCTTCTTCCTTCTCTCCTCTCTTGCCTTTCTTCTTTTCTCTCCCTCTTGGCTCTCTTTCTAACCGTGGAGCTCAGTTTTGGAGACCAAATGAAATTTGGCTTTTGTTTTTTTTTCATTTTCTTTTATAATATCAACTTTTTCCTTAATTGTAAATTTGCCCTCATCTCTTAAATATTGAAATTAATTTTGGAAATTCTATTTTGACCCATCTCTAATTTGATTTTCAAAATTTTCATATCCTTTTTGCTTAATGACCATTATACCCTTATGCTCATACCACCCTCTCCGGTTTCCATAAATTATCCTTTCCTATTTTAGTCTCCAAAATACTACTATTATAACATTCAATCAGGTTGGGGTTTTACAAATTGAGTGGCCGTGAACAGTGCCAACCGAGGGTTTCACTATTCACCTAAATAGTGACGTAATTTTTGTTGTGATTTTTATGATGTTAAGTGATTCAAAATGAATTGCTTGTGTTTGTTAATTAGCCCATGTGAGCTAATTTTGGTGTTATTGATGGTGAATTTGGTATAACATGATTTAGCGTGATTTTAATTCATGTTAATATATATGCATGTGAATATATTGAAGCATTTAATGTTTTTGGAGCCAAGATCACGATTCATATGCACCGGGGCACCCTAGAATATTAGGAGGAGCGCATTTATTACGAAAGAAAAATAAAACGAAAATGTTCAGGAAAGGAATTAAGGAAGATTCGTAGAATGTTTCGAGAGTCGGGTCTACCAGCTCATCTCGGAGGCGGACCCATGACTATTTCGGAGAAATATGCAGCAATTCGCCTTGGATGGTAGTCCAATGTATTTACCGAAGCTCCGATAGTGAGTTCGAAAACAAAAGCTTTTGTTTTGAAATCGGATATTTTACTTCGTGATTCGGCTTAGCATATGTGAGGGAGTTGGTGAGGACTCGACACGTGGATCGGGTCGCGAACATTCGAGTAGGTTCAAGTGAAATCGCTTTGAATGTGATTGTTTGCCATGACATGTGCACTTAGGTGGGGGAGTAACCCATGTAGGAAATTAACTCATCAGGGCTTGCTCACCCCTCGTCGAGGGATCACTATTTCAACACAGTAGCCAGACAGGGAGTGACGACGCCGCTGGTCACATGAAGAAAGCCAGACAGGGCTTTGTATTGATTTTGTATAATATGTATTAAAACACCAAATTTTAATATATGTTGAATTAAGAGTAATGAAAAACTGTTCAGAAATATATTTGTCGATATATTTTGTGAGTATTAATGCAAGGCCCTGCGCCATTATTTTACTCGTGATGCGAACCCCGTGTGGTCATTGTGAACTCAAGACAGTTTTATTTGGGTAGAGCCCCGCACAAGGGAGACTCGCCTCGATTCATGAGCGCGCTTGCCACCCGACATCCACTGGGCATTCCGCGGCCGACGTAATGTCAACGGAGACCTCGGCTCGGGGCCACATGCATTTTAAAGGTTTTTGCAGCTTAGGTTATGTGTTATGTTGTATATACACCACATTCGTATATCACTTAAAGTATATTTGCAACATATGATTTGTTTAAAAATATGTAGAGAACTTTTTTTTTTTTTTTTTTCTGAAATATGTGAAAAGATGGAAACAAAAATTTTGAAATATTGGAAGACTATTCCACCACTTTTTTCATTAACTACTTGTATGGATCCAAGAGTTAAAATTAAAGGTGTAGAAAACATTTTAAATTACATAGCTTATTGTATGAACCAACCACCTGAACCAGAGGTCACATATATGAACAATTAAACAATTTATATAAATATTACCAAAATAAATATGATAGTGTCTTTTCAAATGTTACAACTTCATCTACATTTTA
The DNA here is from genome assembly GCA_016808115.1 of Tetrastigma voinierianum. NCBI lineage: Eukaryota > Viridiplantae > Streptophyta > Magnoliopsida > Vitales > Vitaceae > Tetrastigma > Tetrastigma voinierianum. Next base: position 318,843 of record JAEQBH010003801.1, read on the forward strand.
AGCAGTTAGCAAAGGGAAAACAACAAATTGGCCCTTCAAGTAGGTCTGATCTTTCAAAATATTTAGACACTAATTACTGTTCATACTTATCACCAAATGAAATAAAACAATTTGATATTTTGAAATGGTGGAAATCTCACGAATCCACTTTTCCCGTGCTATCTAAAATGACATGTGATCTACTAACCCCACTGGTGTCTACTATAGTATCAGAATCTACTTTTTCTATTACAGCAAATATACTTTGAGAAAGAAGGACAAGACTTTCAGACGAGAGGCTTTTAATGTTTTTAACACGTTTGAATATTAGTAAGATGCACGCTTTAGACTTCAAAAAGAGGAAGATGAATATGCAAGAATGCTTGAGAAGTTGGATAAAATGGATCTCAACTCAGAACAAGTTGATTTTGAGATTGATGATGACAATTAAAGATGAATAAGTTTTAGCATGAAGACAAAATTTTCAAAATTTTATGTTATATGTTTATTTTAGATTTATGAGATGTAATTTATTTTTAAGAGTGAGTAATGCATGTGATTGATAGTTGGGTAGGTGCCAACCTAGTTGGGATGTGCTCAAACTATAGTGATACAATTCTCACTTTTTGTTCTCATTATTTTTAATGTATTGTTGAAATATTGAATAAAATAGTTTATTATTTTTATTTTTATATTCCAATATTTTAAATTAATTTGTTATTTTAATTTAAATACTAAATTAAAAATTATATTTTTATATCTTTAATAATAAAAAACTAATATTTATATAATGAAAAATAAAATATATTTACTTAGAAATTAATTTTTTTAAAATACATTTCACTATCATGTACTCCCAATAAGATGACTCCACTAACACGGTCCATTAGCACCCGCCTGTGTACAATGTTCCCCATTGGCACGGCTCCACAAGCACTCCGCCACGCAAGACAAAGCATTTAATACCTAATACCCACACGAATAATCCACAAGCACGGCCATGTTGACCACTTTTTTTTCTCGGGCTTCGCACAAGACACGCAAATCCTTCACTAGTCGATCTGACCCTAAGACGCTAAAGACGCATTTACTTAAAACGCTACGCGCCGGCCCGACACGGCCCATTGGACACCTCTACTGGCATTTTCCAGCTTTCCAAATTCTCTATGGCTCTTTCCAGAGGTTGTTACCATTCAGTGTCTATGTCCAGCAGATCTGATACTGATTGGACGACAGAATGGGCACAAGAGGTTGAGTTATAGAACAACCGTCACTACAAGAAAAAGGTGAATTAGCAACATAATTTTTTTGTCGCTAAATATCAAATATTGTAGCAAAAACTATTTTGCGACAAAAAAAATTCGTTCTCATGAGCGTCGCCTTATCCTCGTTTGCGAAAAGTTTTTGCAACAAATAAAATATTTCCTCTCTAATAATTTTTGACGACATAATTTGTTTGTTGTCTCCAATATTATTTATCAACAAAAAAATTGTTATTAAATGTTCAAATCTTTGTTGCTAAAAATGCTCAAAAATAAAATAAATTGTTGCTAAATTGTACATACATAACAACAAAAATTATTATTTCGTTGTCAAATAGCATTGGTAACAAAACTTTATTTTGTTTCTAAATTTTAAAATTTAAAAATAAATAATTAAATATCTTTAACTTTTTTTTTAAATATCAATGTGCAATATTGTTTATCATATCTTAGAATATTTAATTAATATATTTTCATTTTGGTATTTAATTTTGAATTATAAAACCTAACTAAACAATTAAATTTTGTAATACCTTGATTTTATAGTATAAATAATAACATCTTAAAATGAATAGATTAATTATAAGATATTTATATAATGTTAATATATAACTTATAACATTTCATCATTTATCAAATACAAAAAGAGCTTTTTTATATATATATATATATATATATATATATATATAGTATATATATATATATATATATATATATATATATATATATATATATATAAATTCATCATCAAAATATGCAATAAAAAATTAAATATATATATATAAATCATCATCAAAATATGCAAATAAAAAGAAATTAAAATAAACTAAATTTCCATATATACATTCCAAGAGGAATGTATTCCAAGAAAAAAGCAAATCAAGTGATTATCATGAAAATCCCAACCATACATGAGTTTAAGAATTTAGGATTGCTGATATCAGACTTTCTTAACTTTGGATGAGCTCCCGTGTTAAAATGCTAAACTCATTCTCCAATTCTACATCTTGATGCGACATAAGCATGTATAAATCTCAAAGAAGATGAGAATGGTCCATGGTCATGACTTAACCCCTTGCTTTATCTGATCTTGAGTATGGCTAGCATTTGAAACATATATCGTATAGTTGTAAGGCTAAATTAATTTACGGAATAAGAGGCGAAATCGTAATTTTAATTACAAAAGTGTAATTACGGTTAAAAATCCGTAATTAGTGCCTGATCTCGGATGGCGAAGCGGTTATGCAGTTGGAATGGGTCGCGAAATCTGGATTAGCGTAAAATTTCGCAATTTCTTTGAGGCGGTCGGTCGACACGTTTTACCGAGCCTGAGTTTCGGTCTTATGCTTAGATTTTCGATGCCTTGAAAGGAACATATAGCATGTACTCATGTACCATAAGTGGTATGAGTAGAGAAATTATGAAAATGGGCGAGTGGTCTGGGAATATCGAATCTGGTAAAGGGGCGTAATGGGCGTTATGAGGTTGATTTTAAATTAAGCTAGATCTTAAAATTAAGGAATAGTGATGCGTAACATTAACCAATGGAGAGCAAAACGTGGGAGGCCATTTTTTGATGCAGTGAGCTTTGGGTTTGAGAGAGTTTTTAGAGAGAGAGGTGCTTCTCTCTAAGATCGAGGAAATCGGATGGATTTAGTTTCGACGGACGAAGGAAAAGCGTTCTGCAGCGGGCTTGAGCTACGCGTGGACCTCGGAGTTTGCGAGTTTTGACAACTCGAGAGGTGGGGATTTTCTCCCCCTACTTGCGTTTGTCGTTTTTAAGGGTTTTCCCGATGTTTCGGTTGGTTTGAGGCCGTGAGGGCGTTTGATCGATCCCGAAACTTGGGATGGGTGTGTTATTTGAGATCTTTTGTTAGGCGTGACAATCCGAGGAATGTTAGGGGCTGTTTGTGTGGAATTTGGCATTAAAATGCATCTTGAGATGATAAAGGCCCCGGGAATGGGCCGCTTGATGTCCCAAAACAGATGAAGTGTTAGAATTTTTGGGAGCCAATTTGGGCAATCTAGACACTGTTACGGACAGTTATGGGTCCTTTTATGATAATTTATTCAATAAATTATGCTTTGGTGTTTATGAGACCGGTAATAGGTAAGAAATTCGGTTCCAAAAAGTGAAACCGAGGTTGGACATGTGGGCTGCCCGTGGAGCTGACCCAGCTCTTTGGAGACTGGGGCCCATTAAAAACGATCCGGGGTTTGTGTGAAATGGCCATAAAGGTCCATGTGTTTTGGCATTGAAATTGTGTGAATTGAATGGCTTGGTATGTGTAGGAATTAATTTTAAGGAGAGTTGGTTGATCAAAGAATTATTAGGTTAATACTTGAGGTGTTAACACAATGACACAATTATATAGAATTAAATTGTGTTGTAAGCCATTGGTGATGATTATGATTTCTTTCCGTGAGTGGGTGGAGTGATGATTGAAGTGTGGAATTACGTGTGTGTAATTGTAGTTGATTGAAAATATGCATATTGACATATTGTGTAAATGATTTTGAAATGGCATAATGCGCATTTTCATATGCCTTTGAGTAACCTAGAATTAGGTGTGGTACATGACATGGATTTTGTAAGCCAGGCATGTTTGCGAGGAATTTCTGGGATGATATTAAGTGGGTTGGGAGATGGGCAGCCAGATCATTTCGGATGAGACCATGGCTTGTTTGGGCTTCACTTAGCCAATTCACCTCGGAGGAGTAGTCCATTATTTCTGGGTATTTTGGTAGTGTATTTTCAAGAACAACGGGTTTGTTTGAAAATGATTGTTTTCTCATACATGGCTTGGGCGAGGAGTGTGGAGTGAGTCGGTGAGGACTCGTGACATGGGGTGTCGTGTAGGCGTTGAGTAGGATCGTGTATTTACTTGAGTGTGTGTTTATTTAGACATTCTGTGCATAGGTGGTGAGTAGCCCACTTGGGCGATTCTCCTGCGAGCTTTAGCTCACCGTCGTGGGACCCCCTTATTTCAGGTGCGGGCGCTCGAGAGAAGGCGATCCATTTGAAAACGGTTTGTGGCTTGATGGTTTTGGACATAACATGTATTAAATTGTAGATTTTTAATATATGTTTTGTATAAAACAAAAAGTGTTATCAACTATTGAATTATTGGGAGATAATTGAAGAATAGTTATGATAATTGATTTTATGAGTATTGGTTTATGAGCCCAAGAGGCATTTTTACTCATGTTGGGATTATAGTGCATATATTGGATTGTTTGGGACGGGATATGCGAGGTTATGTATTTAGGTAGAGAAGCTCCGATACAAAGGAGACTGCGGATTTTCCTAAGTAGGCGTCGGGTAACCCGACCTCCACTTGTATTCGCAATTGGCGGGTAGTCAACGGACCCCGAGGTTTTGGGGCGTCACGGGCAGTATCGGGCGTAGGTGACGATTACAGGGCTTGAGGGACTGAGTGCAGGCCACGGTCTTATAATTTGGAACGTAGGTATGTGAAAACCTAGAGGTTGAGAATCTGGGCTTAGGCCATGGTTGAGGATGAGCATCACCACTAGGTGTGGTTTGATGTTCGGTTTAGGTATGAGATTACCTAGGAAATCACGGGTTAACTTGCTGGGACACCATGCACGTGTTTTGTGTGTTTATTGTGATTGGATTTTTGTGAAGTGTCTTTGCATGCTTGGTTGTGCATAACATGGCCTTAAGTGTTATGTGATATGAATTTATGGTGGTATGCTTGGTTGATAACATAGGATGATGTGTGTAGTGATTAGCACATAAATGTGTAGAAAGATATGTTGATTTATGCAGTGTACTAAAGCGGAAAAGAAAGGAAAGAATAAATTTTATAAATTTATTTGCTTTGATAGGTGATGAAAATAATTTTTCTAAGTTGAAGAAAATGCGAGGAAATAAAATTTTATGAATTTATTGGGAGGAAATTTAGAAAAAGGGTTAAATAAATTTTTATAAATTTAATTGAGTATTAAAGAGTATGAAAAAAATGATTTTTAGTGATTTAGTGGTTTCTATTTGGAATTAATAGAAAATATATATATATATATATATAATTATCATGAAAAAAATTTTTGGTCTGAGAACACGGATAGACTCTTGTAGTGAGCAAAATTTGGGTTAGTATTTGGGTTAAAGGCGGAGTCTTCAGGCGTCTTTGGCATTGGGCGCGGTACGGCCCATGACGACATGGTAGTATGAGGCGCCTGTTGACTGGGAAATGTGTGTTGGGGCGTGGCGTATTGGGAGTACTTGAGCATGGGCGCGGAAGCGCGTGGTAGCAGCGAGCTGACGCGGCATAGCGGGCGCGCGAGGCGGTTGGGCGGCGCGCCGCGGCGGGGCGAAGCGGCGCGGACCGCGGCATGGACGAGGCGGGGGCGCGCGAGGCGCGGCGCGGGGAGCCGCAGCGAAGGCGGCCGGTAGGCGACTGTCGCGCGCTGGTGTCTTGCTTGGCCCCAGGCGAGGTTGGGTGTTTTCTTTGGCTCGATTTTGGCTGGTTCGACTCGATATTTTTCCCGAGTAACCAAATGAACACTGTTCATTGTGAAATAAAATTTTTTGAAAAAAAAAATATAAAAAAAAAAAAAATTTAAAAATCAAATAAATTTTCGAAAAATAAAATTTTCAAAAATAAAATTTTTGAAAATAAAATTTTGTTGAAAACAATATTTTAAAGAGCAAAATTGATTAGTATACAGGTTGTGTGTATGATTAGTGTCTCGGGGTACATTATGCCTTAGAATCTTGTATTGGGTTAACTACCATTGAAATGGTGATTCTTGTGATAGTTAAGTATATTATATCACATGGTGTATGCGTATAGGAAAAGGTGAATCTTAAGGTTATGGATTACGACCTTAAGGATTTGGATCTTGGAGCAACGAAGGCATAGAACCTTCTTGAAATAAATAAATTGAGTGGTTGAAATTTAACACCACTTAGGAAATGAACGGGTTGGTTCATGGTTGTTAAGTCTATTGGCATGTGCATTGCTAGTTAGACTGAAATGAAAGTTAAATGATTCTTGTTGCCATGGTAATTGTGTAAATGGCTAGTAGAGGACGAGGACATAGAGGACGTCCGAAGGGCCCATGGTCGAGCACAATCGGTGTTTGATCGGACTTTACTTGCATTTGTAGGTATTACGGCCCGAATCTTTATGGCACGGGCTAGTATAGCATGTAGACAGGAAGATCCTAGTAACCCCAGGAAGGTTTAGGGTGCATCATCTCCGACATTCACGGAGGAGGAGACTTGGAAGGTGTGAGCCATTGGTTCATGCGAGAGCAGAAAGTGTTAGAGGCCATGGAATTACCTCGCGACACGACCGGGGACTAGACCCCAGCTGCGTTCTAGCTAGAGAGAATGAGGCCCCGAAATATGGTGGAAATGGGCAAGGACCTCTTGAGACCTTAGAGGAGCATGTTTGTGAGTTCTCCTGGGGTCGAGGGCGAGAATAGGTCACGATATGTCGAGGGTTGCGAGTTGGGTCCTCAGGGACACTACTCACGGTGGACGAGGATTATGTTTATGTCGAGTTCGAGTCGTCCGAGGATGGATTGGCTAATAGTTTACAAGGTCGTTATCGGTGGCGTAGGAAGATTACGCTATGCGGGGCGGTACTCGTATGGTAGTTCAGAGACCAGACATCACATTTTGCCCCGAGACGATTATCTGAGTCAAATTAATGCGAGGACAATTAGGCGGGTTGGCTAGTGAGCCTTACCGCCAGAGGACGGAGAGACCGGACTTAGATCTGCCTCGAGTAGTGTGCGAGTATGTGGATGTTTTCCGGATAGGCTAACGGGCCCGCCTCCTGAAAGTTCGTAGGCTTGATTGTCGAGTTACACCACAGTATTTCACCCATCTCTATGACTCGCATAGGATAGCGCAGGTTGAGTTGAGAACTTCGAGTCGATTCTGAAATTTATTGGACGGGTTTATTAGGCCAGAGCACTTCACTATGGGGCGCCGGTTCTGGTGCCGAAGAAAGAGGCGAACCCTTATTTGTGCATTGATTATCGACAGGTTGAGCGGGAGTTCTGATCGAGAATCGATGGCAGATTGCAGGATTGGCGATTTGTTTGATCGGTTGAGAGGAGCGCGAGTCACATTGAGATAGACCCTTGGTCATCATCGGTTTAATATCCACCCCAGACCGGCGTTTAGAGATGCGTTATGGAGCGCTGCGAGGTTTCTGATGACACCCTGCGGATTGACGAATCTTATTGCGGCATTCATGGATCTCATGCATAGGGTGTTGGCTTTATCTAGATCATTTGTCGTAGTCTTCGTGGATGACATTTTTGATCTACTCCCAGTCGAGTGGGAGCATAGGTATCACTTGAGGATTGTTTCTGGTGATGGGTGCCATCGGTTATGCGCTAAGTTCGATGAAGTCACGGGTTTTGGCTGCGAGGGTGAGATTTTTGGGACACGTGGGTGTCGACACCGGGAGTGTCGGTCGACTAGAAAGAAGGTTGAGGCGGTGATGCGTTGGGAGAGACCGAATGTCAATCCTCGAGATGTAGTTTCTTGGGATTGGTATGGGTGATCTGAGAGACACGAGAATGGATTGAAGTTGTCCATTCGGGACAGGGTCGTAGGACTTCACCTACGGGACATGGACTCCATGGTTGGGACGAACCTGACCATAGAGAAGGGAATCGAGGGTACTTGAAACACTCGGGGTACGGGTGTTGGTAGCAGAGAGAGTCGGCTTCCTCACAGTTCGGAGAAGAGCGAAGACTTACGCTTCACACTAGTTGCGGGACTAGGGCCGAGTTGAGCATAGTGAGTTGCCCCGGAGACAAGGATCCCGAGACCTTGGGACAATGCGGTCAGTTAGGCTTTGTAGAGATGAGAAATTATCTGAGTTCATTCCTCCACACCTGATGCGAATTCGGAGGAACCCCGATTCTGCGGTTCGGAGTGCTTATCTGAGCAATCCCGTGACCTGAATAGGCGAAAAGGGCGGAGTGTGGTCGAAGTCGAGGGACCGGATCGGGTTGCGCATCGAGGCGTGGTGGACTTTAGGGTGGTAGACTATTGGTTGTTGATTGTCGAGCTTGACATGGATGAGTTAATGACCATCGGGTTGTCGATGGTGAGAGGACTGGCGAGGTTGTCATACTAGACCTGGCATTTGGATTTGGGCAGAGGTTAAGGCCTTTAGAGAAGCAGTATAGATGTTCTTCCACTAGGGTGTGGGGTGAGAGTTGACTGATGAGTCGGGATTATGAGTGAGAGATCTACGAGATTCTGCTCATGGTGGAGGCAAGGATTGGTTGTCCGCAGTATGACATTCTTTGCGTTCGTGTGCATTAACATCGCATCAGACGGTGTGGGTGCACGGTATGGTCATTCACCACTCATGGTAAGTGTGTGAAGTAGCGGCGCGATAAAGGGGCTCGTCAAATCCCACCGGTGAAATCACGGGATTGGGAGCGTAAAGGCAGGGAGATATCGAATTTGCATTAATAAATGCGAGAGGCTCAAAGTGTAAGTAGAAGAGTTATGTGATCGAGATGAAAACACCTTTGTCAGGTTATCCACGTGGCGAGGTTGAGTGATAGGAGTCGGGGTGACTCGGGTTTGGATACCCTTTGGAAATTGCATTGGGTGTTGGTAGCAGAATTTCGATAAATGGATGTCGCCATGGCATGGATTAGTTGACAGTCCATTGGATTGTCGATAATTGTGACCTTGGAGGAGTTAGCGGATTCTAGCATGGCTCGACCAGTGGGTTGCGTTATGGGTGTCATGGGTTGTCTTAGTTTGAGAATGAGTTGCATTCAGAGGAGAATGTAAGACGAAATTCCAATTTACGGAATAAGGGCAAAATCATTAATTTTAATTCCTGAAAGTGTAAGTACGGTTAAAAATCCGTAGTGAATTCTCACAGATCTCGGATGTGAAGCGGATTATGCAGATTTGGAATCGTCTCGCGAAATCTAGTTAGCACGTAAAATTCGCAATTTCTTTGAGACGGTCGAGTCAAACCGCGTTTTTAGAACTACCGTTTAGGGTCTTGAAGTAAACCGGATTCGATGCAACGAAAGGAACATATAGCATGTACTCATGTACCATAAGTGGTATGAGTAGAGAAATTATGAAAATGGACGGCCGAGGTAGTGCCGAATATCAAATCTGGTAAAAGAGGGACATAATGGGCATTATGAGATTTGATTTTAAGTCACTAGATGCCAAATTAAGGAATAGTGATCATCTTCATTAAACCAATGGAGAGCAAAACGTGGGAGGCCATTTTTGATGCAGTGAGCTTTGGGTTTGAGAGAGTTTTAGAGAGAGAGGGTGCTTCTCTCTAAGATCACGGGAAATCGGACCGTTGGATTTCGGCAGACAGAAGGAAAAGCACGTTCTCACAGCGGGAGCGAGCTCACATGGACCTCGGGTTTCTTGAGTTTTTGACAACTCCTTGCGTTTATTCCCATTTTAAGGTTTTGATGTTTCAAGGCTTGAGGCCGTGAGGTTGAGTTGATCAGTCCCAAAACTTTGGGACCGAATTATTTAAATTTGTTTGAGATCTTTGTTAGGCCGTGACTGTCCAGAAATGTTAGGCCAGTTTGTGTGGAATTTGGCATTAAAAATGCACATGCTTGAGATGATAAAGGCCGGAATGGGGCGCTTGATCGGGGTCTTCTAAAACATGGAACTAAGAAGGAATTTTTGGGAGCCAATTGGCAATCTGTAACTATACGACTGTTACGGGTCCTTTTATGATAATTTATCCAATAAATTATGCTTGTGCCATGAGATCGTAATAGTAAGAAATTCGGTTCCAAAAAAGTGAAACCGAGAAAGACATGTGGGCTGCCCGTGGACAGCTCCATCGTTATTTCGGATCGTTAAAACAGCCCTGTCAGTGAAATACAGAAGGTCCATGTGTTTTCGTATTGAAATTCCTGTGGAATTGAATGGCTTAGTATGTGTAGAGAATTTAATTTCTATGAGAGTTGGTTGATCAAAGAATTATTAGGTTATTTGATATGTTAGATTAATAATGACACAATTATATAGAATCTCAAATTGCGTTTGTGTTTACTGCGGATGATTATGATTTGCTCAAGTGAGCTAGATCAGCGATGATCGCGCGACCATACGGTGTAATTGTAGTCACTGGAAAATATGCATATTGACATATTGTAAAATGATTTTGAAAATGGCATAATGCATTTTCATATGCAATCGTGGGTAAACCTAGAATTAGGTGAGTGCACGAAGGCATGGATTTCTTGTAAAACGGGTATGTTTTATGAAAGGAATTTCAATAGATGATATTCCTGAGAATCAATGAGATGTCAACGTGATCATTTCGATTTATGACCATAATCAAGTTTCGGAAAGTCACAAACTACCCACCTGGAGGGTAGTCCATTATTTACCGAATATTTTGTGTGTATTTTCAAGAACAACGGGTTTTGTTTTGCTCATTGGCTTTCTCTCTACATGGCTTAGGCAAGTGTGAGTGAGCCAGACCTGACATGGGTAATCATAGATATCTGAAGTAGGATCATGTATTTACTTGAGTGTGTGTTTACTTTGGAGCATTGCACTGCACTTAGGTGGTGAGTAGCCCACTTAGGGCTTATCTTACTGAGCTTTATCACCCTGGTTTGGGACCCTTATTTCACAAGGAGCCGAGAAGACGATCCATTTTGAAGAAGTTTCTGCTTAGGTTCGATGGTTTCGACATAACATGTATTAGAATTGTAGATTTTAATATATGTTTGTATAAAAATAAAAAGTGTTATCAACTATTGAATTATCGGGAGATAATTGAAGAATAGTTATGGGATAACTGATTTTACAGGACAGTTTATGAGCCTAAGAGTATTTTTTACTCATGTTGGGATTATATTGCATATATCGGATTGCTCAGGGATGTGATACGTGTGTTATGTATTGCAGCTCCCCGTACAAAGGAGACTCTGCCCGATTTTCTGAAGTGGCGTCGGGTAACCCGACATCCACTTATATTCCGCAGGTTGACGGGTAGTCAACGGACCCCCGGGTTTTGGGGGCGCCACTCTAGCTCCGGGCCGGTAGTGAGTGCTCCCCATTTCAATATGTCCCTCGGTTCGGGTTCGAGCCCACCTGAGGCTTTTAAAAAGTGTCCCCAGAGCTGTGATATCCCTTGCGGAGTGGACCACCCGTCGAGGCCAGGTGGGGCCCTGAGGGTGTGTTGCTGTTTACAGGTCACAGTCTCACTCATTGCTTCTATCGAATGGTGTCTGATACAAGAATCTTCTGTCACAGGTTTCTTTCGCTCTATTTTCGAACTGGATCATGAAGCAGATACCATTGAGGGGGGCCCCACCACCAACCCGCACAGCCCAAATGCAAGTGGGAACTACCCTCGAATGGGTATCTAAGTCATGATCCCGTGCTCCGAGCCCACGAGGCGAAAGAAACCCCCTGCGGAGCTGGGGATAGCCTCGTGAATCGGGACACCAACCCTCCGTCTGAGCGGGCCGTGGTGAGGACCAGGATATAAGGTTGCGCCTTTTTGTAGGCCCAGCCATTCGATTTAGCAGGGAGTCAGACCACAGACACTTAGCTGCTCGGCAAGGACTCGACCATGAGCTGATACCACTTCGAGTGGGTTCCCACCACCAACCCGGGCTACTAGCTCACTGGTAGTGAACCACCGAATGGCATCTAAGCTCATGGTCCCGCGCTCGAGCCCACTGAAGCTGTTAAACCCCCCGGAATGCAGTGCATATCCCCGCGAGCGCACCACCCTCGTCGGAGTGGGCCAGGGGGTGGGGCCCTTACATCCATCAAGATTTCATCATCTTTGAATGTTGATTGCCTTTACAACTCCAACATTTTTACCTACAAATATATATAAAACAAAACCCAAATAGACAAGTAAAATTTCTAAAGTTGCACATTAGGAAACAAATCATTTCGATTTCAACTATCATTATTTATGTATATATCTAGCTTATTCAACTACAATTTATTATATATGGAGACATTAAAATACAGATCTAACAATTTAATAACATTTGCTTCTAAAAACAATGGGCTTATAATTCATAACATATTTTTCATGATTGTGGGAAATTTTTAAAAGATTCAAATTTAATTTTATAGAGTTTTAATAAATTTGTCTTTCTATAGAATCATAAAATTCAATAAAGCTATTTAAATTCATTTTAAAATCATAAAATTCTAATGTTAAAAACCAATTGTTTTACAATTATAGTTGAAAAGTGTAAGTTACAAATAAATCGAAGATCCCATTTAAGTAAAAAACAAAATATTTTATAAAGAAACTTACATCAAAGTCTCTATAACTTTATTTACCTAATCATATTGAGATGTCCAACACAAAAACACGAAAAGTTCTATATGACCGAAAACTTGTTCAACATGTCATGACTAGATAACAACATAAAGAATGAGTGAAAAATACAAATAAAATTCAATAAAATAATAGACTATTTATAATCTCTTTAATAAATATGCATCCATTGTGATTAGAATTCATAAATAACCTAATAAAGATATCTTATCTAACTTAAATAACCAATTTTTTATTTTATATTCTAGGAATCTAAAGTAAATCGTGCTTTTAATAATGTATTATATATTTTTGTTATATTATGATCTTCAAATATAAAATTAGAATATATATATATATATATATATATATATATATATATATATATATATATATATATAGTATATATATATATATATATATATATATATATATATATATATATATATATGAAAGAGCAGTGGTATATATATATGCAACTAAATATAATGGTTGGCCAGGCGAATATACATTTGTTTTAGTAAATAAATAGTAAATTTATGACTAAAAATAATTAAAAAGTATGAATATTGTCATTCATACCATGTCTTAAGCATGGAGTCGTAATGGTATGCATTATAACTTTTATATTCTCAACACAATTTTCCAATTATAATAATATGTTAAATTATTGAAACCCTAATATTTACAATCTAGAAAAGCATAATACATATTTCTTATACAAGACAAAATAAATTAATGAATTTTAACATGCTATCACTATGTTAGTATTTTATTTTAGTCTAATTGTTTGTTTCTAGATTCATTTGAACATATAAAGTATTATGATCAATCAACTAATCCACAGACAACATAAAAAGAGGAAAACATATTTCACAAACCAAATTATCAAGTATATGATAAAGAAAGGAAGTGAAGCACAAACTCCTACTTGACCTTCAATGTAAAAATATCAATTACCATAAGCATCCAACAAGCAATAACAAAAAAATTAATGAATAAGAGAGAAATTAAGTTAAAAGATCAAGAAACTAGCATTTTATTTTGAATCAAGGAATGGGAATTCATAAGAAGATACAAGAAATAGTGCAATACTCAACAAATAAACCATATGTAATATTTATAAACTTTTGTAGTATAAAAGTGATTAAAATTTCATACTATGCTCTTTAATCATGTTTGGTTTCCATGGAAAACATATTGTGTAAATAAATTAAAGTGCAATATTTGTTAGTAAATTAGTTTTAATTTCAAATTAGGAAGAAAATAAATACCAAAAAATTAGCTCTCATGAATAATGTAAGAACATGCATATTAAATTTTTTTTTAAAAGTACATGGTTGATCATCAACTTTTGAACCAAATTGAACTTACACTTAATTTTCTATGTTTGTATCAAAAGTAAGCCTTAACATTTTTTCTTAACTTATGTTTTAATGGGGATGACATCACTTTAAAATTGATTGAAACTTGTTATATTAATAGGATAAAGATTAATGACCAAAACAAAATTATGATTGATAATACTAACTTCTTATTTTGTCTTTTATGTGGTCATTGTAGCAACCATATGCAATGTAAACTTAATGTAGAAATGAAAAATAAAAAATAAAACTTCATAAATAGAACAAAATCTTTTATAAATATCACTATAATTAGCTATGTATCAAGAGCTTTTTGACTTTTAATGTAAAACCCCAACCTGATTGAATGTTATAATAGTAGTTTTTGAACTGATTAGAGGTCCAATGATAGAAACGAGGGTAGATTAGAATTTAGAATGCTCCGGACGTCATTTGGACATGAAGTGAATTTTCGAAAATTGTAACCGAATGCCCTAAGGAATGATTTTCTTTATTATATCCTCGAATGGAGGGGTTTGCATGAATTTAGTGAAATTCTGTTCCTATGACTTTGAAAACTATGAGCTTAGGAAGAGAATAGGAGATTTAAGTGAATAGTGATTTCCTGGACCGAACCAGGCCTCGCGTTGAAATTTTTGGAAATTCAATAAAAATATGAAATGTCCGTAATATATCATAAAGACTAAACGAAACTGAAATAAAGTGAAACGGAGTCCGCTTGATAGTTTCCCAGCGATCCGAACGTAATTCGTAATAATACGCTATTGTCCGATTACCGATTTTAATGATTTTAACCGATTCAGGATTTCAGAGCCTGAAATTCACTCGTGAAGAATTTAGTTAGAATATTTTATGTTCAAATTTAAATATAGACTAATTACAGAATATTTTGACATAAGACCGATATAAAAACAAGAAAAGGCGAAACGGAGATAAAATCGCTTATAATGGAGATATTTAATTGCATTTAGCCAATCAAAATCTTTCTAATGGCTAAGTTATGATTTAAATAATGGTAAATGACTTGGTCTCATAAAATGGACCTATGAGAGGCTTGATTAAAGGTAATTCACTTTACAATAACCAATTGAATTCTTTTGACTTAAGGGTAATTTTGGAAAGTTGGAATTTAAAAGAAAATTTGGGATTTAAGTCTCCAACAGAGGAGATCACGTATGAGAAGGAGAAAGGAGAAAAGAGAGAAAGAAAGGGGAGAAAGGAGAAGAGGAAGAGGAAAGGAGAAATCCAAGTGGGGAGGTGAGTTTTCTTGTTTTTCAAGCTTTCAAGTGATCTTCAAGTGGTAATCATGAGAGACAAAGAAACCCAAGAAACAAGTAAAAGTTTTCATGGTGGGAAAGTTAGGCTTGATGTTTTCCATGTTTAATGTCTTAAATTCTGGTATGGATGTTAAATTGATGGTATTTAAGGTTTAATGGTGCTGAATTTAATATCAATTGAGAAAGCCATGGTTTAGGTTAGGTTTTGACAAAAACTGCTGAGTAAGGGTTAGGGGTTTGATAGTGAATTGTGTGTTATGTTGAAATGGGTATAATGCTTCAGATTTGTAGTGTGTTTATGAAAGAAAATGGAAGAGAAACACATTTTGGTCAATTTTTGGGCAGCAGTCTCGGTACAGGAAATGTCCTGTTTTCTGTTTTGACCAGTTTTGGTATTTTGGCCATAACTTTCCCAATTTTGATCTGATTTGAGTGATTTAAGTGGCTACGTAAAATAGACTTGAAGGAGAACAAAACTTAAGAAGAAGGTATCACCAAATTCTGATCATAAGTTTCCTAAATATTCACTCAAAGTAGGACCATGTGCAAGCCAAATTCTGGTTCAGTTTTTGAACATAGATTAGCCCGGTTATTTGACGTAGTGAGTTTCGGGTGTCTGAATTGGGTGATTCCAATTGAATAGAACCCTTAGCACCTTAGCTTTAAATGAGTATAAGGACATAGTGTCAAAATATGAAGTCAAGACCCGAAAAATGAGTAATACAAACTGTCACTAGAAAACTTAAATGACTAGTTGGCATGAAATGCCATAACTTTAGTTTGGATGGATCCGATTGGATTGATTCCACTTTATAAAATAGATTCCTTAGAGGAATAAGGTGAATATAGGGAATGAGTGTTTATGGTGGATTAAAATGAAATTATGGTTAATGTGTAATTGTGATTTTCTTGGAGTGCTGCGAAAAGGACTATCTATCGAACGGAACTCAACGTGAAGCAAGCGGGATTGAGCGGTGAACTGTGAGTGTAAAAATGATGTTTTGCAAATTGAGTTTTAAAAGTGAATGATTTTGATGTTAAAATGAAAAGTTTAATGTAAATGTTTATATTGCCTAAATGAAAAGTTTTGATGTAAATGAAAATTTAATGTACATGTTTATCTTTTACATCAATATATATATATATATATATATATATATATATATATATATATATATATATATATATATTTATATTAAATATATATGTATGTATATGTTAAGGCATTATGAAAGTTTAAAACGTAAAGAATGCATATGTATATTTGCATATATATATGAGTTTTCATGATAAAGTAAAGGATTTAAATGGATTTATAAATGTATTTTGATAAATGTTTTACTGATGGTTACCCTAACCCCATATGACTGTTATGACTGATATCAGCCGAGGTACCTAAGCGCAAGTGATTTAGAGTGTAAAGTTATGTGTTACTAACTATGGCAATTAAAGCGCTCTAGAGTAATATCCTTACACGTGATAAGGTGCTATGGATCGAACCCTGGGCGCAAAGCGTGAGCTTCCCGGGCAGCATAGGTTATGACTGAATGTGACTGCCCTCACCGCCGCATTCGGAAACTGTTCGGTGTGTTTATTTCCCTGGGTTCCATCAGAAGGAAAGAAAGTTTAAGGCATAAATGGATTTTAATTGTATAAATATGTATTAGAAGGAAAGAAATAAAGTTTAAGGTATAAATGTTTCAAAGCATAAATAGATTTTAAATGTATAAGTATTTATTGAAAGAAAGTTTAAGGCATAACAATTTCAAAGCATAAATTGATTTTAATGGTATAAGTATTTATTGAAAGAAAGTTTAAGGCATAAATGTTTAAGTGTATAAATGGATTTTATCGATAAGTATGTATTATTTTGGTATATACCGAAAAATGTTATTTTAATGAAATGTACACTCACTCGGGCTCCTTTAGTCATTTTTCCATGTGTTTTCAAAATATTTTCGTGACCCGAGACAAAAGGGCCGATAGAGGACCCTCTCAGACAAATGAATGAGCCATTGATGAGACGGTTTGACTCGTGATTTCATTGTATATATAATTTTGCATATTGTTTATGTTGAATATTTTGTTATGTATATATGTATATGTATAAAGTTGAAAAGGAACTACGTGGGCTTTGATCCTCAGTGGATGAGGTACGTAGGCGGTCGGCTTAAGTCCGGCTCAAGCCCAAAAATGCTTTGATAAAATGTGCATGGAATTTAAGAGGGTTTGAATGTTTTGCGATGATTTGAAGTAAACAAATGTATATGTATGTATATTGAAGTTGATTGGGTTGTGGACGAAGTCCTATTACTGGAAGTATATAAAATTGAAGTTTATAAGTGTTTTTAAATGCTTTATCGTTTTGTAAATTTGGGAAAGTCCGAAAAACAGAGGAAACTTTGGCCAATTTTTCCGAAAAATCCAAGTGTTTTAAAACAAAAGAAAAGAAAAAAATTTATCACTTTGGTCAAGATTATTTTCTAAAGATATGTTAAGGATTGAAAAAGGGGTTCGCTCCATGGATTTTATTTGATTGTTTTAAGGAAAAGTTTCTATATCCATTGAGTGCCGTGAGGTCCCCCCGGGTCCATGAGGTTAATCCTGCCGATCCTCAACGTGGTATCGCAGCCAATGGGAAACAAAATGTTATAAAGATTTGAAAATTTTATTTTCATATGATTGTTTTAATGTTTTATTTTAAAATTTCAAAAATTATTTATGTGATTTGAAAATCATATATGCATTACATGACATAGTAAAATTTTGAATTACGTAGCGCCGTCGAGTCGACTCGCCACCAGGAGAGCTCCTGAGGCATTAGTACCACCACCTCGAAATACCGAGGTTTCACGAGTAGGAAATAATACTAGATCTTTGAGTTGGAAGGTCTAGACAAAAAGGAGTCTTGACTTTAATTTCAAAGATTACATCCGAGAATAGGAGAAAAACAGTGAGGAAAATATCATAAAAGTTGAAAGTAGGCATGTGTAGAAGAGTCCCACTCATCATCAACACCTTAGAGGAATATTAATGTAATGTAAATCAGACTTGTCCAAATGGGAGTCTATTCGCTGGAAGGAAAACTGCTACTACTTCAACATGGAAATGATAATGTTCCTAATGGTTTAAACTGGATGAGAATTAGAGGACATGAGACCGATATTTCGAGAGGAATCGTGTCGTGGATGATTGTTGAGAAAAAAAGAGATGAAGAAGACGATTCTAATGATAGATTAACATAAAATGCATGATCTTATATAATCGTGCACAATCAATCAGGGAGGGATATGAGGTCCTGATTCCAAGCAAAATGCCACAAGTTATGTATCAAGTGAAGTTAGCCATGTATCATTGCTTGAAAAGTTGAATCCGATGATAAGATAAAATGGAAAACCAAAAAGGTCCACACCACGGCTTGAAGAGGCTTGTCTGGGTTTAGTCCGCAGATTTGGACCACAATAGAAGGCCGACAGTCCATTACCACGCACGCCAGGTAGTAGAGGCCGCAACTGGGGATGAGAGGAGCATGGGTTTGAAATCCCGGTGCCACGCAAAGTCATGATTTAAACTGAGCGGGTCGGCGGGTTTGTGTGGGAGGTTCTAGTAAGCAATTAGATTTTATGGATTATTTATCTAAACCTTTCAATGGAGTTATTGCGCTTTAGTTAGTAAATTGATATAATTCTAGGTTGATTACTAAGAAATTGAAAAGAAAGAATGATATTATATGATTGTCAATTTAGGTAAACTTTTGGATGTTAATAAAAGTGATGTTGTTTGATTGGTTTTAATTGATTTAATGACATTACTTGAAATGCTTGAAGGAATTAATGGAATTAAAAAAATCAATAGAAAATGAGATGAGAGGGTTAGGCCAAGAAAGGGTTTAATTGAAATCATCAAGTTGATTTAGCTTAAGTAAATCAACGACATGGGGTGAATTATCAAAACAATTTTGTTGAAAGAAACTCGGGAAGAAATTAAAGAAAATAATTATGAATGTGTGACATGAGGATTTGACCAATTCTAGGAGAGAAGTATGAAAAGTTGAGTTTCATTGATTTTAATCAATTGGAAGTGATTACATGCCTAATGGAATGTGTTAGAATTAAAGTCTTAAGAAGAATAATTGATTAAGATATAAATGTACTTTACTAAGGTGAAGGGCATTATGGGTTTTTCTACTTTAAGGATGCAAAGTTAAGGGCTTGATTTAAGGCTTAAGATGTTGTCATGAGCCTGATTTAATTGGAAGTGAATCGGATAAGTTGAGACTTCATGATGAGGATGTTCCTGGGATGTATCTTAACACCTGCGATGGGGCATTTTGGAGTTTCTCGCCATACCATTTGACTTACGAATGCCCGCAAATTCGCTTTTATGGATCTCATGAATGGGATTTTTAAAGCCTTTACTTAGACTGGCCAGGGATCGTATTTATCGACGAGAGCATCGATCTATTCGGCAGTGGAGAAGAACACGCAGAGCAATTTGGAAGATAATTCAACATTACTTCGAACATCGGTTATGCTAAACTAGTAAGTGTCATGGCTCGGCCATTTGTCGCTTGGGACACATAGTTTCGCAGGGATCTCTGGATCCGCTTAAGGTCAGTTTACATTGAATTGGAAACCCTACGAAAGTGTCACGTAGATAAGGAGTTTTCAAGGTTTAAGGTGGCATTACCGTAAGTTCGTTGAGGGATTTTCGAAGATAACCGCACCTTGACTAGATTGACAAGGAAATAGAATCATGTGATATCGAGGCTCATTGCCAGAGTTTCATGAATTGAAAGGAGATTGATCCTAGCTCTAGTACTTACATTTCCATCGCAGATAGCTTTTCAAAGGTAATAGATACCCTAGGCATGGTATAAGTTGGTGGATTAATGCGTAATGACAAGGTGATTGCATATTTCTGTGCACCAGCTACATATCGAATTTTCCTACATTTCCACCTTGAGCTAGCAAATGGTATTTCGCTCTATGATATGGAGGCATTATTTATATGGAGTAAATTGTAGGATTTTACTATCATAAGAGCTTGCAAGATTCATTTACGTTGCATGCTGAACCGAACATGAGAAAGAGGAGATGATCGAACTAGTCAAGGATTATGAGGTACCAATAACATCATCCCGTAAAGGCTAACGTGGTAGCGATGCTCTTAGTAGGAGACCCATTCTATATCGCACTCTTCGAGTCGTGCATCTTCCTCACTCATAGAACCGAGGTCCCTGGGTGTGTGACTGAATCGATGTATCTGTGGAGCATTGTTAGCCACATTTCACGTATGTCCTATAGTGATAGACAGATTAGAGAGCTTCGGGATTCGTGGATCCACGTATAGTGCAATTAGGTATAAGGTATTGAACGGGAGTGATTAGAGTGAAGAAAATGGAAGAATAAAAATAGAATACGGTTTGTGCATAATTCGGCTAAATGGAAATGAGAGGGGTCAAGGGTAGTTTAGTAATTTCCATTGTTTCAGACAGAAATCCTAGGTTTACCTCACGGTTTTGGTCCAGTTTACAGAATGCCCTTGGATTAAATTGCACTTCAGTACAGCTTTTCATCCATAGACGGATGGCCCATATGAGAGGACTATATAGACTTTAGAGGATATGCTTAGGGCATGTGTTATGGAGTTAAATGAAGTCGACACCCATCTACTCCCTCGAGGGAGTTTGCATACTTACAACAAAGAATCGTGCCGTGACAGTATGGCCCTTATGAGGCTCCTTTATGACGAAATGTCGAACTCCAAAGATAAGTTAGGACGAGGTGGTGAAAGGGAAATTACAGAGGGTTCGAAATTGTCCAAGTGACTTGTGATAAGGTCAAGGTTATAAGGGATAGATTGAAAATTGCACAAAACCGACAGAAAAGTTATGCTGACAATCGCCGTAGGGACCTAGAGTTCGAGGTAGGGGATATGGTATTTTTGAGGATTTCCCCATGGAAGGGCGTACTAAGATTTGGGAAACGTGGAAAGCTGAGTCCACGATATATCGGGCTACAGATTGTTGAGAGGATTGAGAGGTGGCATATCCATTGAGCGTCATGATTCGACCTCGACGCATTCACGTATGTTTTCCATGTTTCTATGCGCTCGCAAGTACATACCAGACCTTCACATGTACTGACAGAGCAACCAGCCGAAATACGGGTGGAGAATTTGACATACTAAGAGGAACCAATGCAGATCCGACCGTCGAGAGCAAGTTCTGCGCAACAAGACTATTCACCGGTGAAGGTATTTTCATGGAGGAGTCATACTAGAGAAGCTGAATGAGCATGAGGAGCGATGAAGAGGCATTATTCCCATCTCGATGTAGGTATCGAATGTTTTAATTTCGAGGACGAAATTTTTATATGAGGTGATTGTAAAACCCCAACCTGATTGAATGTTATAATAGTAGTTTTTGAACTGATTAGAGGTCCAATGATAGAAACGAGGGTAGATTAGAATTTAGAATGTTCTAGACGTCATTTGGGCATGAAGTGGAATTTTCGAAAATTGTAACCGAATGCCCTAAGGAATAATGATTTTCTTATTATATCCGAACGGGAGGGGTTTGCAAAGTTGAATTCTAGAAGAAATTTCGGCCCTATGACTTTGAACCGATATTTAGAAGAGAATAGAGATTTATGAATAGCATTTCCGACTGAAAATTCGAGGCCTCGCGTTGAAATTTTGGAAATTGGCCGAAAATATGAAAATGTCCAGAATATATCATAAAGACTAACGCAAACTGAAATAAAGTGAAACGTGAGTCCGCTTTTGATAGTTTCCAGTGATCCAACGCACCTGCAATAGCCACGCCTATTGTCCTGATACCGACAATGATTTTAAATCGATTCGTGATTTCAGAGCCTGAAATTCACTGTGAAGAATTTAGTTAGAATATTTTATGTTCAAATTTAAATATAGATGACCATAGAATATTTTTGACATATAATCGATATAAAACAAGAAAAAGCTTAACGAGATAAAATCAAGTATAATGGAGATATTTAATGTACTCAGCCAATCAAAATCTTCTTTAATGGCTGCTATGATTTAATAACGGGTAAATGACTTGGTCTCATAAAATGGACCTATGAGAGGCTTGGATTAGTGGTAATTCACTTTACAATAACCAATTGAATTCCTTTGACTTAAGGGTAATTGGAAAGTTGGAATTTAAAAGCAAATTTGGGATTTAAGTCTCCAAATAGAGGGATGATCACGTATGAGAAGGAGAGAAAGGAGAAAAGAGAGAAAAGAAAGGGGAGAAGGAGAAAGAGGAAGAGGTGCTGAGAAATCCAAGTGTGGTGAGTTTTCTTTGTTTTCAAGTCACAAGTGATCTTCAAGTGGTAATCAAGGAGAGGAGCTAAAGAAACTCAAGAAACAAGTAAGTTTTCATGGTGGGAAAGTTAGGTTTGATGTTTTCCATGTTTAGTCTTAAATTCTGGTATGGATGTTAAATTGATGGTATTTAAGGTTTACGGTGCTGAATTTAATATCAATTGAGAAAGCCATGGTTTAGGTTAGGTTTTGACAAAATCAAGTGAGTAAGTGGTTAGGGGTTTGATAGTGAATTGTGTGTGTTATGTTGAAATGGGTATAATAAGCCTAGATTTAAGTGTTTAGGAGGAAGAAAAATGGAAGAGCATTTTGGTCAATTTTTGGGCAGCAGTCTCGGTACAGGAAATGTCATGTTTTCTGTTTTGACCAGTTTTGGTATTTTGGCCATAACTTGCCCAATTTTGATCTGATTTGAGTGATTTAAGTGGCTACGTAAAATATACTTTGAAGGAGAAAACTTAAGAAGAAGGTATCACCAATTCTGGATCATAAGTACCTAAATATTCACCAAAGTAGGACCATGTGCAAGCCAAATTCTGGTTCAGTTTGAACATAGATTAGCCCGGTTATTGATCGTAAAGTGAGTTTCAAGTTCGAATTGGGTGATTCCACTGGAATAGAACCTTAGCACCTTAGCTTTAAATGAGTATAAGGACATAGTGTCAAATATGAAGTCAAGACCTCGAAAATGAGTAATACAAACTGTCACTAGAAAAATTCCAGAAAATACCAGTTGGCATGAAAATGCCATAACTTTAGTTTGGATGATCCTCATTGATTGATTCCAATTCATAAAATAGATTCCTAGGAGGAACATTTAATATAGAAATGAGTGTTTATGGTGGATTAAATGGAAATTATGGTTAATGTGTAATTGTGATTTTCTTGAAAAGGTGAAAGGACTATCGGACGGAACTGAACTCAACGGAAGCAAGCGATTGAGCTGGTGAATCGTGGAGTGTAAAATGATGTGTTTTGCAAATTGAGTTTTAAAAGTGAATGATTTTGATGTTAAAATGAAAAGTTTAATGTAAAATGTTTATATTGCCTAAATGAAAAGTTTTGATGTAAAATGAAAAATTTAATGTACATGTTTATCTTGCATCAATATATATATATATATTTATATTAAATTATATATGTATGCATATGTTAAGGCATTATGAAAGTTTAAAATCGCAAAGAATGTATATGTATATTTGCATATATATATGAGTTTTCATGATAAAGTAAAGGATTTAAATGATTTATAAATGTATTTTGATAAATGTTTACTGATGGTTACCTCTAACCCCATATGACTGGCAGGGACTGACATCGCCAAGGTACCTTAAGCGTGTAAGGATTTAGAGGGTAAAGTTATAGGTTACTAACCGAGGGAGGGAATTAGGTGTCTGTGAGTAATATCCTTACACGCATAAGGTGCTATGGATCGGGAACCTCATGCAAAGCGTGGAGTTTCTCCGCAAAGATAGTGGTTAAGGATCGAATGTGGATCATTCTCACCGCTGCACTGAAACTGCTCGTGTGTTTATTTCCCCGGGTTCCATCGAAGGAAAGAAAGAAAGAAAGAAAGTTTAAGGCATAAATGGATTTTAATTGTATAACATGTATTAGAAGGAAAGAAATAAAGTTTAAGGTATAAATGTTTCAAAGCATAAATAGATTTTAAAATGTATAAGTATTTATTGAAAGAAAGTTTTAAGGTATAAATGTTTCCAAAGCATAAATTGATTTAATGGTATAAGTATTTATCGAAAGAAAGCCAAGGCATAAATGTTTAAGGCGGGTATAAATGGGATTTTAGTTGATAAGTATGTATTATTTTGGTATACCGAAAATGTTATTTTAATGTAAATGTACACTCACCGCTCCTTAGCTCATTCTTTCCATGTGTTTTCAAAACATTTTCGTGTGGACCCGAGACAGTGCGCCCGATAGAGGACCCTCAGGTGCTGAGTCGAAGCCACGATGACGACGACCGGGATTTCATTGTATATATAATTTTGCATATTGTTTATGTTGAATATTTTGTTATGTATATATGTATATGTATAAAGTTGAAAAGGAACTACGTGGGCTTTGAGATCTCGCGGATGAGTACGTAGGTCGTGCTTAAGTCCATTTCGTCAAAATGCTTTGATAAAATGTGCATGGAATTTAAGAGGGTTTGAATGTTTTGATGATTCGGGCAACAAATGTATATGTATGTATATTGAAGTTGATTGGGTCAGGACGTAGAAGTCCTAATACAAAGTATAAAATCGTTTATAAGGTTTCTTTTAAATGCTTTTACTCAGGTTTTGTAAATTTGGGAAAGTCCGAAAAACAGAGGAAACTCTGGCCAATTTTTCTGAAAAATCCAAGTGTTTGAAAAACAAAAGAAAAAAAAAAAATTTATCACTTCGCTTCCGCATTATTTTCTAAAGATATGTTAAGGATTGAAAAAGGGGTTCGGCCTATAGATTTTATTTGATTGTTTTAAGGAAAGTTCATATCCATTGGAGTGTCGAGGTCCTCCGGTCCACGAGGTTAATCCGGCCCGATCCTCAACTAGTAGTCAGCTTGGTACCGTAGAGCCCCATCGGGACTAAAGACCCCAGTCCCGGGTTCGAATCTCCTCGTGGGCGCGAAGGAACTCTGGAAACGAGGATATCCCATGAGCGAGCTTCCACCGAAGGGTACCACGAGGTCACTAAGGGTGGGGTCTCAAGCAATAAAGGCGCTTATCGGTTCATTATTCCGTGATCAGCGTTCAGGCTTTTCCCATCAGGTTCAATCACGGGTGCTTCTCGGGGGTGGGTTCATCACGCACAGGCCTCAGCATGCCTACGCTTCTCCGAGCCGGCCTCAGCACAGCATTCTACTACCAACCAGCCGCAGTCGCCTGGTAGTGCAGATGCTCCCATTGACCTAAGCCCCGGTCCTGGTTCGAGTCTCTACGAGGCGTTAGCACGCTGCGGCAAGATGATATTTCAGCTGGACTCCACCAAGGGTACCTGGTTACGATGGTGACCTCACAAGGCCACCAAGGAACTGTGGTCACGGCGGTGGACCCCACATTTAAACTTGCAACTGTCTTTGCCAATATGAAGCTTTAATAATGATTTGCTAAAAAATTGTTTCTCTTTCTTTTTACTGGCTAAAATTTTCTTTTCGTTTAAATTTCTATTTTCTAGTTAATATTAATTTTCTTTCAACTTTTTAAATAGACACAGTTAAATTCTTTGGGAGCAAACATTTAGCATCTGAACGTGGGATCCACCAAGCTACCTCCATTGGATAGTTTTTGAACAAGATTTTAAATATTTATACTAATAACTGATATTTTTGTATTATTTATATAATAATTAAATATGAAGAATATAGATTATATAAAAAATCATACGCTTATTAATATTCATTTTATTTATTTAAATTCAAAAAATAATAATTTTAATATTAAGTATATCTTCAAATCATCTATATTGTTATCAATTTTATAATATTGATGTTAATAAATATTTATCATATGCTAACAAAATTTATATTTTTATTATTATAAATTATATATATATATATATATATATATATATATATTAATTTTTCAAAAAATAATTTTATTTAAAAATCATAAATACGATCCATATTTAATAAATTTTATTATTTAAATTGATTAATTCAAATAAAATATTTTATAGAAAACTATGTAATTTTTATTTAAAATGTAATAAAATATTATTTAAGAATAATTTTCAAATTTTAAAGTAGATAAATATTTTATATTGATTAAACTTATAAAATAATTTAATATGTTTATTTTATTATTTTTGAAAGGTTTCACCTATTTTACATTTTGAATAATTTTTAGTTTTATCCATATTTTTATCAGAATATCAACATATATTTTCCGATATTTCCAATATATGCATAAAATTTAGGTACTAATATATCTATAATTACTAATAATTTGATCCTTTATCCTAAAGTGATAAGGATTTAATTACCATGCCATAAACATATAGTACGTTTCTAGTTCATATTAAATAGAAAACCATTACAATAGGGATTCATTATAATAAAGATTCAACATTTGAAGGCTTGCCCGTACATGAATCTTATTTCAATTTGGATCAATATATATATATATATATATATACATATTGAACATGAAAAGAACTTCATCTTTCACCATTAAACAAAAAGACAAATAAGCAAAGAGGGATTATGTAAGCCCATAAAAAACATGAATGAAATTTAAGAGGCATCTAAGCTATGAAATGCCACACTATAAATGTATTTACAACCATCTCATGATAAAATCTAAATAAAATGTATTTATATAAATATTCAACTACTTTGTAATAGAGGAAGCAGTCCGTGGAGATATAATGCCATTTGGTGTGCACGTGTGCACCGAAAGATCTAAGGACAACCTACTTAGAATGAATGGCGCCCCACCTTAAACCCTCCTCCAAGACCCTCCTTGATTTGTGCATCAATAACAAACTGTCCTAATTGGAATAGAAGAGAATTCCACATAACCTAAACTTTCAATTTCCATAACCTCATTGTCTAATACCAAAGTCCTTAATATCTCTACAACTTGTTGGGTTGAGCATTCACAGCACATAGCCTTGTCTCATTTATTTACTCTAAAATTCCCTTTGTTGTAGCAACCTTTAGTTTAGATAAGAGCTACATGTCTCTTTAAGAATCTTTATATTCTTTATCAAGGTTCCCATTCATTCGGTGCAATCAAGTAAGTTTATTGGATGGTTCTAAGCTCTATCGTCATTTAGTGTTTTCTCCCCGTGCTTTGAATATTCACTACCTCTTTTATTAATTTTTAACTTTGGAGTGCCTTAAGGACTTAGTGACCAAATTATCGAATTTGTTTCATTACTTCATGTCTTTAACTAGACTCCTATCTTTCTTTAATTCAAGGCTTAAATTCAGAGATGTATGGAAATGCAATATTTGGAAAAGGAGGAAATACTGGGCATAACAGTGCTATCCTTAGTAGGTTTTGTTTTTTAACGGTTATGAATATTTTAGTATAATTTTGGAAATATAATTTATTTCCCGTGTGAAGTCATAGAACAAAAAAAAAGTAAATAAATAATGTAATGTAACAATCCCCACCAATTTTTAGCTTATTTTATTTTGTTCTTCTATTTCTATCTCTTCTAACACTTATATATATTCAAGGGTCAATGCTGATTAAAAATATAATAGCCTTAAAAACTCTTTCGTATTTATTTGTTATATGGAATTTCTTATATATATATATATATATATATATATATATATATATATATTGAGGTAGGTGCTTGAACCTTTTAAAGGGATAAAATAATAAAATGAAAAGAAACATGATAAGAACTCAAATGGATTCATGGAGGAAAAATGAGTAAGAAAATATGCAATAAAATATACAATAATTTATTATTTCAAATTATCAACTAAACATACAAAGAAAAATGAATATGCCTCCAAAAAGAATCCTATCATTTTCTATATTTGTGGAATGGATTTTATAGGAAACAAAAGAAGGATGAGAGAAAGAGAAGATTGAATGACCTAAAAAAGAGATATAAGAAGTAAAAAATCAAACCTTTTTGAAGGTTGCAAACCATTCCAATGAGTTGGAGCCAGAGGACATTTAATGGAAGGCGTAGAATGTTGTTTTAGACAAAAGGTAATAAGGAAACTCAAATAGTTTTCGTAGGATATCCAATCTCACAAGGAAAGACAAAAAGTTTTGGTGGGAAATCCTAATTAGTTTTGGAGGGAATAATGACCTATGGCTATGATATAGGGAGTCATTATGCATCAAACTAGAAATTGATATTTTAAATATGATGAGACAAGTTTGACAAGTGATAATGATGATTGTACAACTATTATTTTTATTTTATTTTATATCTCTTGACTCTTATGACATATAAATGAGAATGAACTATTTCATTATCTTGGTTATGTCTTGTTCAACATATTTTTAAAATAAATAAATAAACTTATTTGAAAGAATGTTTTTTTTTATAAAGACTTGTTTGAAAGAATGTTGAATAGCTTGTAATGTATGTACTGAAATTTTAATATCTTTAAAATGATTTGATTTCTGCTGCTGTTTAGCTTCTAAAACTTCCTTTACATTTCATTTAGATTTTTATATTTAGAATTAGTGAAAATAGGTTTTTTTATGTCCATATAAAAATATTTAGATATCAAAAAAGAAAAATAAGGGGTTAATATATGTTCTTCAATAATTATGGTTTGATTTAAAAGTCAAAGATGCCCAATAATTATAAAAGTAACCGCAGTATATTATGATAGTAGATAAACTATTATTATATGCATAACATGCTGTGTTTACTACCATAATATAATATAGCCATTACCACAACTGCTCCATATGCTGTCATAACATAAGATAGTTTTTTTTTTTTTACATCTTTGACTTTTAAATCAAATCACAATAATTTTTGAAGAGTATGTATTAATTCCATGTTTTGCTTTCTTAGTCATCATATGTATTTTATTTAGATGCATGGAACCTACTTCTTCCTTAGAATTACTTTTTATTTCTCATTATTTTTAAAATATATATATTTGACTAACAAATTAAAATCCATTTAGAAAAGTTAATTAATAAAATCATGTTTATTTTTAAAGTTTTGTAACTGAAGAATGAAATAAAATATAAATAATAGTTTATATATAGATATATCACTATATGAGATATATTATTTGACAGTTTTTATACTAGATATATGTCATATATTTTATTATGTTTCATTTTGTAAAATTTGGGAAAAATTCAATTTTTCTCAATAGGGGTAAAATGGTAATTTTGGTTGAAAACCGGAAATTTGTAAATTCGATAAAGAACAGATTTCACCGTTGAATCTTATCTTCATAAATCTAGCTTACTCCTGCCGACTTTGCTGATTTCGGTGCATAAATAAATTTCACATTTTTCGGAGCAAGAATCTGACACGGTGACACATGATACGGCCGCGCGGATGCCACATGAAACTCAGGGAATGACACATGGCATGAGTCATGGTGCACTCTTGGATAAATGGTTCATGTGGGACGCCCCAAATCCCGGAGTGTCCGTTGATGCCGACCCATATCCACCATGAGCAAAATCTTGGAAATCTTCACTACAACCGACTCCATCAACTCTCACCCTACATCCTGTGGAAGAACATCTATACACGGCTTCTTCCAGCGCTTTAACCCTAAAGTCTCAAACTAAGGTCGGCTCTGGGTATGACAACCGTGCTAAGGTCCCAACTACTGACAACCCGATGGCTGTTAACTCATCCGTGTCAAGCATGACATCAACAACCAATATATCTACCACCCTAAGGTCCACCATGCTCCGGATGTAAGACCCGAGAAATTCCAATTTCTGGAATAAGGGCAAAATCGCACTCGACACAAAATCGTAATTTCGCTAAAAATCTGTAATTAATTTCAGATCTTGATGACAAAACGGATTTCACCGCTGGAATCGCCTCGCAAAATCTAGTTAGCAGGTAAATTTCCCCGTGAATATTCCGAGACAAATGAGTCTAAGACGCTGGCGTGATCAGCAAGGCTTTCGGTGCCAGAAATAAATTCATGATCAAAGTCACATATAACACGACTCATGTACCATAAGTGATAAGGGAGTAGAGAAATGATGAAAATGACCGTCGAGGTAGTGCCAATATCAAACTGTAAAAGAGGGACATAATGGTCATTAGGAAATTGAATTTAAGTCAAAATGATAAAATAGCTAATAGGACCCTTCTTCTCCAATTAAATGAGCCAAACGTGAAAGGAGGATGCAGAAGGTGGAGAAATCAAAATGGAGTTTTTCTAAGCAGAGCTGTCCCTTCCTTCTTAAGATCCCGCAATCTGACCGTCGATTAACGAGCAAGAGAACGTTTCTACGCGGAAGAAAGAAGTGGACCTCTGATTTATGAAGTTTTGACAAACTCCAAGAGGTAGGGTTTCTCCCTACTTGTGTTTTTATTCCCATTTTTAAGTGTTTTTCGATGTTTCTATTGGTTCGAGGCCGTGAGGTTACGCCGAGCGGTCCCAAAATCCTGGGACCGAATTGTTGGAATTTCTTGAGATTTTCTTTATCGCCATGACTCCGCCCGTAAATTTAGAGGACTCCGCTTGGGTGGCAATAATGCTTTAAATCATGAATTGATATGAAAAAGGCCGAATGAGTCGATGATCGGTCCCAAAACCGGACCGACCAGGGAAATTGTTTAGACTTTGGACAGCCCGTGAACGCCCGTAAATCGATGTGACTGTTGTGTGAATTTATGCATTAAATTTACGCGTAGCAGGAGACGAACGGACGGAAATCGGTTCCACCAAGAGTAACCGATGAAGTGCGCGGCCGCCGCGACAGCCCATCAAGCTCGCTTTAGGACCGGAAAACAAATTGTGGGTTGTGCAACTGACCAAACGCCCATGTATTGTGTGCTTGAATTGTAGAAATGAATGGCTTCGTATGTGTGGAAATAGGTAGGTTAAGACATGATATCAGACAAGAGCAACACAAATGCACACAATTATAATAATTAAATTTGCTCGTGTCATCGAGATGATAATGTAAATTGCTCATGAGCTAAATTGGGTGATGATTGATGTGTTGAATACATGTGTGTAATTGCAGTTGATTGAAAAATATGCATATTGACATATTGTGTAAATGGTTTCAAAATTGCGATAACGCATTTACATGCACCGGGTAAATCTTAATTAAATAAGGAAATGGCATTTGCATATAGTATTTTTGTAAAACGACATGGTTATGGTAGCGAATTTCATGGTGATGATATTCGAGAATTGGGTTGGGAGATGGGCCAACAGATCATTTTGGATGAGGACCATGACTGCTTTCGAAAGCTTCACCGTGAAAAACCCCAAAATCCAAGATTTTGGATAGTGGTAAAATATACTGTTAAACTAAATTTTTCTAGATCTCTTGATGATGAACTGACTTCTCCGCTGAATTCGCCTCCGAAATTTAGCTACCTCGCGAATTTCCTTCGCTGAATTCCGAGGTGGTCATTTCACGCCGTCGGCGTCAGTGTCGGACGCACATATGGCAAGATGTGGGATGCCACTGGCATCCTAGAAAGTGACACTTGGCAAAGCCATGGGTCCACTTGAAAGAATGGCTCACAATGAGCCAGTGTGTGGAGTATGAATTCATGGCCCATACGGTCTAATGCATGACGATACACAAGAATAAGAAAAGAATATAAAGGAGAGCCACACCTTTAATTGAGGAAATTGGGAGGCAATTTCTCCCATTGACTCTAATGATGATTTCTCCAAAAGGGTAGTACATCAAAGGAGTAAGAGAAATGAGGAGAAAGTGAAGAGAGGTGAGATGAGGCAGAAAATGAAAAGAGGCAAGAAAAGGAAGCCGAAAAGAAAGCGAAGGGAGGAGGGAAGAAAGAAGTTAATCCGTAGAGAGTAAAATAATAAAAAGCGAGAAGGAAGGAAAGCGGAAAAGGAAGATTTCCCGGGTTTCGCGGTTCGACGCTCGAAAGTTCGGAGGACTAAAGTTGGTGCACGCAGCGGGACTCCACGGTGGACACCAAAAGTCGAGTTTCAATAAACTCCAAGAGGTGGATATTCCTACTTGGTTTACTTTTAGCCCAAGGCTTTATAATGGTAGGGATTGTCAGTGAGGGCATTTATGAGCCATGTAAATTAGTTCCAAGCTTTAGAATTAAAGGGTATGGATTTCATGACCGGTTTCACACAGTCACCGACTGTGGGAGTTAGGGTTTGAACTAGAAACCGAAAGTTTCTAGGTGTTATGATTGTTTGATGATGATGCGATTGGAACCAAAATGGTTCATGGTCGGTGAAGGCCGTGAAGTACTCGTTGAATGGTCCTGGCAGGTGAACCAATTTGTGTGTTAGTGCTTACTTGATAACATGCAGTGTGGAAATGTGATATTGATGCATGCTATTTGATGTATTGATAGCTGCTTGTACGGAGGTAGATTATATGTATAAAATTATAATGTTCCATGGTTTGAAAATTTTTCATGTAGTGTCTATTCATGCATATAACATGAGGAAAATGCATCGCATCATGCATTTCATATGCACAAATACATCGCTGCTAGGTCTGTGGGTGTGGTATGGTTTATTTAATGTTGTTGGAAAATGGATCGTGAACTCGTGAAAATGGGACAAAGTCCAAGATAGAGATTCACGAAAGTGTGTAAATGATCAAAATGATAAATTACATGTTTTCGGGGCGGCTAAGTTGCAGATCCCCGTGCAGTGAAAGTCCCAAATGTTATTCACTGCTAGACATGAATCCCGATCGATGTAAGTTCGTGAAAATGTTGAAAAGGCGTGCGCGTCCCACGGTGTAAACCCTAAACTGCGGGCCCACAAAATAAAGGAAAAAGACTTTGATAACAAATTGGAGGGTTGTCCAATGGTTAGTCAGCGGTATAGTACAAGATGACTTGTTTTAGTCACACTTGGCATTCCAGGTGTGAGGGAGTCTCTGGGACTCGTGTAGAGTATGAGGGGTCGATTCTATGCATGATATAGACATTTCATATAGAAAATAATTGTATGGAATGTGATTGATTGCTTGTATATATGCCATTGCATATGCATTTTAGGTGGGGAGTAACCCTTGTAGGAAATTTTTCACCGGGCTTTGCCTACCCTGGTCGTGGGACCCCTTTCGTGGTACAGAGACTATCCAGTGGAGATGGCATTCAAGAGGTAGTTTTTGGAGAAGAAAGCCGGAATGTGGCTTTTGAAAGTAAATATTTTGTAAATATGTATAACTCTTTGTAGACAATGGAACTATGAGAATATAGTTGATTATTTTGGTTCATGAGTATGGATGTATGGGCCCCATGTGGCTATTTTACTGTATACCTCGTGATACGAGATGTATAGAATTCCAGGCTGATTCGCACAATCTGACACTTGCCTGGGGGCGTCACATCACCAACCAATTCGCCTCGGAGGGTAGTCCCATCTTTTTACCGTATTTCGGTAGTATATTTTCAAGAACAAAAGTTTTGTTTTGGAAATGATTATTTTCTCATACATGGCTTAGGCAAGTGTGAGTGAGTAGGTGAGGACTCGTGACATGGGGTGACTGCGTAGACATTTAAGTAGGACTTATTTACTTGAGTGTGTGTTTACTTTTGAGCATCAGATCGACTTAGGTGAGAGTAGCCCACTTAGGGCGATTCCACATCGGGCATTAGCTCACCTCTGGCCGTGGGAATTATATTTTTCGTGTACCTAGAGCGCCGAGAAGACAATTCATTTTGAAGAAGCCAGCCATGATTTTGATGGTTTTTGGACATAACATGTATAGATTGAGATGTTAAGAGAGAAATAGAGCAAAGTGTAAATTTGATTTATAGCTTGTTGAGATATTAAGAATAGAGATGGTTTTTGAGATGATGATGAGCATTAGAGATATTTTGATTTGCTATAGTATTCATTTATTATTGTGACATCGGTGAGTCCATGTAGAGATCGATTTCAGTTATTGTCAACCCACTCTTAGATCATAGTTACGGTCAATGAACCCGGTCACATTGCATCGCATTAGGCATACGAATTACCAAGTGTTCTGGTGTAGTTATATGTAACCCGATACCAACGCCACATTTGGTATCGAGCTTAGGTTTATAAATACTAGAGCTTATGTCGATAAGCTAGGTATAATGACACCTAGCTCGAGGGACTCGGGTCTAAAGCACTGGTCTTAGAATGTGGAGTATAGGTAGTAAGTTTCCAGAGATGAGGCTCGGGCTTAGCCATGAAATGTAAAACATCACCACTAGGTGTGGTTTGATGCTGAGTTTAGGTATGATTACCTAGAAAATCACGGACAAAACTAGACACTACATGCACGGAAGCCGATGTGTTTTGTGTGATTTGTGAATTATTTGGTGTTTGGTGTGTGATTGTGTGTATAACATGGTTTGTAAAGTGTTATAATGTTGTGTGCTTGGTGATTAGCACATAGATGAGTTAAGGAAATATTTTAGAAAAAAAATTAATAATTGGAGTGTACTATGTACAAAACTGGAACAAGAAGAAGAAAGAAAATAAATTTTATAAATTTATTTGGTTTAGAGGTGAAGAAATAATTTTTTGAGGTTTTACAACAGAAACTCAAGAAAATTAAAATAAAACAAATTTTACAAAAATTTATTTGGGTTGTTGGAAGATGGAAAGAAATTTTAAAGGAAAATAAATTTATTGTTAAATTTATTTGGTTAGAGGAGAAAATAATTTCTAGATTTTACAAGGGAAATTAATAAAATGTGGAAGAGAAATAAATTTTTATGAATTTATTCGAGTGGAGAAAATTTTTCAGTGGAAAACTGGAAAAAGAAAATAAATTTTATAAATTATTTGGTTATGAGGTGAGAAAATAATTTTCTAAGGTTTTATATGGTGTAAATTTTTATGAATTTATTTGAGTGTCCAAGAAAATGAAGGAAAAAAAAAATGATTTTAGTGATTTTAGTGATTTTTTTTTTTTTTTTGGTGCGTAAAATCGAGGCATCGCCCTCATTTGTATTGCAAGAAAAAATTGTACGTAACTTAGTGAGAAGTGGGTTCACGGTATTGCAATACAAAGGGGGCACGGGTCGAAGTGTATTGCAATACATCGCTCAGATTGCACCGAGGCGCATCGGCCGAGACCGTATTGCACACAATCTAATGTGGCTGCGGATCGAAGCCGGGCAAAGGTTGTATTGCAATACCCACCGTGAGCGCCGGCTAGCGTTGGCCGGGCGCGGGGCGAGCGGGCGCGCGCGGGCGCCGCCGGTCGGGCCGCGGGCGCCAGCCGGGAGCGCGCGGCCGCAGCTTGGGCCGGGCGCCGCAGGCAGCGCCATGCGCAGGCGGCAGCGCCGGGGCGGCAGGCGCCGGCGCGCAGTGGCCGGGCGCGGCCGGCGAGAGCGGCGCGCGGAGTGGGCGGCACGACGCTGCGGCGCAGGCGGCCACGCAGCGCAGACAGGGCTCGTGGCGCCGGCTGGGCACTGCGGCACATCAGGCGAATGGCCAAAGGTGTTTTGGTGCACTCTAACTCAGTTTTTGGCCCGGTTTGACTCGGTATTTTCCTGAGTCACTAAATGAACACTGTTCATCTCAAATTTTTTCGAAAAATTAATAATAAAATATTTTAAATCAACAAAATCAACAATTGATAAAATTTCAAAAATAAAATTTTTGAAAAATAAAATTTTAAGAAAACAATAATTTAAATGCAAAATTGATTGCGTATACACGGAGTTATGTGTATGATTAGTGTCTCGTACTATTTACGCTGAGATACCGTATTGTATATTGATCGCCATGTTGATTGTGTGTATGGCTGGGTAGAGGGCGAGGGACGCCAGGTCGCCCACTCTGCACCGTCGTGCACCACCGACAATCGACCGTACCGCCGACTTATGATCAGCAGTCTTTATCGGTATCGCTGAGAATACGCTTATCGCACGTGCATGTGCACAGTGAGTCGTGGCGTCGAGCGATCTCCATTGCTTAGAAGTACATCACCTCCACTAGCAGAGGAGGAGCGGATGACATAATGAGGCATCCATGATGTGGTTGCTGTACTAAAAGGAAGGAAGACTCCATCTTCTTCCAATCCGGGAAAGAAGCAGAAGACTTCTGTTTCGCAAGGATATCTAGGACGAGGTCGAGGTCATCAGGACCAAGGCCAAGATGGGGATGCTTATTCAGTAGGCGATGATGGTTATTTCGCTTAAGCAGCTCGACACTTTCGACCGATTGTCCACTGAGGGTCGGAATCCCAAGATTATGGACACTTCATCCACCATCATGAGACGAAAGAGTGTCGCTAACAAAGATGGGTGATGGCGCTACCATTGTCACACTGCATATGAGGAGTGGATCGCTCTGCAGACAGATCCCGATGTTGATTTGTGCGCCTCAAATAATAGGACAGAGCAACACGCTTTTGTTTCTCCATACCCTAGTATGGGTCGAGGGACCGCATCGCCGAGGATGCCACACCAAGACTTAAGATTTCATGACGCCACATAAAGCCGTGGTCGTAGTGTAGTCGAGGTCACTTAGCAGGATTCAGAAGCCGATTCGGCCGTCAAGTGTGTGACGGTTACCATCGCCGCCACTGCATATGAGGCGGATTGTCCTAGAGGCGTAGATCTCATGTTACGTAGGATCGAAGGTCAGATTAGTCGTGATAAAAGTAGGTAAGTTTCTACTCTGTACTGCTGACTAGAGTAGCGCGAAATCGATGCATTAAATTCATTCATTGTTGCATCTTGTGTGATAGGCTCAAGTATCGAGGCGAGGCCTTAGAAAAGCCGTAATGTCGGAAAATTTTCCTAGGATGTAGGGAGAGATTTGACTTTTCTAAAGATCGTAGTCAAGGCAATGGGAAGCGCAGTGGACTCCAGGGTGGTAGACATATTGGTTGTTGACGGTCGCTCGACATGATGAGATGACAACCATCTGTTATAGTACGACCCAGACGCATTACTTCATACCATACCTATTCGAGTTCTGAAGGCGCATATGCACATGGTCGATGCGTAAGCGTGGGAATTTCGGACGAAATTTCTTTTAAGGAGGAAAAGAATGTAAGACCCGAGAAATTCCAATTTATGGAATAAGGCAAATCGTAATTTTGATTACAAACTCGTAATTTCTGCTAAAAATCCATAATCAATTCTCTAGATCTTGGAATGACAAAACGGATTTCACTGGCTGAATCTGCCTCGCAAATCTAGTTAGTGGTAAAATTTGTAATATTCCGAGATACTTGAACCGCACGCTGAGGCACGCGCTTTCGTGCCGTAAATGAATTTCGGCGCGACGAAAGTCAAGACAGGCAGCACGACTCCGCAAAATTAAGGCGGTGCGAGTAGAGAAATGGATAGAAAATGGACGCCGAGGTAGTGCCAATATCAAATCCGTAAAAGAGGGACATAATGGTCATTAGTGGAAATCAATTTAAGTCACAAATGACAAAATAGCTACAGATCCTTCTTCCAATTAAAATGAGCCAAAACGTGAAAGGAGGATGCAGTAGGTGGAGAAATCAAAAATGGAGTTTTTCTAGTGTGAGAAGGTCCTCCTTCTCTCTAAGATCCCGAGCAATCGGACCGCTATCATTGGGATTTAGCAAGAAGGGAGAACGCTCTAATAAAGGAGCAAAGCTACGCTGCGGACCCTGGATGGCGAAGTTTTGACAACCTAAGAGGTAGGGGTTTCTCCTCACTTGTGTTTTATTCCCATTTTAAGTGTTTTTCGATGTTTCGCTGGTTTGAGGTCGTGAGGGTTGAGTTGATCATCCCAAAACCGGGACCTAATTGTTGGAATTTCTTTTTGAGATTTTTCTTTATTGGTCGTGGATCGCCGTAAATTTTAGAGGATCGTTGCGGGCAATAATGCTTTAAATCATGAAATTGATATGAAAAGGCCAGAATGAGTCAGATGATCGGTCCCAAAACTAGGGACCGAATTGTGGAAATTTTTTAGACTTTTGGATGTACCGTGAATATCCGTAAACCGATGTGGATCGCTGTGTAGGTTTTATGCATTAAATTTCATTTTGGTGGCAGGAGACCGGAAATGGGGATGGAAATCGGGTTCCACCAAGAGGGAACCGATAGGAAGTGGGTCGCCGTGGACAAACCCACTTGCTCGCTTTTTAGACCGAAAAACAAATTCCGGTCAGGCAAATCGGACCAAAACGCCCTTGTATCAGGTGCTTGAATTGTAGAAATGAATGGCTCGGTATGTGTGGGAAATAGGTAGGTTAAGACATGATATTGATGTGTTGACACAATGATGCCAATTATATGGAATTAAATTGTGTTTAAAGTCATTGAGATGATAATGTAAATTGCTCAAGTGAGCTAAATGGGTGATGATTGATGTTGAATTACATGTGTGTAATTGTAGTTGATTGAAAATATGCATATTGACATATTGTGTAAATGGTTTTGAAAATGGCATAATGCATTTTCATATGCACTGGGAAACCTAGAATTAGGTGTGAGTGCATGACATAGTATTTTTGTAAAAACGGACATGGTTGCGAAAGGAATTTCACAGGATGATATTCCTGTGAGAATTGGTCAGAGACGGGCCAATGTGATCATTTCGACGAGGACCATGATCGCCTTAAAGCTCACCAACCAATTCGCTCGGAGGGTAGTCCCATCTTTTTTACCGACTTCGTAGTATATTTTCAAGAACAAGTTTTGTTTTTGAATGATTATTTTCTCACATGGCTTAGGCAAGTGTGAGTGAGTCGGGTAGAGGACTGTGACATGGGTGATCATGTACATTCAAGTAGATCACGATTTACTTGAGTGTGTTTACTTTGGAGCATTGTAATTTCGCACTTAGGTGGAGAGTAGCCCACTTAGGGTGATTCCACTATCGGGCATTAGCTCACCCCGCCGTGGGAATTATATTTTTCGTGCAATAGGAGCGCCGTGAAGACAATCTTATTTTGAAGGTCGGGCCATGATTTCATGGTTTTTTGACATAACATGTATTAGACTTATAGATGTTAATATATGTTTGTATAAAAGTGTAATCAACTATTGAATTATTGGGAGATAATTGGAGAATAGTTGTGATATTTGTTTTTATGAGTATTAGTTTATGAGCCCAAGAGGCATTTTTACTCATGTATCTGGATTTTGATGTTGTTGGGACAGGTGTTGTATTTGGGTAGAGCTCCCCGTACAAAGGAGACTCTGCCGATTTTCTAAAGTGGCGTCGGGTAACCCGACCTCCACTTGTATTCCGCAGGTTGACGGGAGTCAACGGACCCTCGGGTTTGGGGCGTCACACCGAAAGTATATTCCAGATCCAGCTCATGTGGTGGATTGGGGACAGATTGAGGTTGACACGGATGGGACCTTTGAGGAGGGATAGGTATGTATTTTGGATAGCCGTGATCAGGTTTTGCGACGCAAGACCGTGGGGCTAGTGAGAGTGCTATGGCGGCACTATGGAGTGGAGGAGTCAACGTGGGAGCGCGAGAACACGATGCGGGCTGCCTATCCCTTCTTGTTTTGGGATGAAGGTATCGCTGCTTAGTTGTCAGAGATTTGTTCCATCGCTTACATGCATGGTAGAGTGTACGCTGTATGTATGTGCTGTTGGATTGTGATTGTCCAAAATTTTGGGACGAAATTCCTTTTAAGGAGGGGAGAATGTAAGACCCGAGAAATTCAAATTTCTAGAAAAAATGATAAAATCGTAATTTCGGTTATGAAATTGTATCAAGTTAAAACTGCAATTTATTCTCTAGATCTCTCTGATGACAAAATGCATTGCACCGTTGGAATAGTCTCACTAAATCTACCAAGACGCAAATTTCTCGTGAGAAATCTGAGACAATGGAATTTACATCGCCGAGGCACGTTCGTGCCGTGAAACAATTTTCGATGCGACAAAGTCACATAACACGAATCACAAAAATAAGGCGGCTGAGAGAAATGATGAAAATGGACGGCCGAGATAGTGTCAATGACAAACTGGGAAAATATGACATAAAGTCATTTTTGGAATTCTGCTAGGAAAAGACGAAATAGCCAATAGTCATCTTCTTCCTTCAACAATAGAAGACCAAAAATGTGGGAGGGGGGGAATCAGATGTAGTAGCCATTTTCGTTGCTTTAGAGAGAGAAGATCAAGCTTCTCTCTAGATTTGCAAGCGATCCGATCGTCGGCAGTCTTCGGGACAAGAAGGAAAGCTGCTCTACACGGAGAGGGCTTCGTGTGGGTACCAGATTTAGGGAGTTTCCTCAAACTCCGAGAGGTAGGGGTTTCTCCCTACTTGGGTTTTATTCCTTCTTTAAGTACTTTACGAATGTTTGAGTCGAATGAGGCCGTGAGGGGCCGTTTGATCGGTCCCAAACCTTGGGACATAATTGATATGAATTTTTGAACACCCATTGGAGCAGCTGTGACTGCCACGGCTAATTGGGTTGTTAAATTTGGAAATTTTCTATTAAATCGTGTATTGGTTTGGATGAGGTCGGGAATGGCCGGGAATTGCGGGTTCACTAAGTGAACCAAGGAATTGATGACTGGCGGAACCGTAAACCCTAGGGTTTTACTGTTCATAGGAATAGTGACACGAAAATATATTTTTGTGTGAAAATGTGTTTGATCGAGTAATTCAAGTAGAATTGCTCGTGTTTGATCATTAGCCCATGTGAGCTAATTTTGATGTAATGAAATGCGAATTTACATGACATGATTATGTGAATTGAATTTTATGTAAATATATGCATGTTGATATATTTGCATGTGATATAGACTGTATTGGAATTGGCATTCATGCATTCCCTATGCACTGGGACACCCTAGGACGATAGGGAGGAGGTATGAGGTGTCAAGAGGAATGGTTCGAGGGTCTAAAAAATGATAATTATCGAAGGGTAGTCCATACAAATAATATCAACGCCGAGACGCCCAATTGATATACACTGTGAGGGTAGTGCACAACACATCAATCACGGAGACGGCCCAATTGATATATGGCCACATCTGGAGGGTTGTCCACAAAAAAAAAAAAAAATTCATACGAGGCTTAGGCGAGTGTGAGGGAGTCGGTGAGGACTCGGGTACGAGATGATGAGTTAGACATTCAAGTAGGATCATACATTTACTTGAATGTGTGTTTATTTTGGAACATTGCACTACACTTAGGTAGAGAGTAGCCTATTTAGGGCGATTCCACTACTGAGCATTAGCTCACCCTGTCGAGGGATATTATTTACGTACAGTGGAGCAAAGGCGAGGGACTGCCTGTCCTAGAGACTGAGGTTGTAAGAAAGCGGGTTGTGGCTTTGATGATTTTATACATGTATTAAAATTTAATTTTAATATATGTGTTGTATAAGAGTAAATTATTAACTCTTAGAACTATTGAACATAGTTGGTATGTTTTACAGATATTGTTATGAGTACTGTTTATGAGCCAAAGTAGCCGTTTTACTCATGTGATGATATATTGGACTGTTTGGGACAGGTTTATACAGGTATTGTTGTGACGCCCCAAAACCGGAGGGTCCGTTGACCACCCAACCTCGCGAATACAAGTGGTGGCTCAGTTACCCGACGCCCACTTTAGGAAAATCGGCGTAGTCTCCTTTGTACGGAGCTCTACCCAAATAAAGTACCTGCAAATAACCTGCATTTACCTCGTCCCAAATGTACCCAATATATGCAATATATCCAATACGGCCACTTGGGCCCATAAACTAATGCTCATAAAAACAAATATCACAACTATTCTCTAATTATCTCCCAATAATTACATAGTTGATTTCACTTTTATACAAACATATATTAACATCTACAAGTCTAATACATGTTATGTCCAAAACCATCAAAATCATGAACTCCACATTCAAAATGAATTGTCTTCTCGAGCGCCCCTGCACTCGAAATAAGGGGGTCCCATCGACTGTGGTGAGCTAAAGCCCAAGAGGAGAATCGCCCTAAGTACTACTCACCACCTAAGTGCAAAGGCAATGCTCAGCAAACACACACTCAAGTAAATACATGATCTCTATCACTCTGAATGTCTACATGATCACCCCATGTCACGAGTTCACCGACTCACTCACATACCGGCTTAAGCCATGTATGAGAAAATAATCATTTTCAAAACAAAACTTTTGTTCTAAAATATACTACCGAAAATATTCGTACAAATACTGGACTACCCTCCGAGGTGAATTGGTTGGTGAGCTCAAATGGGCCATGGTCTCGTCCAATGATCTGGCTGGCCCATCTCTTAACCCAATTCCTCCTAATATCATCCCGTGAAATTCCTTTCGCAACCATATCCATTTTTACAAAAAATACCTTGTCATGCACTCACACCTCTAGGTTACCCGGTGCATATGAAAATGCACATTATCTTAATTTTGAGAAATCGTTCTGTGATATGTCGATATCGTATTTTCGATCAACTACGATTACACGCATGTAGTTCAGCGTCAATCGTCGCACGATTTGGGTTTGATTGAAGCGAATCATAATCTGGATTTTCAATGACACAAACACAATTCATTCCATATAATTATGTCATTGTGTTAACACCTCAAAACATTAACACAATAATTCTTTGATGACCAGCTCTCCAAAATTAATTTCTACACACATACCCGAGCCATTCGATTCACACAATTTCAATGCCAAAACACATGGACCTTTATGGCCATTTCCACCTGGCTCCAGGACTGTTTTTTATGATCCCGAAGCAACGATGGGATGTCCGCAGGCGTACTTATCGCGATCTCGGTTTCACTTTTTGGAACCGAATTTCTTACCCATTTCCTATCTTATAAACACCCAAGCATAATTTCTCACACACACAGCCCAACCAGTTTCTGGACTGTCACGGACAGCCCAAAAGTCTCCAAAATTCCTACAATTTCGGTCCCATATTTTAGGGCCGATCAAGCGAAACCCCCGTTCAGACGCTATCATATCAAGCATGCATTTTAATGAAAAATTTCCAGAATTAAAGACCCAAACAGCCCTCTAAATTTCTGGACAGTCACGGCCAATAAAAAAAAATCTCAAAAAAATTCCAACAATTCGGTCCCAAGGTTTTGGGACCGATCAACAAACCCCTCACGGTACCAGCCCAAATAGAAAGCGTCGAAAAACGCAAAATGGGAATAAAACACAAGTAGGGGCCTTACGCTTTGGGTTGTGGCTTCACATGAATCCGGAGATCAGCGTGCTTTGCTCCGCGTGGGCGTTTCACTTCTTCTTTCCCGGGTCGGAAATTCAGCAGTCCCAGGTGCGTGTATTTTTAGAGAGAGTCGGAGACTCTCTCTCACAGAATCACCATTTTCTTCTTCTCCACGCCTACTGCATCTCCTTCTCTCCCATTTCACGTTTTCTCCTCTTTTCAATTTGAGGAGATGAAGACTATGCACTATTTTGTCTTCTTATGACTTAAATCAACCTTGAAAATGACCATTTTGTCCCTCCTTTCTCAGATTTGATATTCGGCACAATCTCGGCCGTCCATTTTCATCATTTCTCGACTCATACCACTTATGGTACATGAGTACATGTTATATGTGGCTTTCGTCACGTCGAAAACCGTTTATGGCACGAAGCGCGATCATCAAACGTCTTAGACTCCGTATCTCGAGAAAATTCACGAAATTTTATGTCTTGCTTAGATTTCGAGGCCCGATTATGACGGTGCAATCCATTTTGTCATCGAGATCTGAAATTAATACGGATTTTTAACCGTAATTCTGATTTTATGTCAGTACGATTTTGCCCTTATTCTATAAATTGGAATTTCTCGGGTCTTACAATTGTATTTGGGTAGAGCTCCCCATACAAAGGAGACTTTGCTCAATTTTCTGAAGTGGCGTCGGGTAACCCGACATCCACTTATGTCCGTGAGTTGGCGGTAATCAGCGGTTCCCGAGTTTTGAGGCGTCGCGCGGAGGAAGAAAGCTCTCTCCACGGAGTTGTTGAAACTCCCAAAGCCGGTGCCACGTGTGGAAGCCTCGTCGCGTACCGTGATTTCATAACTTCTTTCAGAAGACTTCCGGTGTCGGATCGCCCAGATAATCTAAA
Source organism: Tetrastigma voinierianum (assembly GCA_016808115.1). Lineage (NCBI taxonomy): Eukaryota > Viridiplantae > Streptophyta > Magnoliopsida > Vitales > Vitaceae > Tetrastigma > Tetrastigma voinierianum. The sequence continues at coordinate 363,041 of JAEQBH010003801.1, forward strand.
GAGAAGGAGGTCGCTTCTCTCTCTACTTATATTCAATAAACTCTTCTTTCTGCCACACCACGTTTTGGTCAGCTGAATTAATGGAAGATGATGCCTTATTAATTTATTTGTTTTATTATCGTCTTGTTAAAAATGGCGTTCACATTAAAACGCTTTTTCGGTTTGACATTGATACTATCTCGGCCGTCAATTTCCATCATCTCTCTACTCATGCCGCTTCTACGTGCGTGAGTGCGTGTTATATGTGATTTTATGCATCAAATATCGTTCGGCATGAAGCGCGATGCCTCGGCGTGTAAATTGAAGTCTCGGGTGTGAAATCGGCGTCTTGGTAGATTTCGTGAGATGATTAATGGTGAAATCGGATTTTAAATGTCCAGAGATCTAGAGAATAAATTTCGATTACGACCAAAATTACGATTTTACCATTTTCAGTGGAATTTCTCGGGTCTTCTGAGAGGATAATTTATTATAATATAATTAAAAATATAATTAAAAGTAATGTAGTTGAAAAAAAAATTATATATATATTATTAATGTTAAGATTATTTTCAATACATTATTGAATTTTTAAATTAAAGTAATCATTTTTACATTTTTAACTTTATTATATTGTTTCATATTTATCAATTAAATATATGATCTTAAATTTAATATTGGCCTGATTCTTCTTAGGTGTTTACTTAAATGAGGATTATTTTTTATTGTTATTTTAAGATTTTTTTAGATTAATGTTATAGAGGTTAGTTTTATAAATTTGCAAAAAAAATATGTGAAAAAAGAAAAAAGAAAACGTTGACTAGAACAAAAATTATTAAATAATCAAACTTACTATTAGTAGTACTTTCTCTTGCATTTCGGTTGATATTTATATTATTTTAAGTTTTAAGTTTTTCCTTTATATATATATAATCAAATTTAAATGTATATTATTGAAACTAGGAAAAATATTATTTTCTATATAAACTTTATTTCAATTTATGATAAAAGTCATTTCGTTAACATTAATATTATTTAAAATTTTAATTTTGATTTTAATAAAGTTTCTATTTCACTATAACTTGTAAAGATTATTATCTTTTTCTCTCTCTTCCTTTATATATATAAAATGCAATATAATAGAATGATTTTGGCTTTGGGTTAATAGTTGTTCAAATATTCAATATAAAATATTAATATTTTAAACAAACAAGAAAAGTCATTTCCACTTTAATAGATGTCATGCACAAATATTGAAATCCTTACATCCATCCCCTTGTACCACACTATGACACCTACATATAGCAATAATGACTAACTATAATGATTGCATTTTTATGACATGACAGAAAATTCATTTCTTACATGACAAGATTATTTTACAATATAATTAATTAAAGTGAGGATATTTATTACGATGATGTTTTTATTCGGGCGGTAGAGTGTAGTAGTGAAATTTGGACAGGATTGTTTGTGTTTGAGATCTGGCCCGTCACAGATTATTTAAATTTAGTGAATCGTTACGTACTGATCTAATTCCCAGACATGTACTCCTCTAAAAACAAAAGAAGTCGGCGGGGGCTTGCCCGTGGCGCTCCGTGCTAAGTCGGTTCTATCACGAGAGAAAAAAGAGGCGCCCAGAGGCGAATGTATTTACATATGAGTATGCGTCTAAGAATGTGTGTGTAAGAATGTTGGCGTTGGTTTTTTGCGTACCTTTCACCGATGGGTGGCCTTGTATTTATAGTAGATGTTCAACCAGTTGGATGGTGGTTAGGAGTCCTTCCTATTGGACGGGATATTTCTTATTTTGATCCCGTATCGGTTGAGTACGGGATATTGAAGGAGAGTACATTTGTTTGAAATGATCCTCTTTCTTTATTGGGGAGATTGATTAGCGATGATCTGTTATTATTTTCTCTTCCTTATTGATAAAGGTTTGGTTTGGATCGGCGGGGATAATATATTGCTTAGGATATTCTATTTTACGTATGAAGCGTCTGTCGGTTGTAGGATATGGGGCTTCAATTCATTGAGGATTGTCCTTTGGACTGTATGGGCCTTTGATTTAGGCGATCTTGAGGGCACAGGTATTGCGTGGGCGTACCACTTCTTTAGGCTTAGTCGGTGGGCTGCAAGCCTATTTTTAAACCCTATTAGTTTGCCCCCGTCCCTTGTGTCGCAGCTACAGGCGTGGGCGGCGTAATTCTTCTCGTATCGATTCTGGTTCTGCGTGTCCGTTCGAGGTTGGGCGGTTAAAGCCTTGTCGCCGTCATAAGTCTTGTGATAATGACCCTTAGGTTTTGCGCTTATTTCTCCCCATTTCTTCGGTTCATACGTTTCAGCCATTGGATATCTTTCGTCTTGTGCATACCTTAGGGACCCTTTCTTTCGACCTCCTGTTTATGCCTTTTTGTGCGGCCTTTCTTCATTGTATTTACGGGTCCATTGTGTCCCGATGTCGGCTTTGATTAGTACGACGAGCACTAGGGTTCAGATTGGCTTTTATTTCTTGTCGCTTGTCTAGTCATGAGTCGGTCGCTCTTCTTCTTTGCGGATTGAGTGATGACTCCTCACGAGTTGTTGTCGGCTCATACGAGTGGAGATGCCTCAGGCCGTTTCGGTATCTTCAGAACCCTGAGCGGCTATTTGAAGCGCCTCCTTGTGATAAGGGTAAGCGAAAATAAACCTAATTACATATCTGGGGGGTCGGATTACCTTATCTGCCGTTCGAATGTGGGACTGATAAGGTCGACCTTAGTATGGGAGTACCTTTGCTGATCGTTATAGACCTCCCCCTTGTATACGAGTATGGGTCCCTGATGTCTTAACCTTTTATGCAGCCTTCGTGCCTGGGATGGTTTGTTTTTTTAAGGTCGCCTTTGACAATGGCCTTCGTTTTCCTCTGCACCCTTTCATGAAGAGGGTCTTGTAACATTTCAACATTTGCCCCTCCCAACTTGCTCCCAACGGTTGGGGCATTTTGGGTAGGGTTATTAGCTTCCTTTGGGATAAAGGGCTCGGTGTCCTAAGCCGCCTTGTTTCTTCATCTTTTTACGCCCAAATGAACCACCCAGGGGCTTTCTTTATTTTCGGGCGTTACGGGGCTCTGCGGTGATCTCGATCTTCCATCGCCATAGGTCATAGAAGGGACCTTCTATTTCTTCGTTGGCGGTTTCGTTGGAAATATAATCATACGGCAAGGATGGCCGCCTGGAGTGTTCCCACGGCTTGGGGCGCTCCTGATAACATTCGTGAGTATTTGTACTGTTTTTGGTATGACTTATCTGAAGGTGGTCGGATGTTTCTGATTTTGTACTATCTGTTTGTTTCCCAGAGGCTCGTCTTGAACTTAGCGCTGAAGATAACGTCATAGCCCTAGTGTTGGCGGGATATCCTGCTCGTCCTTACGCAAAATTGATAAGGTCGGACATTCCTGGTCCATGTCACGAATTAGTTCGTTCCTACGCGAGGTCTTTGCTGTTTGCTACAGGATCCTCTCTGTTGGGCTTCTTTGGCGGCTCTGCGGGAGATCTTGGCGGTTCATTTGGGGGCGGCGTCTAGGAAGCCTCGGAGTGTGAAAAGGAAAAACCAAGCTGTGAGGCGTGGCCGGTTTCGACCAAAGTTCGAGTGGGAGTGCACCATTGCTCGAGAGCAGGCGGGCATCGTCTCCTTTAGGCTAGGCTCCCGTGATTTTGAGTCCCCCAATTTCCCTAAGCCCGGCGGAGCTAAAGACCCTTTGAGTCGCGACCGCCCGAGGGCAATCGTTGGTGGTTAATGCCTATAGCGGAGTGCGGAATCGCGCCTTTGGAAGGAGAAATTGAATCGCCTCCTCGAAGGCGACGGGCGAAGAGAAAGAGCGAAGCAAAAGTCGAGCGAAACCCGGACTCTTTGCTTTTCTAACACCGAACTCGCGGCGGAGTCTTGTCTCCTCCATCCTCAAGGACTCGGAGCCTTGGGAGGTCGAAGCGATGCTTGTTGTGATGCTTTGGCTATCCGCCCCGAGGGTTGCCTCGGTAAGTCTATAATTGTGCTTGCTTCCATCTTTTCGTGTTGGGCGTTATCTTCTGTTTGATATGCGGGTAGCCACTCATCGAAGGCACGGCCGAAGGCCAAACTAAGCGAATGCGTAAGTGCCTGAATTTATAAAGCGAAGGTGGCTCTCTCACTTCGAGCGAGCATTTGCGGGGAACAACGCGGCACATAAGCGAAGAAGTGGAGGCGACTTAAGTCGATTTAAAGCATGCCGTCGGCTCGTGCTCGGGCATAAAGTAGGGAAGGCGAGTCAGTAACGCGTGTCGAAGGCGTGTAGGAGGGTTCGAGCGATCCGGGCTTCACAAAGTGATTTGAGTGAGGCGGGAGGGCTGAAGTGCGCGAGTGACTTACGGTGGTTGGGAGGAGCTCATCACCTCCCGGGGCGAGCTGCGGGATCTTCAAGCGGAATTACGCGTGCGGGTTAACGATGATACGAATGATAAGTAAAGCGCGACTGAGCGGCTGGAAGTACGAGAAGCTTCCAAAAGTCTGGCGTTGCTAGAGCGCTTCGTCGGGGAATCTTTTGAGCGACAAATTTGGCGAGCGGGTGGAGCGAGGAATGTCGGCGGATTGCAGTCTTCATCGCGAGTTAGTTTTATTTTGCTCGGAGGATGGGGTCATTAGAGCGTGAGGGACCGGCCCGGTCTTTCGATCCATGGGCTTAGGTGGCTGCGCCTTTCAACGGAAAAAGTTGCTCGCGCCATACTCGGTCACGGACTTTAATTTTGACCTCCCGGTGACGAAGAGCGGAGGAATCTTTTTCTCGGACTATTCTCAAGAGCACAGTACTCCCTTCAGTGACCCGATTCCTCTTAGTCGTCGTTCCTCCTATAGACGTCGATCTCCTATGTTTATGTTTGCACTTTGATCACGGCTTTATTTGTTCATATATATATATGTTCTCCTTTGGTTGGGCCTAGGGCCCGAGACACGTGTAGTCTTTCCGAAACATATATATAAATATACTCTCTTCTTTTCTTTTTTTTTTATATCGTCTGCGTTCTCATTGTAGCATCGTCACTTATCTTCCATGATTTGAATGGCCAGTTGAGGATGAGTGAATGAATAAGCCGTCGAGACTTAGTAAGTCGTGGCCTTGTAGAATTTGCTTTGACTTGATTTAGTTAATCTATTGGAAGGGGTTCGTCAATGTCGACTGTTGAATAAGAGTCGTCCATGCGAATAAATTTCATACATGTTGAGTAATAGGAAGGCTCGTCGAATGAATAATTGAGGAGGAGCTCGTCGGGTGTTGAGTGATCGGAAGGAGCTCGTCGGAATGAATAGTAAGTAGAGGCTCCGTCGAGTGTTGAATTGATGGGATGGGTAGTCATAATGAATAGTAAAGTAGAGCTCGTCCATGCTGAGTGATGGGATGAGCTCGTCAGAATGAATTGTAAAGTAGAGCTCGTCCATGTTGAGTGATGGGAAGAGCTCGTCGGGAATGAAATGGTATTGAAGTAGGCTCGTCCATCTTTGAGTGATGGGATGGGCTTCGTCGGGGTGATGAAGCTGCGCCCATGTTGGTGATGGGAAGAGCTCGTCGGAATGAATAATTGGCGAGAGCCGTCATGTTGTGTGTGATGGGAGAAGGCTCGTCGGAGATGAATAATTGACGGGGCCGTTCGTATTTGTGTGATGGGAAGGCTCGTCGGGATGATGGTAGTAGAGCTCGTCCATGTTAAGAGTGATGGGAAAGAGCTCGTCGGAATGAACCAGTAAAGTAGAAGCTGGAACCATGTTGAGTGATGGGATGAAGCTACATTCGGAGTGAGATGGTGAGCGGGCTTCGTCCATGTTGAGTGATGGGATGAGCTAGTCAGAGTGAATAGTAAAGTAGAGGCTCGTCGTGTTTGTGTGATGGGGAAGGCTCGTCGAATGAGATGGTAAAGTAGAGCTCGTCCATGTTGAGTGATGGGGAAGAGCTCTCGTCAGGGATGAATAGTAAAGTAGGCTCGTCCATGTTGAGTGATGGGATGAGCTCGTCAGGATGAATAGTAAAGTAGAGCTCGTCCATGCTGAGTGATGGGATGAGCTCGTCAGAATGAATAGTAAAGTAGAGCTCGTCCATGCTGAGTGATGGGAAGAGCTCGTCAGAATGAATAGTAAAGTAGAGCTCGTCCATGTTGAGTGATGGGATGAGCTCGTCAGAATGAATAGTTGAGCAGGAGCTCGTCCATGTTGTGTGATGGGAAGAGCTCGTCAGAATGAATAGTAAGGTAGAGCTCGTCCATGTTGAGTGATGGGATGAGCTCGTCAGAATGAATGGTAAAGTAGAGCTCGTCCATGCTGAGTGATGGGATGAGCTCGTCAAGATGAAACAGAGCTCGTCCATGTTAATTGATGGGAAAATTTCGTCATAATGAATAATTGGCGGGAGGCTCGTCCATGTTGTGTGATGGGAAGAGCTCGCGGGGATGAGTAGTAAAGTGAGGCTCGTCATTGTTGAGTGATGGGATGAGCTCGTCGGAATGGATAATAGTTGACGGGCTCGCTTGAGTGATGGGATGAGCTCTACCGTCCGGAGTGAATAGTTGAGCGGGAGCTCGTCGGAATGAATAGTTGAGCGGGAACTGTCAGATGAATGGTTGAGCGGGAGCTGCGTCGGAATGTTGAATAGTTGAGGGCGGGGCTCGTCTATGTAGTGTGATGGGAAGAGGCTCGTCGGGATGAATAGTAAAGAAGTAGAGCTCGTCCATGTTGTGTGATGGGAAGGCTCATTCGGAATGAATAGTAAAGTAGAGGCTCGTCCGTGTTGGGTGATGGGAAGAGCTCGTCGGGATGAATAGTAAAGTAGAGGCTCGTCCATCTTTGGGTGATGGGATGAGCTACGTCAAATTAATGACGTGGCTCTGGTATTTGTGGCCTTGGTGTGATGTAGCTGGTAGTGACTCTGACGTGTGGCTGTGCGGGAGTAAGTGAGCTCGTCGAAGTGAGCGGCATGGCTCGGGCGCTAAGGCGAGTGCTGGTGTGGCGGGGCCCGGTCGACTCACGGCGTGGCTGTCTTGGTGGGTGAGCTCGTCAAATTGAGCAGCGTGGCTCGGCGGCTGTGGCCTTGGTGGCAATGTAGCTGTGGCCCGGTCGACTCTGACGGCCGTGCTTTGTGCGAATGGGTGATCGTCGAAGTGAGCGTGGCTCGGGCGCTAAAGTAGTGGGCGTCTTTGGTAGTCGACTCACGGAGTAGCGTGGCTGTCTGCGGGTAGGTGAGCGCTCGTCGGGTGTGAGCGACGTGGCTCCGGGTATTGCAAGGCCCAGGAGTGGCGTCTTAACTGGTGGTCGACTTGGGGCGGCGTGGCTGTGCGGAGTGGGTGGGCTCGTCCAAAGTGAAGCGGCGTGGCTCACGGGCGCTAAGTAGGAGTTGCGATGTGGCTGGTGGTCGGCCTCCTGAGGGCGGCGTGGCTGTGCGAATGGAGTGAGCTTGTCAAAGTGATGGCGTGGCTCGGAAGCTAAGTAGAGTGGCGATGTGGCTGGTAGTCGACTCTCACGAGGGCGTGGCTGTGCGGGTAAAGTGAGCTCGTCAAATTGACCGGCGTGGCTCGGGCGTTGTGGCCTTAGTTGAAGAGTTGATATGTTGAAGCGGCTTACCGTGTTGCTAGTTAATTTTCAATTCTTGGAAAGAAATGTCTTTAATGCGGATTTATGGAGAATTTGGATCGGTGCACGAACTTTCGGGCTCTGAATCTCCTTATAAATATTGGTTTCACTGCTGCGAGGCTTTTTTCTTTGTATAATGCACAATTGGAATCTGCGTGAGATGAAGAGTCGAGGATTTGATCATCGTCATTTGGATTCTTCGAAGATGCAGGTCGATCTTTGTTGTTCTTACGCATGTGGGAGTTGTGTTTTCCTGTCTCCCCTTTATGGGAGTCATGTTATTCCCTAGCTCCGTGCTAGGGAATGCATCCGGAGAGGGTGGCGCATCTTTTGCGCTGCTCTCTCTGTTTTTTGTTCTTCTTCTTCCTCCTCTACTCCTCTCTTTTCTCCCTATCACCTCTTTTCTTTTCTCCCTATCACCCCCTTTTCTTCTTCTCCAGCTTTTCATTCTGTCTTTCTCCTTTGTCTCTTTTTCCTTGATACGAACTCTTTTGTACCCTTTTTCCTTTTCTTCTTCTCCTCTTTTCTTTTCTTTTCTCCCTATCACACCCTTTTTTTTTTTCTCTTTTTTTTTTTTTTTTTTTTTGAGGGAATTGCTTGTACTGAATATTACTCAAGATGTAATCGAGGACACCAGATTATGGCCAGATAATTCAATTGAAATAAAAGAGACACTTTTGCTTTTATGTCGATGTATCTTCTTATTTTGCCTTTTTAAGTATCTTACATATATGAAGCTGTTTGAGATGTCTAACGAATGGTGATAACGTTCCATCTGTCACATGAGATCGGAGTAAGGCATTATTCCCAACATTACATGCGATGCTTCTTGGTAGAAGCGCTTAAGATGTTCCATTCCACGTATGTCGCAAGATTTTTTCCTCATACATTTTGAGTTCATAGTACAGTCGATGACTCGGGATATGATGTATGGGCCTTCCCAGTTGGGGCCTAGTTTCCCGTGTGCTGGATTCTTCCTTGCTGGCAGGAGCTTCTTTAAGACTAAGTGCTGGCATGTAGCTCCCAGGGTTGACTTTTGATTATAATACCTGCGTTGTCTTCCTTTGATGTACTCCTCGTGCGCCTTTGGGCTGCTCGCGTTTTTCTTCTAGGAGTTAGTTTAGACGAAGGGCCTGGGCATTATGCTCCTCTGATGCTAACTGGGCTCTTGGAGACTTTATTCGGAGTCTCAACGGGGGCTGCGGCTTACGTGCCAAGGCTAGGAGCAAAATGGGGTTTAAGTTCTTGCGACTTCGTATTAGATCTGTAAGCCCATAGTACCTCGGGGAATTATTCTACTGACTCCTTTAAGATCTTCTAATTTGGTCTTCAAGCGACCTTGAGGTTTGATCGTGACTTCGGCACAATCCATTCGATTGCGGATGTCTTTGAGGACGAGTAATAATTTTTAATTCCAAACTCGGCACAAAAATCTTTGAATTTAGCATTGTCGAGCCTTTCCGGATTATCGTCACAGGGGCTGCAGGGATGCGAACACGCATATGATGGCTCGCCACCGCGAAGTGCGTATTTTTGCTACATGGTGGCTAAGGTTACATTACGCGCTTGGTGAAGTAATCCACGCGACAATTATGAATTTGCGTCGCTACCAATGGGCGGGGCCCCGATATATCGAAACCCCATTTGTTGGAAAGGGCGGGGACTTGTGATTGATGTTAAGGGTTACGGCGGGAGGCGTGAGATCTTGGGCGTGCTCTGGCGAATCCACGCATTTCTTGACTAGATCGGTCGCATCCTTGAAGTATGGTTGGCGTTAGTATCCTTGCCTTAAAACTTTCTGCTAATGCCGAGACTCAGATATGATTCCGCATACACCCTCGTGTACCTCTCGGCTACGTGCCGATGTCCTCTCCGCGATGCATTTAAGAAAGGGAGTGAAAAATCCTCGCTTGTAGAGACTTCCTTTATGATTAAATGAACACAGTGACCTCGCCCTTATTTTTCTTTGCTTCTTTCGGTCGTCGGGTGAGCCTGATCTATTATATAGTTCCAAATGGGGTCCATCGACTCGGCTCGGACTCTCGGGGCAACCGTTATGCTATAAGGATCGACGGAGGTTAGCGAGTAGTGACCAGGCGTCGACCTAGAGTCTTCTTGTGAAGTTGTGGCTAACCATGCAAGGCGTCTGCTCGGGAATTCTTTGTTCTAGGGACATGCTTGACTTGAACCAACACAAATTTCTTTAATAGATCGCGGACCTTTCGGAGGTATAGAATCATCGTTTCACTTTTGGCTTCGTAGGTCTCTTCTATTTGTCTGACCACCAGCTGGGTGTCACTGTATACCTCTAACTGATCGACCTCTAATGAATGGGCGAGGTTGAGGCCTGCTATCACGGCCTCATGCTCGGCCTCGTTGTTTGAAGCATGGAATCCAAATCTGAGTGCATGTTGATGTCTATCCATACGGTTAGGTTAAATTAGACATGCCATGCGCATTTGAGGCTCCATGCAAGAGTTTCAGTTGGGAGAATTCGTTCTTTTCGTGAGTGGTCACGGCCCGAGGATTGTCGGGTGAATTCCGCCCAGCGAGTCGGCTGGACACGTGCTTTATGGCTGTTTTGGCTTGTATCGATGTCGAGACCGCTAGCTCATGGCCCCTTCATCGGCCTCTCGGAGGCTTACCGTTTGTACAATGCTTGCCGCCCGGATGTCGGGACATGGTGTGAGCACGGAAATAGGATGGAGCTTAGTGTGGTTACCAGGTATTAGTTTTCCATTCTCGGGTACCTCTCCTCAGCTCCTCTCGGGACTCATTTGCAATAGTAGTGGGTCTTTGTGCTCGTTCTTTGTCTCTTATAGTGCTGCGGTCGAGAGAAGTCGGTTTCTGACAGTCTGAGTGAGAGTTCTCCCTCGACGGGACTTACTAGAATGGGTGGAGGAGAACTTCGGATCGTTTTTAATGTAGTAAATGCTTCTTCGCCATCCCATTGGAGGCCTTCTTTAGAACTTTGAAGAAAATTTGGCACTTATCACTATACGGATACATTCGGCTTAGAGTATGATCCTTCTGTCAGTTGTTGGACTTATTTATTCTGATGGTGATGGCATGTCGAGCCTGACCTTTATTTTTATCTGGGTTTGCCTCGATTCCACAGTAGTTGACTATAGGCTTGAAATTTTCCGGTGACACGCGAAGGCGCATTTAGGTAGGTTAGAAGCTACATGTTGTAATTCCTTAGGATCTGGGCGCGGAGAGGTGAGGGATGTGGGGTGGGTACATGGTAGATTTGCGATGTAGGTCACAGTATACCTCCATAGTTGCGCCTATGCAGCCACGGAACATTCGGTTTTACTAGCCTCTTTGTAAGGGCCCCACCCCTTGGCAGCTCAGACGGTGGTCCGGCTATCACAGGCTATCACATAGCTAACGGGGGGTTTCTTTCGCATAAGTGGGCTCGAACACGGAATGCAGGCTTAGTGCCCATTCGAGTGGTTCAGCTGCCAAGCCCCAGGTACACTAAATTTAAGTTGGTGGTGAGACTACCTCGAATGAACATCATCATGGTCCCCGAGTGGCTCTGGGCGCAGCCTGTGTAGAGACTCTTTGTGGTTCCACCCTCGTCGGAGTGAGTATGGGCCTTGCAAAGGCGCCTTTTGTATGGGGCCCCACCCCACGGCCCTCAGACGAGGGGGTGGTCCCTCATAAGTATAGGGCATGTCGCTGCAGCTTTTCTTCGCTCAGAGTGAGGCTGAGACCCGAGACCCGAAGGGCCGTATTGGAAATGGGGGCCCAGCTGCAAACTGCAGCTGAAGCTTGATACCATCTTTGTAGCGCCCCGATCAGGGTGTCCTTTGACCTACCGAATCAACCAGCGAAATCTACAAGTCTCATGTCATGAGACTGTACAGAATAAAAATGACCACTTGGGCCTACGCATGTGCTATAAATGTATATTTTATACAAAATTATTAATTACCATATATTTACAATTGTATTTAATTACAATTTATACAAAAATGGGTCTCTTGCCCGAATTTCTGAAATACAAGAGAGGCGGTTTGGCCATTTGTCTTCAACTCTAAGGCCTCGGATGTCACGTCCCGAGCGCGTCTTCGGTACCTAAAAATAGTCCCCGCAGCAGAGTGAGGCAAGCCCGGTAGTGGAATTTCCTACTTGGGTTACTCCCCACCCTAGTGCGATACAATGGCACACAACATTCAACACATGCTAATATATCACTCATGCATATATTAACAAAAATTAAATCCATACATCATATTTATTCGAGTTTATAATAATAACATAAACTTAGCTCACATGAAATTTAAAGGCACAATCAAATGATCCATCTTGGAGGCTTGCTCACAACTACGCTAACATGTTATTTTCTCGTGGCAATAACACACAATACCACCTGATGCACAAGCGACCGTGGGGTGTCCCAATCCTCTAGGGATTTCTCGGTGGAGTCCCGAATCTTTGGGCGAGACCACGGCCATCGGCCTCAGCAAATCCTATCCATTACATGACCCTTAAGCGAAAGTAAAGCAAGTAGGAGAAAAACCCTACCTTTTAGGTTTGTGAAACTCCGATGCCACGTGTAGTCCTTGCTAGTGGAGGCGACTTTGCTCCTTGCCTCGCCGAGCGACGGTCGGATCGTAGGGAATTTTAAGAGAGAAGGGGTGGGGCCTCTCTCTGCAAAGCCCTCTGCCTCCTCTCACTCTCGGTTTGTCTCTCCCTCTCCCCTTCCCTCATCGGCCCGATTTGGAAGACTTGGTCAGAGGAAAGTCCTCTCATCGCCATGTCCATTTCTCATTGGACACCTTAGTTACCCCACTTATCCTTATCCATCTACCTTGAGATATCCCTCCCCAGTGGCGTGATGCCATGTGTCACATCAATGAGCCTCACTTAAGCTCCATGTTTAGTGCATCTCGAGCAGTGTCAGGCCTCTTGGGCCACTCATGGAGTGCCAAGTGTCCTTTGCTCCTCTACGGCCTCGGCGTGAAATTAAGTATATGAGTTTCGCGAAATCTGACGTGTTAAATTTAGATTTAGCGACGATACCAGCGGTCTTGTCGGATTTAGATCATCTGAGATCTGAAAAATTTGATTTTTGGTAGAAATTACCATTTTACCCTCCTTTAGGGAATGCGGATTTTCAGAGTCTCATTCTCCCAACAAAGAATTTCATCTCGAAATTCCACACCATCTTAGCGTCTACCACGTCGTATCGACCTGCACAATCCAGCAGTGTGTAAACGATGACCTCTCCAAGGCCACAATCGACCATCCTATGGACCGTCAACCTAATCCCTGTCATGAATGACATCCATATATCGAGCTCTCGTGTTTCTTAACTCAATCAAATATCAGTGGGTATCTAAATCGTGAGTCACCTGGAGCTCCTTTCACTCGACCTTCCCCAAGTGCGGGTGATAGCCATGTCCTTGTGTTTTCCTCTCCCGAGTCACTCCGGGCTCACATCCACTCCAGCCCTGATGCAGTTTGTGTATCCTTGTGTTTTCATCTCGAGTCCTCAGGCTCACATCACTTTCAAACCCTAAGTCGGGTGATAACCATTTCAAACAAAAGTATTTGTTTGTATGGACAACCCTCAGATAAATAGTGGACATACTCCGATAATCTATTTTGTGGACCACCCTCCGATGTATATCAATTGGACAATCCTCCGATGTATATCATATGGATGACACTCAGTATATCGTTGAGTAACCCTCAGACGATTGATATTGTGTGTGGACAACCCTCCGATGTAAATCCTTATGGACAACCCTCAGAAATTATATCAATTGGACAACTCTCAGAGCGATTGATATTATATGTGGACAACCCTCAGTGTAAATCCTTATGGACAACCCTCCGAGTATATCAATTGGACATTACCAAATGATTAAGTATTACATATGGAATGACACCAAATCATAAGTAATACTGCCACCCTCGATATTTTGTGGATTTGCTAAAGATAAATAATATTGTTGGTCAACCCTCCAAAGCAATTCTCTCGAGAAACCACCTCATGCACTCACTCTATTGTTCTAGTTGGTGCATATGAAATGCAATGAGCCATTTCCATTTCTTTCTTATCGACTCGTTTGGACGTTGTCTGATAGCAAGGCCTTAATCGACACCATGCAGCGGTGTTGATCTACAGCCGTGTACTCCGACACACCATCGAACACTATCACGGTGTCGATCTTATCTATGCACTCACACGTGTTGTACGTGTTTTTGTGCATATAATGCAATTATGCGTGCAGTGGCACCGTCCCGGGGGTCCACCATAGCGGAAATCTCGAAGATCTCTAACTCCCCCGATCAGGACCTGTCAGGTCGACTCACCACATCCTAGGGAAGAACATCCCACATCGGCTTCTCTAAAGGTCTCAGCCTCTAAGCCCCAATTCCATCACCTGAGATGCAACGATGAATAAATTCGATGCATATAATTTTAAACGCTACTACAGTCATGAGATGCGAGAGTAGAGCGTACCATGCATATCGGCTAATCCCGAGCGGCTCGGTCTAGCGTATCATAGGACCTCTGCCTCCTAGGATAATCTCGCCTCCTTATGCCCGAGTGTGACAATGGTATTTACGTCATACCTTTCTTTGACCCAGAGACTCTCGACTGCGAGCCATGTGTGACCTTGACCTACGCTCTGGCCTATGTGACCCGTCTGCGAAGTATTAGGTGCTGGTGTGGCACCACTGGGCTGAAATCTTGGTTCCTGATCCATACTAGGGGTGGAGGACAAGCCATGTCCTCTCTGTCCACCACCAGCGGCCCGGGATGTGTGCTTTCCTCAAAACCTTGGGATCCTTTTGTCTGCGAGGCGATCCTCATCATATGTCGAGTGCGTGTTAGCACACCATCCCCTTGCCCATCCCGATTGGCGACACAACTTCGTCTCACTTGATGATTGGGGCGGGTGTCCCACGTAACATTGAGATTCACGCCTCCGTGGGCAATCGAAGTCGAAAGTGTCGAGTACATGTCTGCGAAGTAACACACCCTGCGCCTACTTTGCCTAAAGGTCTCATCGGCATGGTCTGATAATCTTGGCCACATCACGGATATCCTACTTGAAATAGAAGTCTTACGCGCGCTGCAGGTTGGAGGAAGATGAATCTTCTTCCTCTTAGTACGACACCCATACCACGGATGCACCTGCATGTCGTCTACTCCTCCTGTTTACTCTTTGCACTGCTTTGAGCAATAAGCGATGATAGCCTCCTCCTCTGACCTCATCGAAGGCTGTGGTCAAACCGCGGTGGTGCTTGGCTAGCACCTCGTGGACAACCTCTACTTCCTCTCCCTTGACTAGCCATCTACATATGTCAAATGGCAACAAGATTCATTTGATTTTCATTTCAGTCTAACTAGCAGGGCACATGCAGTGCTAATGAACTTGACAATGGTAGGCCCGACCCCGTTCACTTCCTAAGTGGTCTTAGTATAACGCTCCAATTCATTTATTTAAAAATTTTCATGTTCTTTTCACTATTAAAATCCCTAAGGTTATAGTTCCTAACCTTAGTATTATCCTTTTTCCTATACGCATTATACCATGCATATAATTTCCTACGCAATAACCGCGCAATCAAAATTCTCATATACATATACATCATACCTTATATATGTTTTTCCACGCAATTTGAAACACAAAATCACGCAATTAAAAACATGCAACAACAATAGCATTATCTCGAATGGATTGTAAATGCGACCTCGAGACACTATTCATGAAGCCAGGAAAATTTTTTTTTAAAAAAATTTTCTATACCGGTTAATGCATTTATAATTGCAATAAACATTTCATATATTAAATCATTCACGAAAATTTTAAAAATTTTGTCTTTCTTTTTTTTTTTTTTTTAAATCCACATGAGCAGTGTTTCATGAACGTTGTCCATGAAGCGGTGTTCAAAGCATTGGCGCAAGCGATGCCCCGAACCGGCGGGTTGGGTGCACGGTCGCGCACCAGAACCCGCCGCTGCTGCGGCGCGCGGTGCCAGTCGTGAGCGGCTGCTTTGTGCGCCGCCCGCAACGCCCGAGTTGCGGCGCGCATGTCGCCTTGCCACGACCGGCGCATGTCGGCCTTCGGGGTCTGCAGCGGTCGCGCGCATAAGCGCCCAGTCGTCGGCGCGTATCGCGTTTCTCACGCGCTGCCCGGTCGAAGCGCCTGGAAATTCGCGACGCCAGTTTCAGTCGCGACCTCACGGAGCTTAACCCCGCGCCAGCGACGCTTCGACTTGGTGTCAGCGACGCATCAACCCTCAGTCGCGACCTCAGTAGTCGCGTAGATTCTACGCTACACGGCGCCCGTAGCCGGCGACATCAAAATGATCTCCAGCGACGATACTTTGCAGCCAGCTGCGCCCGGTATGCGAGGCCTACGCGTGATATCGCGACGTCAAGCCTCTTTCGACCCAGCTTGCCACCCGTATCGCGACCTCGAGATGATGTCGCGACCTGCCAGTGGCCACTTCTGCTACCTTCGGCCCGAATTCGCGAAGCCCATTTCCTGGTCGCGACCTCACGTCTAACCACACCAGGTCGCTACCTCGAATCCATGTCGCGACCTCGAAGCAGGTTAACACTGCCGACCACTCTTTTTTTTTTTTCATCCGGCCTTTCTTTTCTACGCTACTCCACATGCTTAGATCTTGATAGCCCTAACCTTTGGTATGCGAAAATTCACAATTTTAAGAAGTTGAATTACAACTCTTTTTCCATGTCTGGCTTGGAACAACCTCCCGAAATCTCACAACCACCACAATCTGGCGAGATGTCAAAAGCTGTTTCTTGCGAGAAAAATCGAAATTTTTTTTCCATCATCCAGTGGCAACTTCCTGCTACTCAAAGATGCGGTAACGTACTGCTCTTTACCCACTTCTAAATTTCGTTAGTACCTCGTTTTCGCGTGCGAAAAGCTGGAATAATTTTCGAATTCCGCAAAACTCATTACGTTCATGTTGGCGGAGCAGCGTCGAGAAATTTTTTTTTTTTTCGTTTATTTATAAGTTTGTTGCAGGACTTCGCTTGGTAGGTGTTCAAAAATATAACCTTTGGTGTTCAACAATTTCTCCTATGCTACTCACCAAGCATACAATTCCATACAATTCACAACAAACATGTTATACACCATCACACATCACATTTAATTCACCAAAATGCACACTGATGTATGATCTATCCCTTGCCCACCAAGTCCTAGGTATCTCGTATACTAACTCCTACACGAGCTCCAAGGTAACGGTTTACACCTTTATACGATACCATCTTTGTGGCATGATCCAGGGTTATTAAGTTGACCACCGTCGACCGCGAAAATCCTACAGTCTCATGTCATGAGACCACGTACACGTCTGAATGACCACTTGGGCCCTACGCGCCATTACTCATAAAATGTATATTTTATACAAGAACTATTTAATTACAATATATTTACAATTGTATTTAATTACAATTTATACAAAAATGGGTCTCTTGCCCAGAATTTTACAAAAATACAAGAGAAGGCCAGTTTGGCCATTTCTTCAACTCTAAGGCCTCGGATGCGTCCCATCCCCAAGCGCGTCTTCGGTACCTAAAAAATAGTCTCTCCTGACCGTGGTGAGCAAGAAAGCTTGGTAGTGGAATTTCCCTACTTGGGTTACTCCCACCTAAGTGCGTCTGTGGCACACAACATTCTAACACATGCTAATATATCACTCACTCATATATTAACAAAATTAAATCCATACATCATGTTATTCAGTTTATAATAATAACATAAACTTAGCTCACATGGGCTAAGGCACAATCCGACAGTCCATCTTGGAACTGCTCACAACTTCACACTAACATGTTATTTTTCTCATGGCAATAACACACAATACCACACAATCACACAAACAGCCCGTGGGGTACGTCCAAATCCTCTAAAGGTTTCCTGAAACCGGTCCAAATCTTTTTGGGTGAGACCACGGCATCGGGCTCAACAAATCCTATCATTACATATTATAAGCGAAAGTAAAAGCAGTAGGAGAAAAACCCTACCTTTTCCGGAGTTTGTGAAGCTCAGCTGAAGCCTGCACTGTAGTCACTTTGCCGTGGAGAGCAACTTTGCTCCTTGCCTCGCTCGGAAGCCAACGGTCGATCATGTAGGGAATTTTAAGAGAGAGAAGGTGGAGCCTCTCCCAAATGTGACAGCCAAACCCGAGGTCAGTTGACCCCACCGTCTGACTGTGGTTCTATATGTCTCGTGTTGAGACACGGACTAGTAAAAATAGCCTCGTGGGCCAGCCATCCATCCTCTAAAACAAATATCTCAACTATATTCTCATAGTTTTTATGTTTTGTTACACAAAAAGGTATATATTTACAACTATTTACTTAAAGCCACATTTCGGCTTTCTTCTCAAAAACTACCTCTACTGAGTACCATCTCCCTGGATAGTCCCTGTACCTGAAAAGGGGGTCCCATGACAGGGTGAGCAAAGCCCAGTAGAAAATTCTCCCTCTGAGGGTTGCACTCCCACCTAAAATGCATATGCAATGGCATATATAAACAATCAATCACATTCCATACAATTATTCTCTATATGAAATGTCTATAACATGCATGAGATGCAACCCCTCATGCTCATTACCAATCCCCAACCGACTCCTCACACTTGGAATGCGAGCTGTGGCTAAGAACTGTCACACACCATGACTAAACCATTGGACACCCTCGATTTTATTTATCAAAACCTGATTTTGATTCTTTTCCTTTATTTTGTGGGCAGCGGTTTCGGGTTTACAGAGTGGGGCGTACCTTTTCAACATTTTCACGAACTTGCATCGTCGGGATTCATGTCTAACCGTGGAATAACACGTGGGACTTTCACCGGGGGATGCCCGAAACTTGCTCCGCCCAAGTATATATAATTTATCCATTTTGATCATTTACACACTCGTGAATCTCTACCTTGGACTTTGTCAATTTTTCAGAGCTCGACCGCTCCTGCTGCTTGATGAATAAACCTTACCACCCGGGCGGCGCGATGTGACCCGTGCATATGAAATGCATGATGCCCATGCATTTTCCTAAATGTTATGCATGAATGAGCCTTTACATGGCGTTTTCAAACCATGGAACATTATAATTTATACATATAATCTACCTCCATACAAAAATATATTAATACATTAAAAGCATGCATCAATATCACATTTCCACACTTAGCATGTTATTCAACAACCGTAACACACAACAAGGTCTCAGGTAGGACCATTCAACGGTACCTCACGGCCCTTCCCTGAGCATGAACCGTATTGGTTCCCGTCATTGTCATCTCATCGACAAATCACGATGATCGAAACTTTCGGTTCTGAAACCTAACTCCCACGGTCATGCAGTAGGTCATGAATCATACCCCTTAGTCCCGAGGCTTGGAACTAATTCACGTAATGGCTTTCTCGTGGCGCCATACTTGACACTAAGATTTATAAAGCGCTTTAAAATTTAAAGTAAACCCAGTAGGAAATATCCTGCACTGCTTGGAGTTTGTCGAAACTCTCAAACTTTTGGTGTCCACACGTAGATCCCCCCTTTAGCGTGCACCAACTTTGAAAATGCTCGACTTTTCCGAGCATTCGATAATACGAAGCAGGAAAATCTTCCTTTCCCTTTCTTCCTTCTCCTTTTCTTCCTTTCTCTCAAAGAAGAAACGTTTTCCTCTTTTCCCCTATTTTCTTCTTTTTCCTTCCTTTGCTTTTCTTTTCATTTTTATAACTACCGTCTCGTTTACTTTCATTTCTCCTCATTTTCTCTTCTCCTTTTTGTCATTTTCTCTCCCTTTTTGGAGAAAGCACTCATTCGATCCAGAAAGGGAGGCAATTCCATATCATTTTCTACTCTTGAATTTGTGTGTGACGGCTTTCCATTTTCTTTTTCTTATTCTTGCATCCAGATTTTATGACATCATCCACCACATGGCTCATGTGAAGGCCATGGGATTCATACCCTCCATGTGACTCGAAATGTGAGGCCATTCTTTCAATGCCAAGTGTCACTTTCTTGAGGTGCCATGTGGCATCTCCTCTCCTTGCCATGTGTCATCCGACACCCCACGTCTCGAAAAACGTGAAATTCCGACCACCTCGGAATCCAACGAAATTCGACGTGGTAGCTAAATTTCGCAAGACGATTTCAACGGAGAAGTCCGTTTCGTCATCCGAGATTTAGAAAAATTTAGGATTTTTACCGAAATTACGATATTACCCATTTTGAGAAAATTGGATTTTCTCGGGGTTTCACATAAAAACCCTCTCTTCCTCACTCTCCCTTTCTCGGTTTGTCTCTCCCTCTCCCCTTCCCTCTCCCAAACTGATTTGGAAGACTTGGTCAAGAGGAAAGTCCTCTCATCGCCACATGTCCATTTCTCATTGGAGCGCGGATTACCCCTTATCATCCGTCTACCTTGAGATATCCTACACAATGGCATGATGCCATGTGTCACATGTGAGCCTTGAGCTCCGGCGTTGCGGCGCATCTCGACTTGACACGTGCGCTCTCTTTAGGAAATTGTATTCGTAAGGTCTTGAAGTGTCGTATTTCTGCGTCTTCTCGAGAAAAAAGTGAAATTCATTTTGTCTCGGAATTCGATAAATCTGACGTGGTATTGGAAGAGCGATTCAACGATTGCCATCGGTTTCATCATCGAATCTAAAAAATTTCGGATTTTTAGTAGAAGTACCATTTACCCTCCTTTGAGAATCACGGATTTTCGAGGGTCTCACCACCTGCGGTAGGTCGCTCTGGTTCTGTGAGCCGACGACATCACTCCCATGCGGTAAGTTCCACATTTGTGGCCGAAAAGGGTCTTTCTGGTCATCGGGTCCATGCTATCCCGATTGTAGCGGAAAATGCGTCTGCGGCGAAAGTTCGTGGCCCTTGATGGCGTCCGATGAGGTCGATCGCGGCAAGGAAGGCGTCGCCGGGCATGCCTTGTTTATGTCGGTGGTCGTCTGAGTCGCCACTTGCCATTTGTTTTTTGCGAGGACCGCGTTAGCCAACCACTCGGGATATTCTACCTCCTAATCGCTCTGGGAAGCTTGCGATTTCCTCGTTGATGGCTTTACGCGCTTTCTAGCGCGTAAGCTCCTGCGTTTTGTTTGGCCCGGTTTGAAGGATGGGTTGATTGTTGACACATTGAGTAATTATTGTAGGATCGTTCACTCCCATGTCCTTTGTTTCCAGTAAAAATGTCTCTATTACGTCTTAAAAGTGAGTGAGGAGGTTTTTAGGTCTCAGTGTTCTGCCAGGCCGATATAGGCGAGATGTTTAGAGTGCCGTCATCCAGCGTCACCAGGTTCTAGTTCCTCCGAGGGCTCGGGTCGGGTGAGTATCTCGTCGCGCATATTCAAGCTCGTCTACATTCACGTTGTCAACTGCCCTTTGTTTCATGGAGGCGGTGTAGCATTCCCTGGCCACTCGCTGATCTCCTCGGACCATTCCTACACCATGTATGGTTGGAAATTTGATTATCATGTGATACGCAGAGGGGATGGCTTTTATTGCGTTGAGGAGGGTCACGCGCGGCATGTTATAAAGCAGAAGCCGAGGGCGTGCGATTAGGAACCTCGTGTCGTTGTCGCACGGCAAGGGGGGCTCTCCGGGGTTAACACCCGGTTGAATCGAGCTAATGGTAATACCTTCTCTCTTGAAAACCCATGAGATATGTGTTGAGGATCTAGCTTTTCTCTCCCGATGCCCACATTTGTGAAGTGGCGAAGATGATGTCGGTGAACTCACGTCATCAATTCGCAGGTGGTTTGTTGTGTTGGCCCACGTCGCGCGAGCTCACCAATGGGTCGTCATGGGGATCTTGGCATCCCTCAGTGCGAGTCGAAGAATGTGATGGTAGATGTCGGTCGCGGTTGTTTAGTTCTTGCTTGTATTTCCCGTCTCTGCCCGATCGATGTTATGCGGTGGGCCTTAGGCCGAACTAGATTCTCCTCCTCACACCAAATCCTCCGAAATCCATCGATTTCTCGAGGGGTTGCTGATCTTGATTAGTTTTTCGAGGTGGTATTGTTGAGTCGGGGCACAGTTACGGTCGGACGACTTTGGGCACGGTCCCAGGCTTGGTTCCCGAGAGATATGAACGTCCCGAATATAGATGTGCCAACAGTAAGTATTCTATCTCTCTTTTGGTTGTATACAATTGTCGGGTGAATATAGTAAGCTCCTATGGAACTCGCAATATTTGGAGGATTGTCCACGTGGCGAATCGATTTCATACGAGGTTGGCCATCTCGAAAGGGAGAGCTGCTTTCGTTTCGCACCACCTCATGTGGGACTGTGACGAAGTACATTATAGGTGTGAATGTATTTGACGGCTCAGTAGTGTCTCTTAGATTGTGTGGTGGACCCGGACAGGT
The DNA here is from genome assembly GCA_016808115.1 of Tetrastigma voinierianum. Lineage (NCBI taxonomy): Eukaryota > Viridiplantae > Streptophyta > Magnoliopsida > Vitales > Vitaceae > Tetrastigma > Tetrastigma voinierianum. Next base: position 385,053 of record JAEQBH010003801.1, read on the forward strand.
CTGCGAGATTTCCCTCTCCTTTTAGGGATCGTTCTCGATCTTTTCTTGGGGATTTGTCTTGAGTCGTCTTGCCTTTTAGGACTTCGTCACTGTAGTTTGTCTGTTGCACTTTTTTTCTTTGCAGTTGGAAAGAACTCTCTTTCTTTGATATTAAGGGCCTCCTCGCGGTTTATGTATTTACTAACGGCGGTACTTGGCAAATGCCTTTGCGGGTTCTTCGAGATGGAAAACATCAGTCTTTGGTGTACTCCTAACCTGCAATGAATGTTGTGATAGCGAACTTCTCATCGGGTATGTCTATTTTCAAGGACTCAGCGTTGAACCTTTGCACGTATGATTTTAAACTTTCCTGGGAGCCCTGTTTGACACTTTCAGCCAGATGGTACAACTTCGACTACGTACGTTACGCTCTAATGGGAGTGGGAGACCAACGCAATGGATAGTTCCACGAATAGCGAGATGGATGAAGGAAATTCTATTAAAGACCGAGGCGAGGCGGCCCTTTTAGTGTAGTGGCGAATGCCTGCATCGCGCCGGATGCATTTCTCTCGTAGCTCCATCGATTTTTGTAGGTATTGGGTGATCGAGCGGGGTCTTTGTCCATCGAATGTTTATTTGTGGCATTCGAGAACCCGTGGGAAGGGGGGGAGGTGTATCACCTCGGCGGTGAGAAGGGAGACTCGGTTTGTTGTACCAGGTATCCACTGAAGGTATTCGGGCGCGTCCTCCTAACCACCTCCTTCACACGGCGAGCTCCTGGTGAAGACTCGAAACCTCTACTCCATGTGCGCTCTCTGCTCACTGGCGAGGTGATGTGGTGTTTTGTTATGACCTGCCCCGATGTGCCGTTTTCTTCTGCAGCCAAGGGGCGGTGGGTCGGAGTGCCCGGTCGGTGGACTGCAGCCGCCCCGACGCCGGGGAATGTCGCGACCGAGTTGCTCTTCGTGGGGAGGAAGGTCCTGGTCTTCCCGGGCCTGTCATATCTCCCGTGGATGTTGCAACTGTCTGGTAAGTTGTTCCAATTCTTCTATCAGGCGTTGATTGGCGCTGAGAAGCGAAGATGCTTAAAGCCGTTGGTATTGGTTTGCACATTGCTTCGTACGTCTTTGGGAGGTCGTGTCTGCGTTGCTGGTGGATCACCGCATCCTGGCGGATTAGGCGTTGCCCACAGCGTGTTCCTTGTTAATCTGTGATGCTTGAGAAATCAGTTATATTTATAAAGGAACTGTTGTTCCCACAGTACGGTATGTGATGATGCTTTTTCAAGCCGGAGCTGGGTTGGAGCATGTAGAGTATTGAAATTTGGACTGGGCTGTTTGTGGTGGGTCTGGCGTGCAGTTATACGAGGCCCCAGTGGGATCGTTCTTATTCTGACGTCTGCGAGACTCGGACGTCGCCATTCACCTAACGAGGAAAGGGGGTCGGCGAGAGCTTCGCCCGGAGTGGCGCTGATGCTAAGTCAATTTTCTGTTGAGAGAAAAAAGGCCCCTTAGAGGCCGAATGTGTTTGCATGTCACAGTATGCGTCCCAGAAATGTGTGTGTAAGAATGTTGGCGTTGGTTTTTGCGTACCTTTCACCGATGGGTGGCCTTGTATTTATATTAGATGTTCAACCAGTTGGATGGTGGTTAGGAGTCCTTCCATTGGACGGGATATTATTTTCTTGTACCGAGTCCAAAAATATCGGATTTAGTGCGAGGATATAGAAGGGAGAGCGTTTGTTTGAGATAATCCTCTTCTTTATTGGAAGTTGGCGCGATGATACGTTATTATTTTCCCTTCCTTATTGATAAGGTTTGGTTGGATCGGCGGATAATATATTCTTGGGGATATTCTATTTTACGTATGAGAAGCGTCTGCTGTCGGTTGTAGGATATGGGGCTTCCGATTCATTCAGTTGTCCTTTGGACCTGGCCCCTTGGGCCTTCGATTTGGAGCGATGCGAGAGCGCAGGTATTGCGTGGCGTACAGCTTCTTTGGAGCTTGGTCGAGTGGGCACCTTGGCTTTATTTTTAAACCTATCAGATACAATATAATTAAAGTGTCTTAGTTATAAAAAAAATTATATATATATATATATATATATAACATATATATATATATATATATATATATATATATATATATATATATATATATATATTATTAGTCATTAAAAGATTATTTTCAATACATTATTGAATTTTTAAATTAAAGTAATCATTTTACATTTTTACAACTTTATTATATTGTTTCATATTTATCAGTGCACAGTATATATGATCTTAAATTTAATATTGGTCTGATTCTTCCTAGGTGTTTACTTAAATGAGGATTATTTTTTATTGTTATTTTAAGATTTTTCTTTTGGAGATTAATGTTATAGAGGTTAGTTTTATAAATTTGCAAAAAAAATATGTGAAAAAAGAAAAAAGAAAACGTAGACTAGAACAAAAATTATTAAATAATCAAACTTAATGTTAGTAGTACTTTTCTCCTGCATTTCAGGTTGATATTTATATTATTTTAAGTTATAATTTTCCTTTATATATATATATATATATATATATATATATATATATATATATATATATATATATATATATATATATATATATATATATATATAATCAAATTTAAATGTATATTATTGAAACCGGGAAAAATATTATTTTCTATATAAATTTTATTTCAATTTATGATAAAAGTCATTTCGTTAACATTAATATTATTTATAATTATAATTTTGATTTTAATAAAGTTTCTATTTCACTATAACTTGTAAAGATTGTATCTTTTCTCTCTCTTTATATATATATATATATATATATATATATATATATATATATATATATATATATATATATATATATATAAAATCTGCAATATAATAGAATGATTTTGGCTTTGGGTTAATAGTTGTTCGAATATTCAATATAAAATATTAATATTTTAAACAAACAAGAAAAATCGTTTCCACTTGAATAGATATCATGCACAAATATTGAAATCCTTACATCCATCCCCTTGTACCACATCTATGACACCTACATATAGTAATAATGGCTAACTATAATGATTGCATTTTATGACATGACAAGAAAATTCATTTCTTACATGACAAGAAAACTTACAACTCTACCACCTCAAACACCCCTCGTTACCCCCTTTCCCTCATCAAGCACTTAGAAGTCAAAGGTTATCTCTTTCCCAGTTCCCACCATGAAATCTACAGTCCAAGGCCTTTCATTGACACGAACTCTGCAAGGCGTGACCTCGATTACTAAACTCCATGGCGAATCCCCTTATGTGTAGCTTTAAGTCATGATCTCACGGTTGCGAGGCTTTCGGAGTCGAAATGAGAATTGCAAAATCACGAGATCATCGGATGAGATAAGGTTTGCGCGTATTTTGAGCATGGGTGTTCATCTGGGTCGATGGTGAAACTTGGTCTCACGATAACCATGTATTGTCCATTCCAATATGGGTTTTGCCTTTATAGGCCTTTTTATGTGTTACATACAAATTATGAAGGCGCTTTGTTTTAAACAACAGAAGTTTGAGAGAACTTAAAATGATAACCAGGTTATCATCATTTAAGCTAGGCGAATGCAGCGTGGCTCACTCTCATAAAGTTCGGTCTAGATCCATATGGGGTGTCATGTCGGCCACGATGAACTTCGACATCTAAATTTAGCGTGAAGTCAGGCTTGACAAAGTATTCATTATGATCCCATCAAGCCATTGTTTTTTTCTTGGGTTTTCCTTGCAGCGGTGCGTGTCGCATCTTTGGGTAATGTGATGACTCATGGCTTGAAGGTCGAATGGATTAACATCACATTCTTTTACTAGAAAGTGAGAAGTAAATTTTTTGCACGTTCAACTCTTCAGACTATGACTATGAAGCTCTTGTCACTTGGTTTCATCCATTGAAGACCATTAGTAAAAACTATTTCGGTAATCTCGCTATTTATTATAAATTTTTTATTTTTGATGGAAGGATACGTCTCTTTATTTATTATAAATTTGTTATTTTTGTGAAGGATGAGAGTTAAAGTTTAAAATTGTGAATTCCATTTATAAGTTTGATCTTTGTTTTAAGCACGAAAGGACCTATTATTAAGAAAAAATTAATACCCATCCTTATTCTTGGTTTCCACTTTACTAAAATATAATTAGATTTTCCAGTTGATGCATTGCAATCTCAAAAATAAAAAATTTAAGTGTTTTTTTAATTTTTTCTTTAAGTTTTGTATTTGGTTACTAGAAAAATATGAAAAATGGAAATAAAGCATAAAGAAGAAAATGATATTGAATCAATAGAAATGATTGAGGACTGAAGATTGTATTAGCCTTTATTTGGTCTGAAAGAATGTGGGGAAGGCGGGTGTGAATATATCTTAAGTGTTATTTTAATTTTGGTTTTGGTTTTTGTTTTGTTTTTACTTTTAGTAGTTAGAGAAAAATGGTGTTAACAATTAACTTGAAGTAAAGTAGCTTTCAATCCATACTATAAAGCAAGCATATATTTGAGAAAACATAATATTGAGGTTTGGTTGTTTTTAATTATGTTATTTTCAAATGAAAATACAAGGGCTAATTCTAAGGTTAATTTTTTTATTAGCTTTTATTTTGTTGCTGACACAATATGGAAAAATGATGACACTAGTTAATGAAGTTTAGAAGTTTAGCACTACCATCATGCTAAAATTAGTTTGAACCATGAGAATAATTTTTTCTATTTTTCGTGAATTCAAGGCAGCTTTAGGATTAATGGTTTAAGCTTTTAAAATTAATTTCATATAGTCCTTTATTAAGTTCTATATTTTTGTATAGCTATAAAATAATTGATATATTAAGAATTTGGTTTAATTGATTGTTATCCTTTTTATTATGCACCATATTTAAAAGATCATGGTTTTTTGCTTTATGTTTCAAGGGTTTTCTAATAAGGATAGACCAGAACAAAGTCAACTATTGAAATGACAGTTTAGATATATCATTTACATTATCATTAAAATTCAATGTCAGATTCTATTATTGACTTTTATTTCACACTAGCCCTTAACTCAAATCAGGTATTATGGACATCTTGGACTCAATTTGTTTTGGAATATAACATGTTTTTCTCATGGCCATTGTGGTTGAAATTAATATAGATAAGACTAGAGAAATAATATCTTGAATAGCTGAAGACTTTGAATGATGACAATTTATTGCATTGCCTTTCTTATTTCATTAATGTGAAGAAAATTTTGAATTTAGGGTTTAGAGTTTTATTTTATAATTTTACTTAATATCAAAAAATGTTAGCTTTTCTCTTTTCTAATTATTATTCGATAACAACCATAACTAGATTTTTTTCTTTTTTATTTAGTATCCATTTAAAATAGTGAAATTGAAAAAAATGATGTTTATCATATATTTTTGCTAAATTACATTAAGTATGATTTAAAATGATAGAATTGATGTAAATTGGTATCAAGTTACCAAGGATTTCCATAATGATTATGAGATTTAGAGAATAAATAATGGGATATGATTGATATTGATATTTTGAACTCTTTTAATTAATAGGTGTATACCATTGTATTCATCTAATTAATTGTTCCGATGAAATTACTAGGCAAGTTTGTATTTGTTATACCACCAGGGGAAGCTTTTGATTTGATTATTGGTTCAACTATTTGATTATTGATTCAACTATGATTGCAAATTGGAAGATCCAACTTAGGAAACATTTGAGTGACAATGAATTTTTCATGTGTTTTTGTTTGATTCAAAGTAGTTTAACAATTTGTAACATCAATAAACCAATATGGAACTCACATACTAAATGTTAGATATTTTAGTAGCATTTAAATTCTTGGTTCAACTATGACCAGAAATTGGAAGATCCAATTGAAAACATTTAATTAACAATCATTTTCATATCATTTGTTTAATTCAAAGTATAACAATTTGTAACATAAATTAACAAATATTTGATTGTCAAATATGATGAAATAGCATATGTGAAACACTTAAAAGGAGTATTCACTTTTGATTTTTGTTTTGATAGTTATCTCAAAACAACAAAGAAGTGTTATTAATCCATATTATGATTTTGTATTTGACCACATGTAGTTTGTTTTGTTTTATTTTGTTATGTTTTTTGTTTGCATATGGTTCTGGTTTACTGGAATTTTAATTGATGAAGGTAAAATTAAATAACTCAATATATAAAAACTAATGAATATATTTGGATTATTTATGAAGTATATTTCTTATGAGGTATATTTCATTTAATTGTTAGATAAGATTAATATGTTATATTATTTTTATTACTAAATAATGATTTATAATTTATAAGTCAACTTGATGCGGAAAATACAAAAATGGAAAAAGAAATAAAAAAACTAAAGAAAATAAGAGGATGAATGTTTGTAAAAGACAATTAGACAACAACATTACACAATATCTTCATAAAATTCAACTTAATAATATTATTTCATTGATAATATAAATTTAAAAATATTTTACAGGCCAGAAATTGATTTAAGAATGAAGCCAATGTGTTTGAATTACAAAATTGTAATTTGAGTTAAAATAGAATTCATTCTCTAGATCTCGGATATCAAGCAGTTTCAGATTTGGAATCGTCTCGCGAAATCCTAGTTAGCAGTAAATTAGTGGTGCTGAGACAATGTCGGAGTTAATCGTTTTTCGAGCATCTCGTTTCGGTCTTGGTAAAGCGGTTTTGATGTGACCAAGAAAGCCACATATAACATGTGCTCATGTACCATAAATTGGTATGAGTAGAGGAAATGATGAAAATAGTAGCAGAGATAGTCTTAGGAATGTCCAATCGGGAAATGAAGGGACATAGTAGGCGTTTTAAATTTGATTTTAAATTGCGAGATGACAAAATGCAAGCAGTAGCCATCTCATACGTTAATGAGGCTAAAAACGTGGCCAGTTTCTTTGCGGAATCGAAAATGGAGGAATTTTGAGTGAGGAGAGTCTTCTTTCTCTCTAAGATCCGACGATAGGATAGTTGTAGTTTCGACGGAAGCGAAGGGAAGGCCCGTTAGGCGAGGGCGACGCGTGGACTCCGATTTAGGAGTTTTGACAAATTCGTGAGGTAGGGGTATCTCACTACTTGTGTTTTATTCCATTTTAAGTGTTTTTCGATGTTTCGGTTGGTTTGGTAGTGAGTAGTTTGATCGATCCCAAAACCTTGGAGTGAATGTTGATTATTGAAGCCGATGGTGAAACCGATGGGTACATTCTGTTTTGCATTTGGTGTTTTAAATTCATAAAGAATAGCTTTTAATCGTGTATTGATAACAATAGGCCAGGAATGGGCCGTATGATGGAGTCCCAACGTAGGTTGGTGTGGAAATTGTTTTAGATTTTTGGACAGCGAAGTGAACCTCCGAGCTATCGTGGGCTGTTGTGTAGGAATTTATGCATTAAATTCCATTTTTGGTGAAATGGGAGACCGGAGGAAATGGGAATGGAAATCGGTTCCACAGAGGAACCGATGTAAAGTAATGAAATTGCTCACTTGAATGACCCCTTGCTTTAATTTTGGGGCGCAAAAATAGTCTGAATTTGTATGAAATGGACCATAAATGTCCATTGTTTTGTATGAGGTATTTGAGTAGAATGGCTTGGTATAATGAAATAGATAGGTTAAGACATTATTGTAATGTGTTAGTACAATGTAAGCATGATACTTGGAGAATTAAATTGTGTTCAGCCAAGTTGGAGATGATTATGATTTGCTGATTGAGCTAAATTGGATGATCGTTGATGTGTTTAGTTACGTAATTAATTGCTTAGTTGATTAATCATATATGACATTGTGTAAATGATTTTGAAAATGGCATAATGCATTTCATATGCTGCTTGGAGTAACCTAGAATTAGGTGTGAGTGCATGACAAAGGTATTACACAGTAAAAGCCGGATGGTTGCGAAAGTAATTTCACGGGATATTCAGAAGAATTGGGTTGGGAGATGGGCGACCAGGATCATTTCGGATGAGGACCATATTGTTTTGGAAGCTCTGGCTTAATTCACCTCGGAGGGTAGTCCATGGTACTACTAGAAATATTTCGGTGAGTATATTTTCAAGAACAAAAGTTTTGTTTGGAAATAATTATTTTCTCATACATGGCTTGGCGAGTGGTGGTGGGTGAGGACTCGTGGCATGGGTGATCATGTAGACATTAGTAGGATCACGTATTTACTTGAGTGTGTGTTTATTTTGGAGCATTGCGCACTTAGGTGGAAGTAACCAATTTAGGGTGATTCCTCTTGGGCTTTAAGCTCCTGCAATCGAGGATTATATTTTTCGAATTACGGGGGAGCGCTGAGAAGACAATTCATTTGAAGAAGCCGGAGTTCATGATTTTGATGGTTTGGACATAACATGTATTAGACTTGTAGATGTTAATATATGTTTGTATAAAGTGTAATCAACTATTGAATTATTGGGAGATAATTGGAGAATAGTTGTGATATTTGTTTTTATAGTATTGGTTATGACAAAGGGGCATTTTACTCATGTTTGGGATTATATTGCACTATTTGGGACGAGATATGCAGTGCTTGTAGTTGGGTAGAGCTCCCAGGTACAAAGGGCTACGCAGATTTTCTAAAGTGGCGTCGGGCCAGTGAAACCTCCATGTGTCCATGAGGTTGACGGGTAGTCAACGGACCCCGAGGTTTAGATCTGACCAGTATCGGAAAATTTAAGGTATCAGGTGCACAATAGCGTCTTTGGGCATGGGCCCTGGGATATGGGTTGTAGTATAGTGCTGGTTATGATTGCACGGCGTTTGATATCGATACCGGCTTCACGGCTTGAGTATCGAGCTAAAATGCTTGATTACCTTGGGAGCTCGGTGGGTGTGTTTATAAGTTTAGTCACGATACGACCCGCGACTTGGTATCGAGCCTAGGTTATAAATGCCTAGAGCTTAGTGTTGATAAAGTTAGGTATCTGTTACCCTGGGCTTGAGGGATTTGGGTCAATGCGGAGTTATTAAGGTGTAGGTATCACCACTTGGTGTGGCTCGATGTTAGAGTTAGGTATATCATTACCTGAACAGTCTTGGGGACGAGTTAGAACCACTTTGCATGCATGGTGTTTTATGCGTGATTGGGTGTATAACATGTGATTGTTTGATGAATTGTTATGTGTTGTATGGTTTGTGTGCTTAGTGATTAGCACCTAGGGAAAACCATGTTGTGTTAGAAACTTTTGGAAGTTTTTATAGTGTGTAAAAAAAAAAAAAAAAACTGGAGCAAAGAGGAGAAATAAAATAAATTTGAATAAATTTATTTGAGTGTTGGATAATGAAATCGAATTTTAATAAATTTGAGGTTGAACACTAGGATTAGTGTTGTATAATGAGGTTTTGTGGAAATTCTGGACCATTTTCCAGAATTAAATGAAAAAAAAATGTATATATATATATATATATATATATATATAAGAGTGGAGAAAATTTTTTTTTTTAGTGAAAAACTGGAAAAAAAAAAGATATAAAAAAAAATTTTATAAATTTATTTGGTTTAGAGGTGAAGAAAATACTATTTTTGGGTTTTACAAAGTGTAAAACTGAAGAAAAGTGAAGAAAATAAATTTTTAGAAATTTATTTGGGTATTATGGAAAATGAAAAAAAAAATAGGTATATATATTTTTTTGTAATTTCAAGCTAACAGAAATAAAGAAAAAAATAAGAATGAAAAAAATCGATTGCAAAAAAATGGTTTGGGCCAATTTACTTTAAGTGTATTAATGAATTTGTATTGCAAACCTTGCAATTGTATTGCAAAGAAATTTATTAAAATTGTAGAAAAAAAAATTTGTATTCGCAATCACAGTTTTGTATTGCGGAAAGGAAGGCTTGAGGGTTGGAAAGTGTGTTGCAATACGCTATATTGTATTCTGAGAGAAGGAATGGGCTGCGGGGAGAAAATTGTATTGCAATATGAGTAGTTGTATTGCAAGAGGTTGGTTGGAGGCGGGTGTATTGCGGGAATAGTCTAGGTTGAGTTGCAATGGGAATTGGCATTGCCGGTGGAAGGCTATATTGTATTGCAGGAGGGATTGTGTTGCAGGAAATTGTGTTCTTGATACAATTTTGTATTAATGACAAACGGTAATCGTGAGCAGTATCCATGAGCGATGCGTTGTAGGTCAATTGTGAATAGTAAATTCCGAAAATTAAAAAAAAAATTAAATTAAATTAAATTAAATTAAATGAGACAAAATTTTGGAAAAATGGAATTTTCTAAAATAAAATTTTTATTGATAAAAATGATTGATATATTGAATAAATTGTCTTGCATTGCCTATAAATACAAGGACATAAGCATGGTGTAATGCGTATGGGAAAAGGGTACGTTTCTACTCTTGAAATTATTGACTAGAGTAGCGTTTGAATGGGATGCATCATGTTCATTCATTAATGCATCTTGTGTGATAAGTTTGGGCATAGAGGGGTAGGCCTTTAGAAAAGCCGTAATATGATGGAAAATTCTTCCCTAGGATGTAGGTAGAGATTTGATTTTTCTAAAAGATCAGAGTTGCGCAGAGTAAGCGTGGTGGACCTTAGGGTGGTAGAAATATTTGTTGTTGATGTCAGGCTTGACATGGATAAGATGACAACCATCGGGTTATCAGTAATTGGGACCTTAGCCGGGTCATCATACCCGACACGGTCTTGGAGTTAGGTAAGGTTACATATGCACATGGTTGGATGTGTATGCGTAAATTTAGGAATGAAATTCCTTTTAAGAGGAGAATGTAAGACGGAATAAATTCCAATTTACAGAATAAGGGCAAAATCGTAATTTCGATTACAAAATTGTAATTCGGTTAAAAATCGAATTCATTCTCTAGATCTCTCGGATGTGAGCAGATTTCCGTTGGAATCGTCTCGTGAAATCTAGTTAGCACGTAAAATTTCGTAATTTTCTGAGACAGTCGGAGTCGACACGTTTTCGGCGTCATTTGGTCTTGTAAGCGGTTTCGATGTGACAAAAGCGCATGCGTCTCTTCGTGTACCATAAGTGGTATGAGTAGAGAAATGATGAAAATGGAATGGTCGAATGGTCTGGAGCTCAAATATGGAAATGAAGGAATAGTAGCGTTTCAAGTTTGATTTTTAAGTAGCGAATGAAAATAGCAAACAGTAGCCATCTCCTTCATTAAACCAAGGCCAAAAACGTGAAAGCTAGGGATTTTCTTGCAGAATCGAAAATGGAGAAATTTTAGTGAGAGAGAGTCTTCCTTCTCTCTAAGATCTCGGGCAATCGGACCGTTGGATTTCGACCAGACAGAAGGGGAAGAATGTTGCTGTGCGCGAGGGCGGCCCAGCGTGGACTCCGGTTTAAGGGAGTTTTGACAAATTCAGTGAGGTGGGGTTTCTCCTCTTGTGTTTTATTCCCATTTTAAGTATTTTTCGATGTTTCGGTTGGTTTGGTAGTGAGGGCAGTTTGATCGATCCCAAAAAACCTTGAGACCGAATTGTTTGAATTATTGAAACCCGATATGGTGAAAGCTTGATGCGATGCATTGCAGAGTACATTTTGAGTGTTTTAAATTCATAAAAAAATTCTTTAAATCATGTATTGATATGACAGTAGGGAATGGGCGATGATCGAATCTGTATGGGACCGGGTGTGGAGTATTTTAGATTTTTTGGACGGTAGTGAACCTCCGAGAAGCGTCGTGAGGTACATTTGTGTAGGAATTTATGCATTAAATTCTATTTTGGTGAAGTAGGAGGCCAGGAAATGGGAAAATCGGTTCCACCAAAGAAGGCAAATGTAGGAAGTATGAGAAGTTTCGTGGGCGACCCACTTGCTGTTGGGGCCTTAAGCAGTCAAATTTGTATGAAATGGACCATAAATGTCCATTTGTTTTGGCATGAGAATTGTTGATGTGAATGGCTTGGTATGTGTGGAAATAGATAGGTTAAGACATTATTGTAATGTGTTAGTACAATGATGCAATTACTTGGAATTAAATTGTGTTGTAAGCGTTGGAGATGATTATGATTTACCGGTGAGAATTTAGAATTGGGTGATGATTGATGTGTTGAATTCACGTACGTGTAATTGTAGTTGATTGAAAATATGCATATTGACATATTGTGTAAATGATTTTGAAAATGGCATAATGCATTTCATATGCAACAGGTAACCTAGAATTAGGGTGTGAGTGCATGACAAGGTAATTTTGTAGCGGATATGGTTGAAAGGAATTTCACGGGTTGATGTCAGGAGAATTGGGTTGGGAGTAAGACTGACGAGATCATTTCGGATGAGGACCATGACGTTTGAGCTCACCAACCAATTCACCTCGGAGAGTAATTCCATAATTTTTCACAGGAATATTTCGGTAGTATATTTTCAAGAACAAAAGTTTGTTTGGAAATGATTATTTTCTCATACATGGCTTAGGCAAGTGTGAATTGAGTCGGTGAGGACTCGTGGCGTAAAATTGTTGATCATGTAGACATTGAGTAGGATCACGTATTTGCTTGAAAGTGTGTTTATTTTTGGAGCATTGCACTTAGGTGGAAGTAACCCATTTAGGGTGATTCCACTGCGGGCTTTTAACTCCTGCAATCGAGGGATTATATTTTTCAGGTACAGGGAGCGCTCGAGAAGACAATTCATTTTGAAGAAGCCAGTTCATGATTTTGATGGTTTTTGGACATAACATGTATTAGACTTGTAGATGTTAATATATGTTTGTATAAAAGTGTAATCAACTATTGAATTATTGGGAGATAATTGGAGAATAGTTGTGATATTTGTTTTATGAGTATTGGTTTATAGACGAGGCATTTTACTCATGTTGGGGGATTATATTGCACTATTTGGGACGGGATATGCGAAGTGCGTGGTTGGGTAGAGCTCCTAGTACAAAGGAGACTGCCCAGGTGCACTAAAGTGGCGTCACAGTGTCAGGCCTCCACTTGTATTCCGCAGGTTGACGGGTAGTCAACGGACCCCCGGGTTTTGGGGCGTCACATATTTAATATGATTTAAATACCAAGATTTTATATCAATGTTTAAGATAGTTAAACAATGCTAAAGTATTCATACACAAAATCAATGGTACAAAATTTTTTATACTCAACCATACTCATAGTTTGAGAACTTCGAATTCTTACATGAGAAACTTGATCCAAATAAGAAAAATGATAAATCTAAATCTAGTTTAAGGTTATTTAACTTAACTTATAAATCCAATCATTAAAGGGTAGTGATGGTGATGAGATGATTTTTTTTTCTTATGTATCCACTCTTGTTCTTTATGAGATGTGTTTAGGTTTTTTTTGCAAATAAGTTTGTTTTTTTCTTCTTTTTGAAAACCAAAATTTTAAACTTAAGGCGACTTTGGGTATTATTCAATTGACCTCACCTTATTAAATAAAAATAATTTAACTAATGTTACTTGGTTATGTCAAACTAATAATTAATAATGTTTTTGTTATAGAAAAAGTCATAAAAAATAATATTTTAATTATTTATAAAATATGTTTATTTTATTGTAAGTAAAAAATTTAAAATAATTTAAAAACAAAAAATAAGATATATGTACCTTCTTTATAATGTAAGTTATAAAAAATTATAATATTTTAATTATTAATAAGATATATTTATTTTAATGTAATTAACAAATTTCAAAACAATTAAAAATTATTTAAAAAATAATATTTGACTTGCCTTTGAGAATTTCTCATGTCGGCTCAATCTACTTTGTTCTTATACCATTTAGTTTTTTTAAATGGAATGGATATAAAATTTATTTTGAATAAACCCATTTCAAATCTGTACAATTGTCCTATAGTCATGCTTATGCAAGGTTCCACATGATTCCAATTAATAAATTATTATAAAACAAATTTATATTTTAATAAATATATACAAATTTAAAAGTATTTGAACATTTTACAACATTATCTATATAAATTAACGATATAATACAAAAAAAATCATAATTTTTAGAGATGAAAAGTTATGTTGTAACAAAGTAACCATGAGTGATAAACAAAATTTGATTCTAAATTTTATAATTTTTTTGGCAACAAAAGATTCTCGGTGATATATTTTGTTGCCAAATTTATATATTAAAGACAAAAAATTTGTTATTGAATGTCAAATATCATCTGTTATTGTATGAATAATGTATTCACACAAATTTCTTATCAATCATACATTTGGCAACAAAAGTTATATCTTTGTCTCTAAAACTAATGTATGCAACAAATACAGAGACGATTTATAAATTTTGTTGCTAATACAAATTTTTAGTGACAAAATTTTTTTTCCATATTAAAAATTCGTCACTAATTCTAGATTTTCTTGTAGTGTTGCCAGTACGTGATCCGTAGTTCAACCAGTCGTACAACACAACACAACACTATCACCATGAGTATGGAGACTGGTACAGGCGGGTCACAAGGAGATTCATGACATTAGACGAGGGGCTGCTCATGGGAGAAGTGTAAGTGCCTCCAATTTATTTATGACATAACACTCCATTGCATATCCAAATGCATAATAAATATCTAACATTTCTTGTTTTATTTGTGGCAGATTGACACTCATGAGCGTGTATGGATCTCTTCGTACACTGATATGACTCGGCTCGGCGACATCATCACGAAACTACTGGGACAGTTCTAGGTCATTGCAGATATACAAACGCACCTAGTGAGTATCGTGTGCACTACGACATCAGCACCTAGTGAGTCCTGGACAAGTTTTGGTGCATTTCACTCAATGAGTGGATTTGATATTTCCTCAATTCCGGGACCTTCTTCTCAAACCATCTGTGGGACCATCATCATTTTCAAGCTGTGGAGGATTTGTCTAACCCATGTCTTCGGGTTTTTCAGCATTTGCAACTGGAACTTTCACTACAAAAAACCCTCTATTTAGAAATAGAATTTTCAGTCTTAAAAATGTTGGTACGTGATTCCTTATATCTCTTATCAGAGTCGGAAAGATTCCATTTGTAATCAGAGACGGATTATTATCCGTCTCTAATTCCAAGGACCAATTCCGTCTCTAATTAGAGACGGATTTTGTTCCGTCTCTAATTAGAGATTGAATAAGCCCATGTCTAATCACAGACTAAAATAATATGTCTCTAATCGGATATGGAATTTTCGGTCTCAAATTCCGTCTTTGATCAGAAACCAAAATTTTCCTTCTCAGATTAAAGACTGAAAATTTTCATCTCTAAAGCCGTCTCAAATTTGAGACGGAAAAATTCTATCTCTATTTCTAATAAGAGACGAAAAAATCCATCTATATATGCTAATATTTTTTGTTGACATGTCTTAACTTTTCATACTGATCTTGTTATCATTCAAAGCCAATCAATTATATGCAATCATTAAGAGTAGTTAAATTAATAGATATCATTAGATTAGTTGAAATACTCAATACTTTTAATTAATTAAAAAATCAATAGTATTCTTAAATAACAAAATGGTAATATTAGTGTCAAATATAGCTACTGATCATTGTCACCGGTCGATTACTAAGAGTCTGCGTGACGACCAACTATGCTTTCATCTGCTCCTGCATATGTCTTTGCATCTCCTGGAATTTTTTGTCATGCTCATGCATTTGTCTGCGTCTTACTCTGTATTTTTAATTGTTGGTCTTTGATACTTAAGCCCGATCACGTAACGACTTATTCTCTTCGCAACGAATGCAATTGATCCTCTCCCAACTCATGGCTATGACACATGCAAGTAGAGAAGTGCCACTAAAGAACTTAGCGTTGTAGTATGTTGATATTTTAAAGCAAATACTATATAGTCTCGATTTCTTCACTCACTCGACATTTTTAACAAAAATTTCATTGTCATCAACTGGACGAGGTTCGGACAACCACTCCTCTAGTTGGGACATCTCCTCTCGTAGTCGGATGAAATCATCTTGCAGTCAACACATCACCTTAAAATTTATAAATTTAATAATGAAAGAATTAACTATTAATATAATAAAACATTAAATTTTAATTAAGATGCTAACATTCAAAGCTTTGGTTTTCTCATTGACGAATGAGCCAACACTCCTTTTAGTATGATTGCGAATAAACAGCTCGTAGTATGTAGGCTTCTTTCCCAATCTTTGTTCCTATGAGTTCAAAACAGAAAATGTATATAATATGATTACACAATTAAAATATTATTATAACAAATTTTCTTATCGTAAAAACCTAACCTTGCATTTGGCATATGAAGAATGTGTGATAGATCTCAGGGTATGAGTGGCGGGTTCAGGCTTCTTGGAATTTAGCTTGTTTTGTCATGCTCTTGCTATGTACTGGAAGCATTGAATCCATCATTCCCTTACCTTCCAAATATCATACGAGAAACATAGGTAAACTAGTTGACATTCTTAATGTTCCAAATGAAACTCTTGTACCTAATAGCTCCCTGTTTCTCCCAAGAAATCTTGACTATGCCACTTATTTTTGGATCCCACCGAAAACATTTCTATAAATTTGAAGAAAAAAAAAATAGTTAGTACAAACTCCTTTTATATTTTAAAAATTACAATATATTTGAAGAAATATTGTCTTAAAATCCTCAAAATACAAATCCTTAGTATTCTGAGGAATGTTCTTCCAAGTATACCCGTCCTTGTGAAGTCACTGCTCAAAAGTCTTGGTGATCATCTATGAGCATTTTTCATGAGGTAACAACCTATGATGAAAATTACTTTCTTGTTAGTTTCAGTATTGAAAAGAGTGAATAATACCAAACAAATAAAGAAATCATTTTCTTGGTAATGATATTAATCGTGATTAGATTGGATAATTAAATGCAATTGACTTAAAATTCTACTAAAAATGATTTTAACATATATTTTTATCCAGACCTATATACAATGTGGACAAGTGTCTGTATTTGAACCTTCTTATGTTGGTTAAGTGATTAGGGTAATTAATGGGATAGCTTTAACTCTAGCCAAGTCTAAGAAAAATGATGAGGATGATGGGCTTGATTAGCTGATCTAAAACAAAAACCACAAGAAAAAAAAAATAAAGTAGACTCTTTTTGCCTAGTTTGTATGTAAGACCCGAGAAATCTAATTCGAAAAAGAAAATCGTAATTCGATTACAAAAGTGTACTGGTTAAAATCCGTAATTAATTTTCAGATCTCTAGATGACAAAACGGACGGTGCATCGCCAATCGCCTTCGCAAAACTATTAGCATGTAAAATTTTTACACTTCCAGACATTGAGCTGGGCGACACCGCTGGCGTGACGCGCCCGTGCCGTAGCGATTTTCGAGCGCGCAGACGAAGTCACATATATCATGTACCATGTGCCAGCAAGTAGATGCAGTAGGGAAATAAACGATGAAATTCCGACGGCCAGAGAAAGTCAATATCAAATCCGGAAAAGCAAGTGACGAAATGGTCATTTTTAGCCATAAGTCATAAAAAAGACAAAAAAACCTAATAGTGCCAATTTAAAAGATGCAGAGTTGAAGAAACACGGCAGCCGGGAGAGGAGCAGAAATGGAGTTTTTTGATTTTTGTGGCAGAGAATTTGCACTCCTTCTCTCTTAAATTTCTGGGAGATCCGACCGCCTACGGCCTTCTGTGGTGAAGGAGAAATGTTCACGCGACGTGCTACCAGACTCGGGGATCTGGAGTTTCTTCAAACCTCGGTTTAGGATTTTCTCCACTTCATGCTTTTATTCCCCATTTTTAAGCGGTTTTTCCATGCTGTCAATTGAGCTTCGCAAAAAGAAATGACGTCCAAAGCTCGGACCGTAATCGATTTGAATTTATTGAAACCTGCCGTTGTGTCAGCGGCTGTTACGGCTGTTGCGTTTTAATTCTAGAAAATTTACGACGAAACTACGTGACGATATTTAAAGCCGAACGGTCGCATGACTCCATCCCAAAACATGAGACCGAACTATGAATTTTTGAAGATAAATGAGCAGCCGATCGCCCAATGATTAGCTGCCTGGGGTATGATTAGTGTTATCTTGTGCATTAAATGTTTGCTTGGTATGCATCGGGTCGGGAATGGCTTGATTACGGTCTACTAAGTGTCCATGTTCTTGTGATTTTCCCAGAATAGTAAACGAGGTTTCACTATTCCTAAATAGTGTTCAAAATGTGAGTTATTTTTATAAAATATGTTGGTCGAAAGATTTAACAATCATCGCAAAGATCATTCAGCCCAAGCGAGCTAACTTCACAGGTATCAATTAATTTCATACAGACACGATCAGTTTAATCGCTGTTTGTAAATATATGCATGTTTATATATTTACATGTGAATTGGGGACTGGTATTGAACTGGCACACATGATTCCATATGCACTCGGAACATCCTGAGACCATATGAAAGGCAAATAAGCACGGTACTTAGCCTGTATGAAAATATTCAGAGGTAGTCTAAAATATTAAATGGTCTCTGAGGGTTGTCTAAACAGCAATTACTCCGAGGGTAGCCTTAAATCAAATAATAGCATCAACCGCCTGAGCGGCTCCATTTTGATATATATTATTATCGGAGGGTAGTCCAAATTCAAATAATATATCAACCGCGGAGCGGCCCGCTTTGATATATATTCACTTCCGAGGGTAGTCCACAACAATTAATATATATCAACTGGGCCTGAGCGCCCAATCGACATATATTCATTCTGAGGCCGTCCCACTAATAAATGATAATTTACATAGGCTGAAGTAGTGCAGAGTCGCGAAGATCGGGATCTAAGTTGACCGCGTAGACATTCAGACGATTCATTAATGCTTCGTTTAACAACATTGCACCAAGACTAGTAGTGAGTACCCATTTAAAGCATTCTCCCATCGAAGCTTTAGCTCAATTCGTCGTGGATCCCCTTCACAGTGCACAGAGCGACGGCGAGGCCATCCCCAGAAGATCGATTGTAAGAAAAAACGGACAAGCGGCTTTGGCTGAATGACATCATGCGTATTAATTTTCCCTAATTTTAATATATGTTGTATAAGAGTAAAACATTGAACTCTCAGAATCATTGAGTATATAGTTGAATTCATAAATAGCAGATGTGACATGCAGATCGCTAGGCCCAAGGTCAGATACTCATGTGACGATCTCAGATATATTTGAATATATTGACCGCTTGGGACAGTTTCACAGTGATTTTAATCGGCAGGTTCCTGCACAGCCGAGACTCGCTCGATTTAAAGTGGCGCCTGCACCGACCTCCACTTGTATTCGCGTTGCACAATCCGGACCGGTTCGGCGCCACATTGCGTAAATGGATATGGAGGAGAAAGACAAGTTGGCCAAGCAACAAAGACACTGATCGCAGAACTATTACCTTACTCAGCCCCAATTCCAAGAACCAAGCGGAGCACCACAAGCCTCCTCACCAGACTCTTGTTCACATTTACCACTACTGCTTAGCCGACATTATTTAAATCCTCACCCCAATTAATATCATCAATTAACATGAACTTAAATAAAGATAGCTACTTTGCTAATCAAATTAATGTTTATAGTTAACTTGAGCTAATCGTGGATTTAGTGCCTGGTCAATCTTGCTTTTTAAATGCAATTTTATCAATAGCTAAAAAAATGTGAAGCCACTTTTTGTTTGAAAGACTTTGATATATATATATATATATATATATATACCACAAAAAAGAAGCGATTTATGTCACATCATCCGGCCCCCGCTCTATAAAGTGTGGTAGGTCGCTTGTCATTCACTCTATAGTGGGGGCCCCACTTTTATAGTGGCTCCTTTTTGAAGAGACAAAATATTATATAGTATTTAGTAATTTATAACAATTAAATATAATAAAAATTTGGTTGTTAAATGTATTTTCAAAAAACTCACGTTAAATGCAATAAAGCTCTGGCAAAAGACTCCCACTTTAAATACAATAAAGGAAGCCTCACATGGGTCCTACTTCATTAACGACATGTCTTTCGCAAACTCCCTTCAAATCATTGACACATCGCATGCTGATGACTTCTTTTATTTTTGTTAAAAAGTTAAAACACTCTTTCAACATCTCGAGCTTCCGTTCAAAATATTAGGGTTTCTTCGAAAAAATTAGAGTTCTCCTTTGGCCGATAAAAACAAACAGACAAAATCTTCTTAATCGAGTCATAATACGTAAATTTATTATTTATTTCATTATTGATCTAATTTAAAGTTTGATCTTGAATTGATATCAATCGGTTATTAAGATATTAGAAAGTATTTGTCTCTGATATGAAAAAGAAAGAAGAAAAGAAAACTATGAGTTTTTACAATCTCAATGAGCTACTGACAAATTCCTTCTTGGGAGAATAGCAAGTAATGTTGACAAGGAAATATATGAGAAGGTTCAAGATGAAAAAGATATTAATGAACAGGGGGAGAATTTAGTAACAAAGAAGATTTGGATGATTGTGAACAAGAAATTTTGAAGAATGTAGAAAATAGAATGATAAAGATGACAATTTGGAGGAATTAGCAAATTGAACAACAAGATGATTTAGATACATGTTGTTCCTTGTTTTTAGACATTAAGGTATCCAAGAGAAATTGAAAATTATCACCAAAAATTTAAATATACATGTTGGTGAAAAGAGGTCCTTTTTAAAGTAAAAGTTTCATAATTTTCCTAAAGACTAAAATAAGATTTCTCTTTCTACACATTACACTCATTATTTATCAAATGGTGAGAAGACTATTAGAAAATTACTGTTTAATTAATTTCACTGATAAAAGATATTTTATTGTTGTGTTATTTGGGTTAAGAGAAAATACTTTTCAATTAGCTAAACGGGGCTAATCAATGACGAAAATACATCAGTTATAGTTCAAAAGTCATGAAACTAAGACTTGAGCTTACATGCAATTATGATAGAGGATTGAACTAAAATGATTACAAAAGAATTTGACAATTGATAAAGAGATTACAAGATCAAATCAACAAAAAGATAGAGAACATCGAGACAAGTTTTTGTGAGAATAGTCATATATTAGCTCATAAAGAATAATTCTAAGATTTCAGCAGAGCACCGAGAAAATTTATGAAGAAAATAATGAAATTTCTAGATAATCAAACAATGGTTTAGTTTGATCCATCATCGAAAGAACACTCCTGGGATTCGTGAAAGGAAATTCATTATCATTATCTTAGCCACAAAATTCAAAATGAATTTATACTATGTCGGCAAAGCAAATGAAAGACCGAGATACAGTGCTGTATAAGAGAAAATATTTTTCGGCTTATACTGATCGTGACACCATAAATAAGTCATGAAGAACAAATGTCTCTATAATACGAAGTGTGATGTCTCCGTGTCCGCTTAAGGTAGAAGAGTTCTTTTAGGATTTCTCGGAAGTGGAGGATACCAAAGACAAGGATTATTTGATGAATTAATAAATGCTTTAAGAACACTTGAACTTGATCTTGTGATTAAGAGGTCTAGGTTATGATAACGGTTCTAATATCAAAAAGAAAAGATAAAGCGCGACAAAAAAAGTATTAAGTAAATCCAAGTGAGCTTTCTACACATATGTGGTTGTCATAGTTCTAATCTTTCACTTTGTATACGCAAGAAATTCGTCTGAAGCAAATCTTTTTGAATTGTACACGCATATATATTGTTTTCATCTTTCTACAAAGCGATGGAAATACTTTAAAGATAATGTAAAAGGTTTAATTAAGCCACAATACGTACACGTTAGAAAGCCAGTTGAAATGTAAGCAGCAATAAGATTTCACCCCGTAACTTAAAGTCGCTTAACTTACTTGGTGGAAACAAGTGATGATCCTAAGACATCTGTGGATGCTAAAAGTTTATTGTCGATATCATGGATTTGAATTTTATTTGGCATGGTTATTTGGTACAATATTTTATCTCATTAATAAGAGTGGCAAATGTTGCAAAGTAAAGACATAGTTATTGATGTTGTTATTAGGCATTTGAAAGCACTTATTTCTTCTTTAGAGACCTATAGAGAACTGGATTTGAATCGATAAGATTATTACTAAAGAAATTAATTTATGAAAATTGAACCTACATTTTGTGAAAGCGTATTATTTATATAAAGAAGCAAATGATGAGAAAATGCTAAAGGGGAAGAGATTACATTCAAACAATAATCTTATAGAGCTGATTATTTCTTATATAGTTGATCAAGCTATTTCTTCACCAATATAGATTTGAACAATTTCGGTATATGAACATTTGATTTTTTATTTGATTTAAGGCTGTTAGACATCATAGAATACGATGATTGTTCGTCTCACAGATAAACTCTGAAAATTTCGAGACATCACTTAATTTCGATATCGATAGTGACGAAGTTATTTTCCAGCCAAAGATTATGAGAAAGTGCTTACCAAAGAGCACCAAAAGAGCAATCGCGTTAGACTATTTGAAAATGATGGATTCCTCGTTTTCCAAATGTATGGATTGCTTGGCTGTATCACTATCGACTATACGCTTGATGCCTCCTCAAAAGAAGTTTCTCAAAGTCGCTTAATCAACCAGGTTATCTGATCAACAATGTCACAAGAAAGATTAACGATTGGCTATACTGCCTATTGAAAAACATATGCTAGAACAAATTGATTTTAATAGTTTAATTATTGATTTTTATCTAAAAATGTTTGTAGAATAAACTTATTAAAGAATTTTTATGTAATGTTGAATATATTTGTTCAATAAAAATTTTATTTTAACTTATATATATTATATAATAGGCCCAAAAAAAATAGCCTGTACTCTTATAAAGTAAGTGCAATGCCCCGGTCACACTATTAGTCTTTTTTACTTGTGCTCCCACTTCAACTGACTGTAGCTAGAAGCTTCCTCTCCAAGGTCCATGGAGCATGAGCCCCTCAAGCACTATAGATATCAATCATTTGAAGAATCAATTTTAAAGAAACTTCAGAAGGTTTGAATGTTGCTTAAGGATGGTTGTACTTGGTGTTCTGATTTTCACAACGAATGCATTTACTGTCACTCAATAAACTTATTCTTAGTTCTATTTTTGAAATAAATTGTTGAATTTATCTAGGTACATTCTTTTAATTTGAAAAGCCGGATTGTGTTTTTACCTGCCTCAGAATAATTTAGTCTAGACTTTGTGCTTCTTTAGTTAGACATTGTATAGCATAGAAGGCCATTTCCTATAAAATTTCTTCCCAAAGCACAGTGAGGTTTTAACTTCCAGAGCAGTGAGATCTCTACTTTCCTAGTTGTCCATTGCTACATTTCTAGATTAATGTTAGATGTCTGGCTATTTGCTGCTTATAGTAATTCGGGTCCTATTTGGTATGTGTTTTCAAAAGTAGTTTTAAATTTTTTTTTTTTTGAAAACAGTGATCGTGATAATTTTGTAGAATAAATGTCTGTTTGAGTACTTGAATTAGTTTTTGAATTTTTAAATTGGAAAGATATCTTTCAATGTGTACATATTCTTTCAATGTGTAAAGAAAGATATTTGTGGAAACAAACAAAAAAAGAGGAACAAAAATGAAACGGCGCACACCAGATTTTGCATTTCCTTCAGCAAATCTTACAGATCTGACTTCTGAAGAGTATAAAATTATGAATTTTATGCATATGTCCCATTAATGCATTAAACCACCACGATTATAAGAAATGGTCACACAAAATACAACAACGCACGGAGCTTTAAATGCTAAATAACATCTCCGGATTTCCTCAACAAAATAGTATAGATCTGAAATTTCATTTCCACATATATTCTTAGACGGAAAGATAAACATGATCTGAAGAAACATCATAAAAATGATGGATCTAAGCAAAATAAAACAAAAATCTGATCGTATTAAGAATAATACCTGAATACCGTGCTCAGAGACAGTAAAGCTCCCAGCAGGCATTTCCCGACCTGAATACCGCCCGACCTCGGTACGTGGGATCGATATGCACTCTCTCATTTTCTCTGAGAAAACGGAAAAAAAAAAAGGCCGAGAATCGGAGAGAAAACAAAGAGCTAAGAAAGAAAGGCGTTTATCAAGATGCCTTCTTGTTCTACTCTTTGCGGATGGTTGATTTCAGCCCGATAAAGTAAATATTATAATCTTTAAATAAAATTTTGAGAATAATTTACATGAGTTGGAGTAAAATAAATAGGGAAAACTATGTATTGGTACATTTAAGACAAAAATAATTAATACCAAACATCAATAATCAAGAGCTATTCATCATGCCTTCAATAAAATAATCACCCTTAATTAAATATTATCACAACATATGATAAATACTATCACAATATACTACCGCTACTATCATAGCATAATAGTTATGATAATATCTACAATATATTATGATAATATTTACAATATGTTATGGTATATAACCAAAAAATAATTACTTTTTAAAACATGTGCTAAAACACTTATTTCTTATTCTTGATAATTGATTTCCCATTATTTTTGTATCAATATACTTTTCAAACAAATATATGCATTTAATAATGAAATTAAAATAAATGACTTTTTTAATAGTTTTGTAAAAAAGTTATTTTGAAACTATAATAGCCCTTTTCCTTGCTTTCTCTCTCCTTCATGCCATTGTTTGTTAGAGATGAAAGGTAATTTTTTTTGGTTACTTTAACCTAAAATCAACCATTGCATCATTTTCTTTCCCATATTTGGGATTTCTTTTTCAATAAAGTGCTTTCTATCCCATATATGAGTTTTCTTTCACAAAAGCCTGATTTCTTCCCGATAAATTGATTTCCAGGCTATTTTTATTTTTTCGTTACCGACCTATCATGTGACGTTGTCATCAACTGGTTGCGACTCGGTTTTGGTCTATCGCACTTGTTAAGTATGTAGTTGTGTTGTAACAACTTAACTCAATCATATAGATATCGGCCCGCTGTTCTGGTTTTTCCTCACGACTTTAAAAACGCATTTTCTGGCTGGTAAGAACCCATACTTATATAACAGAAACTTTCTCCCCCATCGAGATGGGATGTAGACATGTTGATGACCGTTAACTCTGTAGCTAACACTGCTCGAGGATAATGCTTCACCTACGTAACTGCTGGGACTAAACATGCTCATGGAAGATTTTGATCTGTGAATTTTGTGGCATTTAGCATTTTTTTATTATCAAATGTGTAGGCTTTGAGGCTAACCTAGATGGATGTTGTGTCATCCTATGTTTTTAGAATTTTTGATTATGTATTTATATCAATTGTATTAGTAACCTAAATCAATAAATTTATATAATTTTAAAAAAATAATAAATGATTTTTTTTTTGTTTATTTTAATAAACACTATTTATCCTTATTTGTGCATATTTGCAAGTATAAAAAATAATATATGTTTGTTTGTACATTTTGTTCAAAGTATGAAAAGAATTTTCAAAAACTGGTTTGTTTGTCAAATGGAATTTGAAAAAAAAAGAGATAAGTTCATATTTTAGTAAATTAATTAGTCATTTCTATTTCAAAAATTAATTATTCAGTTCTTTTTTTACTTATTTGTATTTTTCCCAAACATTTTTTATAAAATAATATATGTATATATATATATATATATATATATATATATATATATATATATATATATATATATTAGATAAGTAAATTTGACATTTAAAAATAAACAAATTTTATCTAATCATAGTCAACAATATAGACAAAAACTTAATTATTGGTTTTGAATTTAAGAAAGTGAGTAATTAATTCATTTTTAAAACTAAAAGTGATCTAATTTATAATTTATTTGTGCATATTTGCAAAAGTTTTTTTTTTCCTTGATATGAGGAAAATTTTGGATCATTTATAATTTATTGTTATAGGTCATGTTTTGACTGGCTAACTGGAAGATACACATGCATTCTGTACTTTCTATTTAAAAACAAATTTTATTTAATTCTTTTGTTAATTTTATGTTTTTTACAAATATTACTTATAAAAAGTAGAAAAAAATACATTATATCATATGACCGAAGATAGATGGATAAATAGGATATTTTCTAAATAAACAAATATTAGAGAAAAACCTGTGACGCTTTGAGAAAAAGAGATTTGAATTTTTGGTCTCACTTTTTTTTTTTTTCAAGAGGTCAACAATCAAAGACGGAATTTCTGTCTCAATTTCTGACTCTGATTTTAGATGGAAGTAAATCCGTCTCAATTTAGAGACGAAATATCCGTCTCTAATAAGAGACAGACTTATTTTGGTCTCTAATTTGAGACAGAAATCATTCATTCTCTAATTAATTTATAATTTTAAGGTTTTTAACACTACCGGTACTCTATTAATTTGAAAAAAAAAAGTTTCAGGATCATAATCCCGAAATTTTCACAAGCTTTCGAAATTAAAATCCTGGAAACATTTCACTTATTTAAGAAAAATTTTATATTTTACACATTTTAAGAATATTGCACTCATTATTTTTCGCCATTATATGCTCTACTTAAAAGGCGACTCAAGTTTTTTTGAGTTTAAAAACCGTTTAGAAACTAAGCTGAGTCAGCTTAATTATTTGTTTTATTTTAAAAGGGAAAACAAAGAAGAAAGAAAAACCCTGGGAATGTGACTCCTAATACAGTGTGTCCTGGGAAAACCAGCCAGGCCCTATGTCGTGTTATTTATCGCAGACGCATCGAAGGTGAAGACTCTCTAAGCTCTTAGTCCGGTCTTTACTAAACAAACTAAAAATATGGCTAATTAATCAACTACGAATAATAAGACATAAGCACAATAATACAAGACGCAAAGATACATATAAATAAATAATCTCAAGTAGTGCTTCTGATGAGAAAATCGGCAAGGGCCCCGACTTATGTTAGAAGCTTACTAATTTGGGAAACAATTTTAGTGTAATAACAAAATACAACCATTCACATTCAATTAAAAAATTGGTTATAAATCATATGTCAAATTATTTATAAAAATGATAGTATGGAATGTCGCCCCAATCGTCCATTTATACGTGTTATATAAATTAACTCCTCATAAGATTCAATTTTAGGAATTGTAGTGAATTAACATGTGTTTAAAATTTTTGAAGACCTGGCTTGAAATTGAAGTTTTGAAAATTGGAAGTTTGAAGTCGGAATTTGAAATTCGGTATTTTCTACTCAAATTTAGAAATTGGGAATTTTCAAAATTTAGTAGAATTAGGACAACTTAATTCTTTAAAATTGAGATTTGGAAATTTGAAATTGATTGCTTGAATTTTGTAAATTTGGAATTATAAATTTTAAAATTGGAAATTGGAAATTGTGGAACTTGGAATTTTGAAATTATGACACTTGATTTTTTGAAATTAGAATTTGTACTTGAAATTGAGACATTGAAAATTTGAAATTTGAGATTAGGAGGATTTGAATTTTAAAATTGAAAATTTGAATTTTAGAAAATGAGAAATTTGGAATTTGGACACTTAAAAATTGAGAAATGAAAATTTAGAACTTCATTTTTTTTTAATTTGGGGATTTTATTAAATGAAGGGTGGGTGATAGTTCATATATTAAGGAAAAATAAATTGAATTATTAAAAAGAAAATCAAATTTAATCAATTAATTTAAATGAATAAAAAGCAACAATATACTTACAAGGAAAAATAATAATAAGACTATAAATTAAACACTAATATAATATATATAAGGTACACAATTAATTAAAAAAGAATCATATAAGAAGAATAAAAAAGAAACTCAAGAAAAAAAAATACACAGACTGCATCTCTGACCGAGTAGCTTCTCGTCGAAATTGCCTCAAAAGCGGGGATCATCTCCCAAAATTGCCCTCGAGCCAAGATTTCCTCAAAGACAATCTTATTTTAAATCAAACCTTTAAACTTTGAGACCAACTAGGACCTCCCACTCAATGTAGGGGAAGACCCATAGTCTCCTTAAGAAAATAAACTTAATGAACTACCGGCTCAACATAAACCATGCCCAATTGGTTTCTCCAAAATTATTTAATTATAAATATTAGGGTCTCCCCATTTTTTTCGTGAGAGTCATGGTTTCTTTTTTTCCTCTTCATATATCAAGTGGGGAGAGGCCCCCTTTTATAGGAAAAGGGAGACCTCTCCTTGTTCATTTCCACGATTGCTTCCTACAAGGTATGAAATCCTAAGCTCTCCAAATTGGGGTCTACAAGAGTTCATCTTCGATAGAGTTCATGAATGTAACGAATACGAACAATGAAGTAAAACTATGTGAAAGTGAGCAAGTTTGAGATGAACCCCATCAAGAAAAAAAGAGACCCCAAAAGTGTCAAAGAGGGACACTAAAGCAAAGACAAGAGGCCTGGGGACAACTCAAGCGACAACAAAAACAAGATAACCTATAGTCCTCCCATGATATCGATCCAACCTCCATCTAAGAAGGTCCTCCAGCTAAAACCCCATATCAAATCAAACGAGCGCCGAAGCTCCGGGCCTCTCACGCATTAAGTACTAGAATGGTCATGTGTACTGTATAGCGATCAACACCCGCCATGGAGAAACTCATGAGCTAGCAAGCTGAGAGAAAAAATGACAACCAAACAAACTATGTGATCAAAAGTAAAAGGGATGATAATCGATCATGAATATCGTAATATATATATCTCTCATAAAGATGAACTGAGAGTCCAACTATGGTGAAGTCATCGTCCGGGCCCGAAACGAGGAACATTGCAGGGCAAAGCCTAAACGCCTTTATTCAAGATGTATAAGGTAAATACGAAGTCTGAACGTTTGATATGCAGAAGATGAAGTTTGAAAGTCTAACAGTGGTGCTAGAAAATGTGATACAGATGAAGTCTGAACATTTGATCCATATAAAGGCGAAGTCTGAACACCTAATATGCAAGCGAAGTTCGAAGTTCAATCGTGGTGGTTATAAATGATACTACGAAGTCCGGAACTTCGATCCATATAAAGATAAAGTCTCAACACCGATATGCGTGTAAGAGGGAAGTTCAACGTTCGACCGTCAGGTTAGTAAAATGTGGATTCATGCGAAGTTTGAACATTCGATTCATATAAAGGCTGTCTAAACGCTGATATGCGTAAGATGAAGTTCGAACGCCAATTTATAGCAGCAAGCGGTGAGTACAACAGTTAACGATCAACCATATGGTGCGCGTCGAACGCCTGACACCAGCACGGTCAACGTCTGGCTGTGAAGAAGCGGCGACAAATGAGTTCCGAACGACATCCAGACAGCGCGGTGTCCCGAATCGCTGATGGCGTAAGACCGGTTCGAACGCCCGATCACTGCCAGTGGAATGCGACGCGTATGGAAGCTGAGCGATCGATCCGATAGCGGCGTTCGAACGCGATATGCAAAGATGGAGTCCAACGCCTATCCGCGTTAAAATGCGATGATGAGCGTCCTCAAATGATTTAGTTCCAGTAAAGGCGGTCTGAATGCTGAGGCGGTGAAGATGAAGTCTAAAAAGTTCAATCAGGGTACAGCAAATGTGACATAAGAAGTCCCAACATCATCCAGGTAAAAAGGGTCCGAATTAATTTATGGGAGAAGACAAGTCCGAATGTCCACTAAAGAAAAGGGGATACGTGATGAAGTATGAACATCTGATCCATATAGTGACTGTCCAATGCCTTAATATAAGAGAACTAACAGATAAAAGCAAGAAGCAAATGCAGGCGGATGAAGTCCGAATATCTTATCCATGAAAGAACAATGCCTAATATGCGTAAGACCAAGCCGAACGCCCCAATGCGCGTAAGTTGCGCCGTGATACGATGAAAGAACGACTCATCCATATAAAGATCGTTCAAACCCACCGAAGGCGTGCGTTATAAGTCTGAACGTCATCCGCCAACATAAGAAGAAATGCTGAAGGCGTACGGTATAGAAGATCATCTAGATATGAAGCCATAAGAACTAATATGGTGCAAGGACAAGTCTTAACTGTCATAGAAGAAGAATAGGTAGAGAGATTGAAGTTGAGGGCAGGTCTAGTATGTAAGATCCAATAGAACACAGATGAACCCCAAACGTCATAATAATGGCTCATAACTGGTTAAAGATCCAGTTTTATCAAACTAACTCTAAACTGAAAAGAGGTGCGGAGGTGTCCCTAAAGTAGAGATCATCAAAATATGATGAAATCCCAAAATTTCATAAATATTGACTCATCCTCTCATGAATAATCGATGCAATAACCAAATCCAAAATTCCTGGTACTGACTCAAGAGAGATTTGTGCCAAAGAAAAGTAATTGAGGCTATCCACTGAGAGATAGAAAGAAACCCTAACATCAGGAACATGGCTGACATCAGGTAAGAACTGATCAATAAATAAACACATCCAAATGATTCCACGAGAGGGAGGTCCCTGATTACATGTGCTTGGTGAATCCACCAAATTCCTAAAATCCTCCATGTATGACCCCGGCCATCGGAATCAAGAACCAGAGATGGATCCCCAACGCTAGCAAGGCATCTCCTAGAAAAACACACATGAAGGGTCCTAGACATCGACCAAGTCTCAACACTATCAAAGGGATGCCTGCCTAAAAAACTATTTAAATCCCATGGTCTCTGTGGTCAAGACAATGATCTGAATAGGCTTTAGGTGATAAGGAAAATGAAACAGAACTGAAAGCTCAAATTGACCATGATCTGTCCTTCATGCCCTCAGTGAATGCCATATGATGGTGAAGTCTTATGAGCTATGTGACACAAGAAACACCCAATGAAGTGTTACTTATTAATGATGGATTAGAAAAGTGTAAATATGTGGTGAGATAGGTAAGAGGAAAAGATGTGAGGAACATCAAACTCAAAAATCAGCTCAAACACATGAGGGCGGCTTAAGATGAAATGAGAGGCAAGAAGCCTTAGAAAAGATGAATAACAGTATGAAAAACCATGACATAGTTATAACTTCACTAAATCACCATGCAGAAGATACATGTCGCTGAAGAATGAATAGTTTGAATATGACACGACTCTGGTCCCCAGAGAGATCCAACCCATCCCATGATACCATTACAAATCTCAGTGAAGTGAATGATATTTAGAGAGATCGGAAACCATTAATGAACTCCATGGCACATATATAATTAAAGACAATGATCCTCATAAACTAATAATGAACTAAGAAGACTTATATTAATTGAGATGAGGATATGATTAAGGGTGATATATATATATATATATATATATGAGATATATAGTATGGTAGTATACAGAAAGATATATACTTTTTTTTCTTTCTTTTTTTTTTCTTGTTGTTTTTTTTATATTTTTTGGTTTTTTAGTTTTTTAGTTTTAGCTTTTTTTTTTTTCAATAGAAGATCAAAATTAAACCATAGTGAGACAAACCAAATATGCATAATAGTGAACATATCTCCAAGTCAAGGTAACAAGAAAACCCAATGAAATGACATGGTTCTCTCAAAACCTTAAAAGTCTCCTAATAAATGGATGAATGATATGAATGACACAGATAACCCACAAGAAATGAATGAGATAACCATCAAGGGTAATTGAGACTCAGGTCGGGATAGAATAGAGTGTGAAAGAGAAAACTACAGTTAACTCTTAAGGTGGGAAGTGATTTATGGAATAAGAGAAAGAACATACTCATGTCCATAACCCAAGATCCCTGAAACTGATGTGACCATGACATCAGCCTCCTGTCCGTGTGGTGAAAGGTAAGGTGGTTATGGTGGAAAAAGAAGAGCCAAATGAGTTTGAGGCTCAAATGGGCTAGCAACAAGAAAAAGTCAGAGTAACAAAAGAGGTGTGTATATTGAACCTGAATGATGGCCACCTGAAGGATTAACGCGTCCGAAACGAAACTTTTTCAAGATCCACACTATCGCCTCAGAACTGGTTTCATCAAGCCCACTTCAACTATGATGTGCCTTCCTTTCTCCAACAACTTTCATGAATGGTAGGCTCTACTTCCACTGGTCTAACTTCCTCTAGGGTCAAAGATCAACTTTGAGACTTTAAACCAAATCGCCATCAGAATAATAGGTTGACCACTGAAAGAAACATTTTCCTGGTAAGCCCTAATATAAAGGTCAACAACCTCACCCCTTCCTCTGAGATAACAGCAGCTTCATCAAGTCGTGACGGAACCCACTCATTCCTAAATTCCCATTGCCAGCGGTCTCAAGATCCCAATTTCATCCCTGTAATCTCAAACCTGCCAATGGAGGTGCGGCCCTCGTGAGAAGGTATGAGGTGCATGTCACTGAAGGACCAGAAAGGAAGCTTCTTACCGCCCAGTAAAAGTCTAATCATCTGGCTGGACCTCGAATATCACTACGCCTTACTGACTTTGTTTTTTTCCACAATTTGACACGCAGATTAACCAGACGATGCCATATCTCTCGTAATAAAGTGTATTACACAACTTTCACTCCCAACAAGATCTCATCTGATATCAACTATGTTGAGGAAACTGCCACATTTGTTGAGTAATGTGGAGATCCAGAAGATAATCACTCAATGATTTATTTTGCAGCAAGAAGGGCTCAATCACTTATGAAACAATCACGATGATCTGAATGAACTGATGACCTCAATGAAGACTCACAAATTTTCCTTGTAATAATGATTCATGCTCCAACCAGTAAATATTGATATGAGGCCCAATGACAACTGATTTAAGATCCAAAGGACTTCACAGATCCAGACTGCACATCCAACAACTGAACTAATCATCTTCTATAACTGTGGTACCACTTATCTTCATAATCTTATGTTTGAATGAAGATATCCTCCACTGTGGGAAGGTCACAAAACTTATGAATTTCTGCATTTGCCCATTAATAATTCCTAATCTAAGATAATAATGAACACCACCGGGGCCAGAATACTGATATAAGTGGTCTTCCATGATCAAAGTAGACCATCACTCTCAAAGCCTCTGGTTCTCGTCGTCACACCGGGCAATGTGTCATATCAAGAAATCGATAATACTATGACATGATGTACTCATCATCAAACCCCTAATTCGTCAATTAATTAATAATAATAACAGAACACTTCCATTTAACAAAGAGTAAAGAACACCTTCTGAATACACTCATAGTTTAAAGCACTATAAGATCACTAATCATTCTACGTTTGTAGGTGAGGTAATTTCAGTCATAAACCTCCACTTATAACCCAATAGGCACGATATGGCCTGTTTCATCTCAGCTCCTCAATCACCTGATTCTGTTAACATTGTATTAGAACCACCAATATTCCATCCAACTCAAGCTCGGCAATAATCAAGGATAAGTACGTTCCAGCATTCTAATATGTTGCTGTGCGTGATGAACATCCACAAAGCATGCAACGAATCACCTCGTGCGATACAGATCACGGTGAAATAAAAAAGAACAATCTATCCCATATCTAGAGTTTAAGATTCGCACCAACAAAGGCACGCACTGAAGACAAACTAGTCACCTACCACTTCCATCCAAAATCATCATCAACGCTCTATTGTCGGTAACCTGGTAAGGCCAAGTGATCTCTTAACACACTCCCTTTTATAGAATTTTGAGTGACATACTGAATATCAAACTCTGTCAAAAGTACAAGCCATCTCATAAGTCTGCTCGTCAAAACCGGTATGTCAAAAAGATATCTCAAAGGATCGAACGGTAAACGCGCCACCCGAATACTTGTCATGTAATGTCTCACCTCCGAAAGGGCCCAAACCAAAGCAAGGTAAGCACTCAATCATAATGTACCTTCGCCCCATACTTCTAACATCCTCTTTACTTAGACAATAGATAGCTTGCTCCTCGCTCGAATCTAAGTCGCCAGTATGCACCCCAAAACGAAGACCGAAACTGACAAATATAACAAGAGAGGTTGTCCAGGCATGGGAGGTACCAAAACAGGAGGGGAAACAAAATACTCTAATCAGCCTCAACCACGGGTAATCGATCATCCCAAACTCCAGGTTGTTTTTCCGAAGTCTAAGATGTTCCTGGCATTCAGCTACCAATAATAAACCTACTAATTTATTGCAACCTACCTAAGAAACCCCGATCTCGCTCCTGCCTATGGTGTGGGAGATGATGTCAGATAGCTCGATCTTATCAGATTTGCCTCAATACCTCTCACTAATCACGCAGCTCAAGAGCTTCCTAGTCACCCAAAAGTGCACTTCTCGATTCAGCCTCAATCTAGCATCTATCCTTTCAGAAAGCGTTCTAGAGCTCTGATCTCGCCTCTATCACTGACTCAATCATTTCATCTACATAGACCTTAATGTACTCATCATGTCATGAAACAAATAGTAGTCGCTGATAAAAATTCAAGGTTTCTTCACTTCTTAAACTGTAGATATCTTTATGGGGGCTCAAAGAGGTTCTTCACTCGCTGATGAAAATGTCTTCCCTCGTCCCTGGAGCCATCATAATCGATTATAACCGTAGGAACGATCCATAAAAGATAACATCGCTTTCTCGCAAGACTACCCAACCAAAGATGTCAATACGCTGGAGCATAAAATCATCCTGGCTAGCCTTGTCG
Source organism: Tetrastigma voinierianum (assembly GCA_016808115.1). NCBI lineage: Eukaryota > Viridiplantae > Streptophyta > Magnoliopsida > Vitales > Vitaceae > Tetrastigma > Tetrastigma voinierianum. The sequence continues at coordinate 419,544 of JAEQBH010003801.1, forward strand.
AGATTTCTGCAAGTCCACTATTGTAACTCGAATCTCGCCATCTTTGTAAATAAAGGACGACATTAGCCAAACCACTCTGGTACCGAACCATTGATATGAACACCAAGTTGCTTTTAATTCTCCTCCCACTCAAATCTACCAGGTGGACCACCTCACTCTTGCCAACCTATTCAGCATGTGGCACAAGTATGGGATGATGTTTAACTATAAAAGGGTTTCGAGGCCCCATGTCCCCAAGACCACTAAACATCCACAGATATGAGTAACTCGAAAGAAACTATCCTCTAATCATAGACAAGGGCACCATCCTCATTTTAGGTCGGTCCGGCCAGATCAAGGTCAACTATCCTTCAATAGTCACCAAAGGAGGTGAAACTGGCCATCAAGAAAGCTTAAGGATCGAGTCGATACGGAAGCAATTTAATGTAAATAGGCCGCAGCGTTCATCATCAATATCACGGTAATCATGATGGTGAAACGTAGGCACATGCATCAATATCATCAATAAAGAGATAGGTGAATACTGGAAAGGTCAACCGGCGAGATAAAGTACATCATCTGAACGCGAGAGACAACCTTAACAACGACAGCATGAAAGTGTCGGGTCCATAGCATCGACTCTCCCACAACATGTCCAGAACACGTGAGATGTACATCAACAATAACGATCACCCCAGAATCACATCATCATCCGGAGCAAGAGGAGATCTCATCATCTCTCAAAGCAAAGCACACTAAAATAACTAAGTGCAAAATCCGTCGTGGGGCCGACTAATAACCATCCCGAGGCTCATCATAATCAAGCCGACGACATAACCCCATCACTTCATAATCGCCATTCCCATCAGAAAGCACATAGCGAAAGCACACTAGACCTGTGTGGAAGGAGGAGCGATCATGTAGAAGTAAAGAGCTCCACCACACAACCTATTTAAACAAACTGATAGCTCAACATGCTGGGATATCGCAGGCCTACTGAACCCAATCCACCAGGATGCAATATCACCAAGCCCACAAATAAGCCGCTAACTCAACCATGACTAGAGGACAGTCAAATGGAATGTGATGAAGCTGGTGATCCGACTCTCCCTAGCGCAACTATTCCATGCACAAAATCGCCTATGGGTACAAATCCTAAAACCAAAGGGTGGGTCGTAACCAAACTGCGGATAAATTCGCCACGGCCATGTTGAAGACGCCTGAACCTAAATCGTACAATACAGGCCTCCATTTGAACCAAAACGAATCGCGTCGCTATGTCGATCAAATGATATGGTACTTTAACCCTAACAAATCCCTCGCTCCACGGGTTCAGATCTCATCAAAAGAGAATCCTGGCCATATAGCAAATCATCACCCCATGGCTAATTCCCGCACGGCCTGTGTTTCGGGAAATAAAATTTCAGATTAAATATGATCACTGACTATCATGAATGAACCACCTTCAAATGAAGGAAGATGGATACACTCCACTTAACCATAATGCCACGAGTAGTTGGGGCGACACGGATCTCAAAATCTCAACATAACTCGAAAATGATCGCCCAATCACGTACTGAGTTTGAGAATGAACACCACCAGTACTGGGTTTATAAGCTTCACCGTCTGATGGCTCAAACCAGTGGTTCATCCAGATAATCGGCAGTGGGCGGCGGCGCGCTGCAGGATCCTACTGGTTCAGACATATGAAACATCATTGACCTAAACAACTAACTCGATATTTGCAAAAATCGGATATCCAACCCTTCGAGGTGTCATCTCTCGCAGAAAGCAATGCAATCAGCTCAACAACGGAAGATATGACGCCCTCTTCGAGATGCGGTCGTGCCAACTCGGTCTTGATCAGTCAACAAAGCCTTCACTGTAGAGAGTTAACAAACTCCAAATAGAGATGAAATGTAGTCATTGGCTGATTTCTATTATCCTCTCTCATTGTCTCAGCCGGTAAGACGTGGATTCGCAAGCCGAGATGGAACCGAGGTCAGCCGTCTCACCATCGCACTTCATAACATACTGACTTAGCATCAACTGCCCCTTGGTGTGGAGTCAAAATAAAGATTTGCCACCGGCGCCGCGCAAAGTCACCTGGCCGGCGGTGATCAACCCGTAGGAATGTCTGAAAATAAACCGGCTACGTGAGAGCGAGGTCCGCTGCTCGAAACACCATGAACCCTAATACCCGCCATAACCATCATTAACAAACATGGTTCTCACTTCTGATCATCCATGATAAACATATGATATAATCTCTGACTAATGAAAATCTGACTGAATGAAGACGCAGAGAAGCACATGCGTATGTCAAAGGGGTTAGAACTAATGCTACTATCCTAACCGCACAACTCTGGTCAATCAAGTCCTAAACAAATATATCTCTTCAAAGCAAAGGCACCTGACCGTAGTATGTCCAGTATTCTCATGATAAGACAATGCAGGTCCATTCAAACGTGAGGGTGAACAACCTTCAGTAATGGCCTCAATTCTAATGGACTAAGCAATCCAAACAAATATCAATGTTCTGTAGCATCTCACCAGCAGCGCAAGCCTACGTAGTGTCCTGAGTTTAGGTCGTAGAGAACCGGGCACTGGGTTACATTGTTAAACATGTATCTTCACAACCCGTGCAGGGTAACTGGTGGTGGAGTATATGGAGTCGGGTAACCTAAGCTACCGAGGTGGTATGGAAGGTCGATGATCACCTAACCCTTTGGGCGAAAGTCCTGCGCGTCGCTGGGATAGATGCAGATTGGTCCAGCCCCATGTCTAAAGGAAATGATGGCTCCTACCTCCCCTAGTCTATATGATCTAGATGGCTTCTTCCCCTTACTATCAGAAAAGAAAGAATCTGACCATAAACCACGCGCCATACCATCGTTGATACCATCTGAATGCCTTCACAAGCTCTATAATCCAGGAATCTTGACGCCTTACAAGACGCCCAGCGAATCTGCTGTAACCTCTACACTGGTTAATTTGCTTCTCCATGGTATCACCACACTATAATTTTCCACCGGAGACGAAGATGAAATTAGCCTTCATGACATCCCTTCTTATAGTTTCAAGCTTCCAGCCACATCTATGACAAGGTCGGAAGAGAATCGGTTTACAAACTCATGGGCAAGATCCTCCTAAGTCTTACTCCGTATACATCCAAGGTGGCAAACTGGTCTGATGCCATCGCCGGCGCGATGGGGCACAACAGATCGACCCCAGCTCATCCAAACCCATGCCCCTCATCAACGGACTATATATCCTCAAATGAGTACTTGGACATCCTCGCCAGATACCGCTTCTCCATGTCGCATCCAAATTTAGTACAAATGGGTCATATAAATTTATATCAACTTATTCCATTACATCCATACCTTCTCGCAACCTCATCGTCGGGCACGGTTACTTCAGAAAAGCGATCATCGGCACCAATACCAACTAACAGTCGCATGTGGGTCGGGATCACCGCACTGATCACAACAGAGCGCCGAGATAAGCTGGCGCCATCCGAGCATCGATGGAGAGGGAGGTGAGGTGGTGTCCCCATGTCAAATCAGTATCTTCCGTCGTGCCATGGGGCTCACGTTTATCAACTGACTGGGCGTCATAATCAGACCCGGAGCGCAAAGAATACAGAATAATCTCGCCAATGACTGCATGCAGATCCATTCATCTGACTCATAAATTTAATAAGATAATTCTCTAACCCACAAAGATGGTCCTAAATTATGTCGGGCGAATCTAGCAAACAAGAATAGCCGGATCAGTATTGAACCGCGAATGCCATTATAATGAACTAAGCAATCCATCACTATGCACAAATTGCCCTAATCGGGCTCAATACCCGATCAATCAGATACCTTAGAGAGGAAACCAAAATAGAGTGAACTGATCCATATATCATGACAAAAACCGCCCCGAAGGCTCATGATGCACCCACGTGTAGAATGGAGTCCTAATCGTGAGGATCTAAACTCAACCTAGCGTCAATGGGTGGTCGAAAAGACAAGGGGCAGGTAGTCTTTTAAAGGGGTCCCAGCAGGAGCGATTATACCTCTAGTGCACACAACCTCCACGCGCCTCAAGAGACTGCCTTCCATGGCAGTGGTCATCAACCCACACACATGCACTCCTCGACATCCTTCGGGGGGCACCCATGGTAAAGGCTCTACTTACCTCAACACCTTGAATAAACTAAGTGTATAGTGAACGGTGGGTGGTCCGAAAAAACCTAAATGACATCTGGGCAAACTAGAAAAGGCACGCTGGTCACAAAAGTATCCTAAAATCTAGCCAGCTATACAAGTCTTCAAGATCTGACCAAAGATCAATATGCTACCACCTCCAAATGCTCAAAACATGGATGATAGGTGTCTATCACTAGACTCCTACTCCTAGTCACTAGCTCACAAAAGCAAGCAAGGAGCAACAAGTCCTGAACCCGCAAACACAAAACCAAGAGACAATATGCAAAGTCACTCGAGACTAGAGGTTCGAGATAAGGATACATGTGCACCCTACATAGACATGCGATAAGCAACCGCGGTAGTCATGCAAATGCATACCATGCAAATCACTAGATATCATCCATATCTGTATATTACAATTCTAAGTAAGAGTGATAAGATGAACATGATGTGTATATAATAAACAATGAGAAACAATAAGTGACATAATAAGATGAACATAAGAATTGACCATGAAGTCAAACTAACCAATACTAATGATACAACAATTAGACATATGAAAGATACAATTCACTTAGTCAAAATTCTCAATGTGCTATACATAAAAAGCACACAAAAAGAGCAATCTATCAATCAACCAATCAACCTACATTTTCTAATTGTATTCAAGCTTAACCCCATCATTCCCAGCTGAGTCGCCATTTGTGGACCCCATTTTGGGCTATTATGCGTCCCACTTAAAAAGAGATACTGCTTTTTTTTTTTGAAAAACCGCTTGAAAACGGTTCGAGCTCACCTATTTTTGGTTCATTTAAAAGGGAAACAAAATAAGAAAGAAAAACTAAATGTGACTCCTCGAGGCAAAGCAAACTGGAAAACCAGTCTAGGTCCGTGGTGGTCGCCATTTATCGAAGGTATAATGGAAGTTAGAAGAAATCTGGCCCCTAAAGCCGCTCCCTAATAAACAAACTACAGTAAATTTATCTTTGAATTAATCAATCTAATGAATATCAAGATACAAATAATAATACAAAAGCACATATAATAAATAATCGCTAAAGCTTCCGATGAGAAAATGTGTCTAAGGACGCATGTTGGGACAAGCTACTAATCGAGATAAATGTTAGTGCATTAATTCATAAAATATTCGTATATCCAATTAAAAAAATCACATGCGTAAACTATGTCAAATTATTTATTAAAATGATACATGGAATGTCGCCCCACCTGCCGAGTATTTATATTGGCACAAATTGACTCCCAAAGATTCAATTCTTCTTATAGAATTGCAGAATCAAGTCAATGTTTGAAATTTTTGAAGACTCCGGTTTAATTGAAGTTTTAAAATTTCGAAGTTTGGTTGAAATTAAAATTTGATTTTTTGTAATTTTTAAAATTTAATCGTGAATCTTCAAAATTCTAAGACTAGACAACCGAATCTTTGAAAATTGAGATTTGGAAATTTGAAATTGATTATGTTTAATTTTGTAAATTTGAAATTACAAACTTTTTAAATGGAAATTGTGGAACTCTTGAATCTTTGAAATTATGATACTTGATTTTAAATTAGGAATTTGTACCTTTGAAATTGAGACATTGAAAATTTGAAATTTGAGATTTGGAGGACTTGAATTTTAAAATTGAAAATTTGAATTTTTAGAAAATGAGAAACAACACCCTGAATTTGAATTGAGACTTAAAAAATGTAGAAATGAAAATTTAAACTTGAAATTTTAATTTGGGAATTTTATTAAATGGTATGTAAGTGATAATCTATGTTAAGGAAAAAAATAAATTGAATTATTAAAAAAAAGAAAAAAGAAAGAAATCACAAATCCAATTTGAATACAGAATAAAAACAAAAGCAAATAATATACTTACAAGGAAAATAAAAATTATAAGACTATGTTAAATGACTAATATGTAATATATATACAAGATGTTAATTAAAAAATAACTATATAAAAGAAGAATAAAAAGAAAGCTAAGAAAAATTACGGTATTGGTAGTCTTCCGGACCGAGTCTCCTCTCGTCAAATTGAAGCCTCAAAAGCCGGATTGTCTCCCAAAATTGCCTCCCTCGAGCTACATTTCCAAGGCACCATTTTAAATCAAACCTTAAACTTCGAGATCAATCTGCACCTCCCACTTTAATGTGGGGAAGACCTATGGTCTCCTTAAAAATAAACTTAAGGAACTAATACAATCTAAATTATATAAACTCATGCCTTAATTTATCTCCAAAAAATATTTAACATGCTGCCAGGTTCCCACTTTTGACGGGAGCAAAACCCATGGTTTCTTTTTTTTTTTCCTCCTCCCAATCAAGAGGGAGAGACCCCTTTTTATAGGGAAAGGGAGACCTCTCTCCCTGGTCTACTTCCAATGTGGGATTGCCTCTCATAAAGGAAATAAATTCTGTGTTCCTCTCAAATTGGAGAGGTCAATAAGAGCTTTTGACATTATTCTTAAAAAATCCCAAGAAAAGCGAAGTCCACCAATAGTAAAATGAAATGATGGGCCCCTTTAAAAGGGGGAATTTTGGTGATGATGCTCTGCATTTTAGTTACACTTGGAGTGCTGAAAAATAAGATATTTTCCTTATGTTTTTGTACTAGTCAAGTAGATATTGTGTTTCTGATTAAATCTATGAGAATTCTTTATGTAGACTCTATCTACCACTTTATTTATAGACTAAGCCTATAAAAATAGGCCATGTCAGCTAATAATATTCCAGATGTGAATTTGTGTTGTATGATTAAGTTAAAAAAAAAAACGCCTCTTTTTCTTTTACTCAAACACACAAATCTAACCTATCTCTTAAAATGAAAATAGAATTTGTTGCAATCTCTAATTTTATGGAATAAAATTTTGCTAGTGATTTTTTATGAGTACTTTTTATCTACTTTTCTCATCAGCAACTTGACGCATAAATTTCTCATCTATCTTCAATTTAATTTGTTGCTTTTCAGTTCAAAGAAAGCTTTTCATTCTCTCTCCTTCTAATATGTTTTTGGTGAGATTGCAGGATTTGTAGACATAAGTATATGATACCCAAATGAAATAAAGACTTGAGCTGCAGATTTTGAAACAGCTTATGTGTACCAAACTGATATATTTTTGATTAGGTTGATTTTTAGATGCGGAAGTAGTAAATTTAAGGCATTTTGTCAATAGACCGTTCATCATTTATAATAGCCAATTAAAGAGGCTAAACTGAGAAATTGAGCTTCATCTTAATGTCATTGTAAATTTTAATAATTCAAGGTAAAGAAAAAGAAGAGGAAGATGGTAGAAGATAAAAGCCAATGTATAGCCTCAATTTCAGAAATTCAAGAGGGTTTTTAAATTGACGAATGACTCAAAAGATGTAGTGCATTTAACTGATATGACATATTTTCTTATGTTTATTCTCATGAAATAATTTTGGTAGACAAAGTCCATCTCTATGAAAATGAGTTAAAATGCCTTGCAAAATGTCACTAGTGGTTGTTGTTGTTGTTGTTGTTTGTGGTTAAGTGTCATTAGCTCTTCCAAACAAATTTTTGGATTTCACTAATGAGGAATGAATTAATTATAGGATGAGTGAATTTTGGCTACTGTTGTTGGAAGTAAATAATTTTAGATTAAAAGAACCAAAAGAAAATTGTCATGTAGGATTTGATGAATTAAAAAATCAAGGGGAGGAAAAGCCTAAAAAAATATACCTCCCTCACCCCAACCTTCGTCTCGACCCGTCGGAAGATCTGTATTAGGTTGGCACCTGTGAGCCTCGGAGGAGCCTCTTCTCCTCCTTTTGGGGCAGGTGTAGATGCCTCCAAAATTTGGACTCACAATAATCTATCTATCTTCCTTCCTCTCCTAAAAATCTCCCTTCAAATTAAGACTCTCTTTGTTGGAAACCTTCCCCCTAATTAGCCGCCTATCTTTGGAATTCGTAGGATCTTCAAAATGGCCTGGTACTGTGCTCCTCCTAGAAAGCCTAGTAAATCTAGTGAGAGATTTATAAGTTTTTCAAATGAAGTTGATGAAAGAATGATCATTAAAATGATTAATATAGGTCCCAATCCTCCTCCTTCTGATCTGGTCAGAGAAAGGCCAGCAATATGCCAAAAGTAGTCAAAAAGGACTAGGGGAGATTTGTAAGAATTTCTTAATGTGGGCTATATGAATTGAAATTAACTGAATTAGTTTGGTCTAATAAAGGTGAGATATACTAATTTTAATCGCCCATATGGGTCAAGCAGTGTAATAGTACGGGGCCCGACTAGCAATGAGAGAGAGGCTCGGTCAAGACTCTATGTGTGCTCAAGTCTCCCTAACTCCTAAATGGATATTACTTTGACTCACATCCAGACCAGAGAAAACTCTCCTCCTCGTGAGTGGCAACTTCCCGGCCAGGCTTGTTTTAACATCGAAGGGATGGTGGGAGGGAAAGACTTAGGTTCGTGTTCATGATCGCCGCTTAATCTACAGAAAGCATGATGGATTCCAAATCAGTGCCAATCACCCTCTCTCCGTTATTGTGCCGGCTTTCTAACTATGGTGATCTCAAAGGGCGTTGGCGTTCGTGGCCTACATCTGGTATCAGAGCCTACCATAGTTTGTAGAATCAAACATGGGGATTAGCTCTGTTCCTGGTCAAATTTTTAACAGATGAGTTAAATTTTATTACATATTTGAATCTACTCACGACGGTAGGGCTGATGGGTGGCACGTCACGGAGGAGGCCTGACGCTACCACCACGCTACCACGGCAATAGGCGCGACGGCGGGTAATCTGCCACGCGCCACACACGTTCTGGAATCCCATGGTCTCCCGAATGCCAGAAGATTTGACACGCTGCTGCCACGCCAGCTATCAGTGAGCCCGATCCGCCTGACCGGGATTTTCACCCAACCCATTATTATTTTCATAATGCCTTTTCATTAAGGTAATTAATTAATTACTATTTGAATTATCATTATTATTTTCATAACGCCTTTCATTAAGGTAAATTAATTCACTACTATTTGAATTACTGTATTGTCATTATTTTCATAACGCTCTTTCTATTAAGGTAATTAATTAACATTTCTTTGAATTGTCTATTAATGAATTGAACAAGATAATTAGTACGACATGTAATGAAAGATATGCTACGCCTCGTTTTTTCCAGCTCCTGCATTATATATATAGTGAATGTGATATATAAAATTTTATATCCCTGGTATATGAGATTTTCATGATCAATCAACGCCACTCACCAGCTGAAACACTCGACCGGGCCTGAGAAACACGGGCCTGGCGTTGGCGGTGGGCGTCTCCTCGTTTTATCATATGCAGGACTGGCACCCCCAAAGGAGGTGATCTCTGCGGTTAGTTCATGGAGGGGCAGCATGTATAGCGTGCTCGGTGAAACGATCGATCTTGAAGTGGTTCATCAAATTGCAAAAGGTGGTGATTTCACGAAAGATTAGAATATGTTCCTAATGGTCACGCCATGGAGTGTACAACCGCATGTCATATTTCACCAAAGGTGATTATGATGATGTATGTAATTCAGGAGCAAGTATTCAAGCATGATGCCGATCAGATTGTTTAGTTTTTACTTTCCAACACTCTTCTCAATGAACAATCCCATTCAATCGAGGTCCTTATCGATTTCCTGAAACCTAAGAAATGGTTATAATTTCGCCTAACGGAGCCGACTGGAGGTTCACATTGCTCTTACAAGATGGGTACTTAGCGTATGATCACGCCAACATTGGAAGCTCTAGGAAACTAATTGAGCCACCGAAAGAGCAACAGGATCTGGTTTATCACAACTGAAGAAATCCATTCAAGAACACCAAGTGGTTTGCACAAACGACTCAGATCGCTAAGGAAATGAGATGGTTCTTTAGAGCTGTGTCCGTATTTCATCTTAATGCCGAGATTTGGTGCCACTCTTCAAAAGCTCAATATAAAGTATGATGAAATCGGGTTAGAGATTATGTCCTTAGGATTTAGACCCCAAACACAAGCTTCAAGCTCTTAATACTGCTCACCCCGATGTCAGATCAGGCATCAAAGCCCCAATGAAGATCCTCCACCACTGGGATTAAAGATACACCATAATTCAAAAGACAGAGACTCGGTCACCACACTATAGCAAGGGTGTGGCAGAGGGAAGAGAAACTTAAGAAGGAAAAGGCATATGGCCTTGAGATGTTTTGAATCCTGCCAAAAGTGAAAACAGAAGTCCACAAACGGCTCATAAAGGTGGTACTAAGTGACACTACCGTCAATCCAATATATCCAAAAGATATCTTTCAAAAGGATGGTGACCGGGCCGCTTTTGTAAGAAGAAAGGTCAAGTACAAAGAAGGATCGCAAAGTTTGTGCTTGGTTGTCCAAACTGAGCCTATGTGTAATGATTCTTTAGAGCACTCTGTTTGTGAATCCAACTGTCCGCACCATCCATTTCAGGTTCGATAGCGGTGCAATCCAAATCTATGTTAAATATCATACTGTGATCTCATATGCCCCAGGAAGTCAAATTGAGGGATGAACTAAGACTCACCGTGGGAAACAACGAAAGTCGATGTTGTGTTGCCAGAGATGTAATCTTGATCTAGAATTCGCTCTTAGATTAATGTTGAAAGACACTTCTTTATGTACTCTTCATTTAGACGGAACTTACTCCGAGATCGTGTTTGACAAGTATGACTACTCTTTGAAATCAAGATCGTTAGCTTCTTCGTTTCTTGATTCAAATATGGTTATGCTGCTATATGTCCAACTGGATTTGTGCAGATCCCAAATGGTGACATATACGTCGCATACTATTGAAAAAGGTTGTTTCTAAGAGACCATTACCCATGAAATGTACCTTGTATGCATTGTGGCATAAACGGCTTGGCCATATCTCTAAGGATAGGCGCCTTATAAAGATTAACATCCCGCTCGCTTCTTAAAAATGACTTAGAGATACGACCTAAGCAGAGAGGTGTAAAGCCCACCAAGATAAGAAAAACTGCAATCAAGTTCGACTCTTGTTGGAGGTCATTCACACCGATATAAGTGGACCTTATACTACAACCTTGTAGAAATTTTTATTTCCATCACATTTATTGATGACTACTCTTGATATGGTTATCTCAGACTTGATTAAAGAAAAGGTCAGAAAGTCCCTTGCAGACAAGTTCAAGATTTTCAGACTAAAGTCGAGAAACAGTTGGGAAAAGTCATAAAGTTTGTTGATCCTCACCGAGGTGGAGAGTATTATGGTAAGGCTGGCGATGCCGAATACCTTAGGGCATTCCCACAAATACTTAGAGGAGCTCGGATAGTGGCCTGGGGCTTTACTTACGCCTGGAGTCCCGCAAATGGTGAGCCGAAGGCAACCGTGACTCTTATGAAATGGTAAGGAGGCTGATTGTAGGACAAATTTACCTAGTTTGTGGTGAAGCTTGAAAACAGCTTGTACATTCTAAATCGTGGTACCTACAAAAAGTCGTCTCTTTGACTTTTGAGTTATGGATCATGTAAAGCCTAGCTTTAAATCCATCTTAAGGTTTCGGGATGTCTTATGAAGTTGTATAATCCAACATTAAGTAAGTTGACTCAAGAACCACTGTTACTTGTATCTTTACTCTGAACATTCGGGCTGGAGCACGCCTCTATAATCCCAAAGCTGGGAGGTGATAAGAATTTCAGTGGAACTTTACAGCCAATTTTTCGAGCTCGATGTGGTCAAGAAAGTAGCCGCCTTCATGTACTATTGAGGATAATAGTAATGTGGGTGATATGGCATCTTTATCTACTCCCATACGATAATTGAGACCCACACTCCAAGCATCGAACCTCCGTTGAGGTTCGATCCGTTATTCTTGAGATGTACCCTAACAGTTCATAAGGCCTTCGCAGCAGATGTGGCCATGCTACTCCAAAGAAGGAGATCCATTGGGAGAGACGAACGCCATACCACCGGATCATTTAGTCTATATAGGAGAGCAAGACTAGCATATTCGCCTGTGGAAGGATCCAATGACTTATGAAGTCAGAATCGTCTCAAGAACCGTGGTCGTGGATGCAATGAGAGATAAAATTCAACTACGAGGCATAATGGAGTTTGAGAATTCGCCGAATTACTCCTGGAGGTCATAGACCACGCCGTGAATGGGTGTATAAGACTAAAAGGGACCATAAAGGAAAGATTGAGTAGTTTAAAGCCAGACTGGTTGCCAAAGGTTTCACTCAAAGAGAAGGAGTAGACTATGAAGGAAACCTTCTCCATTCTAAAGATTCTTTCAGAGGATCACATTAGTTGCTCATTCTCGGGAGCATAGGAGTTACACCGATGTGGATGTTAAGGCTTTCCAATGGAGAATCTTTAATGAAGAAGTTCATATGGATGCAACCCGAAGGTTTTGAGGCAAATGATCTCACGCTTGTATAGACCGAAAAAGTCTATTTTTCCATGGTCCCAAGCAAGCTTCTAGACAATAGTGCTTAAAATTTATAAGAAAGCATTTCATATGGTTTTGTTGAGAACAGAGATCAATGTATATACCGCAAGGTCGTTGGAGGAAATTCATTTTCCTTATACTCTATGTGGATATGATAATCCCCGCCGTGCAGTGACCTTGGTTTAATGCAAGATGAGACAAAGCTGATGGGTCAAAGAACTTTGATATGAAGGAACTCGGGGTGAGGCGCCTTTGTTCCGTGTGGCATTGAGATTCATAGGAACTGCTCGCGACTATCAGCCTATCTCGCAGGGCATATGTTGTTCTCGATTTTAGCAAGATTCAACATGCACAATGTAAAGCCGTGAATTGCTCCTGTCCCTAGCATAAGCCGTAGTCCACAAGCAATGTCCCCTATTCAGATTTCTTAGAAAGCCCAAATGAAGAATGTACTCATGCTAAGTAATTTGGGAGATTATGTATGCCTGGCATGTACTTGTAATCATATTGCCTTCAAGAATAGGACTTCTAGAAGGAGAGGTCAACAAATCCAGATACTATCATCGGGTTGCTTCCCAAGAAGGCTATGAGGTACTCAGTGACAAAGACTATATGCCGATTTTACAACATGTTCAGACCTATAGCTAGTCGGGTATCTGATCGTGACTTCATTGGCTGGTCACAGATGAAAAGAAGTCAACAACAAAGTTACATCTTTGCTAGCAGAGGTGCAAAGATCATGAAAAGTGTAAACAAATCAATAGCATCCTCTACCATGGCTGAGCCCCTGTAGCATTGTTTACGTACCGCCATCAGCAATTTGGTTCAAACCCCACGCCTTCCTCAGGAGTCAATCGTATTCGGCTCGCGACAGCCTCATACGATTGCTGATACACTCTAGCCATTGCTTTTGTTAACAAATGCAGGTCTCAAGGGGTCTAAGCATAATGGAGGTCAAGTAATCACTATAAAGGAAAAGTTCGCATCGTGATACTGCGTGCTGGAGCACATTTCAACAGATGATACGAATGCGTGATCCGCTTAATCCAGTCCCCCTCGCCTTGTATATTTGATCGACATGTCATTAATACGTGGGCTTAGAGCATCAGCGGATACCGCCAATTAGTGTGGAGCCGCTTAGTTTTTACGTCGCTTCCTATGAAGTTTCGATTCTATTTCCATTACATTTTTAATATCATGAATATGTACCAACTCTTTGCATTCAATGAAAAGGTATTTGTGAATGTAGATTTACTGTCGAGTACATATAATTGTTGAAAATCTCGAGTACGTGTAAAACCATGAGTATGCAAAGGGGGCATTCTTGGTATTTAGCCTTATCAATATGTCTTGCCATATTACAAAGTACATTTAACTATTAAGGTAAGATATCCAAGTTCATTGGGAACCATGATTAAATATTCTCTCGGTGACACACTAGGTTTCGTGACACTTAAGGAGAGAGAATTTCCATCATTAACAAAATGGATAAGGCATGAAGTATCACCATTATGAGGTATTGTCCATTTAACACACTACCATATTGAATCCATATCGCAAAGTGGAAAGCTCGTGACCAAGTGGAAGGCTCAATGAGTGACATGTAGTTACCGCCATATCTTGTTCGAGACTTTATGGATGGGATTGACTATTAAGAAATAATCTTGTGACTAATATGAGGGTGCACATTATAGTTTATCACACATCTGCTGAGAATGTAAAAAATTTTAATGCGGGAAGGGTATGAATTTGAAATTAATCAATTAATTGGTCTTAATAAAGTGTGAGATATATGGATTCTGTCTCATTTAATATGGGTCGGCTAGTGGCGAGCACGGCCCGACCCGTAATGAGAGAATTTCTTGTAATGGGCCATATGAATCAGAAATTAACCCGAATTAGTTTGGTCTAATAAAGGTGATATATGGATTCTAATCACCAATAATGGGTTACTAGTGTGGGCCGAAGACACCCGCCCCATAAATGCAGAGTGCCCTGGTCGAAGACTTCTATAAATAGTGCTCAAGTCTCTCCTAACCTCCTAAATGTGATACATTTTAATTACATCCGTGATCTAGAGAAAATTTCCTCCTTGAGTGGCAATCCTAATTAGCGTTGTTTTAACGTATGGTTAGAGAAGATCTTTGATGAGTCCGTGGTCTTGCTGATCGCCACTAATTCGTAAAGCATGATGGATTCCAAATCAGGTACGCGAATCGACAATTCTCTCCGTTATTGTGTTTTGTTTTCTAACTATGGTGATCCTGGGCATGCCATGTTCGTGGCCTACAAGATTTTCTTCAAATGAGGTTCCATCAGTAAATATGGAATTTGCTTACAATGAAGAGGATTGTAATGGCTGGGCGTAGTCCGTTATCGGCGAAATCCCTGTGGAAAGGTTATTCCATCTCATTCAAGCAAAGTTCTGAGGCCTGGTTTGTTAATGGCTTTGCAGCCTATATATATAGGAGGTGGGAATCTTGTTCTTCCATTCATTGAAGACAATGGTTAAGATGGTGGAAGGTGGCATTGATTTGGCTGAGTAATTGGTTTGATCATGTTAAACAATAATGAGAACCAAATGATATTTGCAACAAAAGATTTGTTTGGCGCTTAGGTGTGAAGGGGTTCCCTTACATGCATGGTGTCCTGACTCTATTTGGGGTTCCTTTATTACTTTGGATGATTCAACTTATGGTCTAAAAAGCTTTGAAGCGGCAAGAGTTAAAAATTATTACTCCTAAAAGTTCAACCGTTAAAGGGTTTTACCTCAAATTCATATTCTCATCTTCAAGGTGACCTTTCCTTACCCGAATTTAATTCTCCCCACGATATTTCTTTATCTTTCACCCAAAAAGTTCAAGACCATATTCAAATTTAAATCCTTATCAATTAGGAAAATCTCTCTTTATTTCTATTTCCCTCTTGTGAATCAATGGTAAACTCAAATCTGTCTTGGGATCTCAGAATTATGGTAGGAAGAACAAAAAAAAAAAGAAAAAAAAAAGATTAAATGGTTATGTGTCAACTCCAAATGCCAATCAGCAGATGAATAGGAAACCGAGAAGGAAACAAAATAAGCAAAAACTATTTTACCCCAAAAAGTTGCTGTCTCCATAAATAAATAAAAACTGCTCACTCTTGCATTCAGAAGTCTGACCGGAAGTTGATTGCTGATGCATCAATATCTGACAGTGACATCACTCACAGAAATAATATTCTTCATAATCTTAGTTTATCTTCTTCTCCGGAGGTTGTTTTGATCCTCAAAGGAGTTGATTGTGAAAAGGAGTTGATGAAGTTGTGAATAAGATTGTTGAATTTGACAAGACTGATGCTCTGAACTGGGCTGGGCTGAGACCAGAGATGAGCCAAGCCAAGCCGAGCCAAGCCAATTAATCTCTCTCTGGTTTTTCTTGACCCTGTTTCTCTGAAGATGAACTTTCAGTGTTGTTGGAATGTAAGAGGGTTAAGGCCTAATAGCAAAAAAAAAAAGAAGTGTGGGTTCCTAGGTTAAAAAGAAAGAAAATGGGTATGGTTTGCTGTGTTAGGGGTGGTAATCTCGTGTTATAACAGCTCGGTTCGCACAAGCAATAATATACCTAGCGATCGTATCAACATTTGTTGTTAACCCAAACCCGAAGATCCATGTCAATAAACGTGTCAACATTCGCCAATCCAACTCAACTCCATTTTTATTATTCATGCTAGCGGCCAACACTTGAATATTGATAACATTTAATTCGATTATTTAAAAATAATAAGAATTATAAGCTTAATCATCCATACATATTTAATATTCAAATAACCTATTAAATTTAACATGTTTATTAATTTTATTATTTAAATTAATAGGAATTATAATTAATAATCCATATTTAACACAAATAACTTTACAAATAGGTTAATCCTTTTTATTATAATAATTAAAACTAGCTGGAATTCTGGATCAAATTTGTGTTAGCAGATTACTGTGAATACATCCATTTATTAATCGCTATGACGGCTACATTTAATATAACCCTAAACATCATTATACTCAACTCAAACCCATATAAAATCATGGCTGTATTTCACGGTTTGGCCAAATTTTGGCATAGCTCCTAGTTGCAAGAAACAAAAAGTGGCAAATCTTCTCAAGTTCATTCACTTAAATCTTTCTGACAATTTTGGTTCATGTTGTATTGATGCTATTGGGTGGTCTGGTCTGGTGGTGTGTTAGCTTAGCTGGCTGGGATAAAAAGTTTTTGCTCAGATCATTCTATTTCTTTTGGTTAAGGGTGGATTGCTATCTCAAATTCTCTCCTTGCAGGAAAAAAAAAAAAAAACAAAAACAAAATTAGCCTAATTATTACAATTTATGCTCCAAACAGTGATTCCTCTCGGTTGACCCGACCCTGTGGAATGAACTTCTCCCCATTATTAAAATCTTCTTCTTCTAGCCCGGTTATTGTGGCTAGTGATTTCAATGCTACTTTGTGTCTTTCAGACCGGCCTTCTTCATGGTAACTCTCAGCCCAGAGTTTCTCTAAAGATTTTATTGACTTTCTCAATAATGCCTGCCTAATTGATTTACCTCTTCTTGGGAAGCAATATACCTAGTCCGAATTCTTTTTCTATGAGCAGAATTGATAGATTCCTAGTTTTAGTTCATAGCTCCTTTTATTCCCTCAAACTAAGCAAGTGGCTCTGAGGAGAGGATTATCTGATCATTGTCCCCTTGGTTTTAATCATCGATGAAATGAATTGGGGTCCTAAGTCATTCATATTTTTTGATTGTTGGTTCCGATCTCCAGGTTTCCAAAATCAGTTGCGTGTATGGTAGGATGAGATTGAGACAAATTTGGAGGAAGTTCGTAATTTTGCAAAAAGAAATTACTAAAGAAGAAGATTTCAGACTGGAATGAGGTTTCCTTTGGTAGACTGGATATGCTACTATTGAAAAGCTTAAGGGTGGATTGGACTTATTGGATTCCTCCTTAGAGCCCGTCTCCTAATGATTTTGAAAGACCAAAAGCTATTAAGAAGCGAGTGAGGCCTTATTTGGAGAGATAGTTGTGGCACAATTCATGTCTGAATGATTCCTTTTTGGAGTCAACAAAGGTAGAGTCAAATGTGCTATAAATGGGGATAAAAATACTAAATTCTTTCGTTTAATTGCGTTGCACAGATCTAGAAAAAATTTTAATTCCCTTCATTCAGTCTTTCTCAAGGCTTAATCACCGATCCTCCCTCCCGGCATAAAAAATGAAATTTTCTCTTTTTTCCGCAATTTACTTCAAGAAGATTTCTCTCATAGGCCCCTATGTGAGTTCTGCTTCATTCAAATTTATCAAAATTTTTTGGTCGCTCTCTTTATAGAATTTAATATGATCTGAAACGAAATTTAAAAGTATTATCTGGTTCTTATATACAGTCTAGAAGCACTCTGGACCAAATGGCTTTAATTTTTCTTTCTTCAAAGCTGCTTGGGATTTCATCTGCTTTGATCTTTTGGAATTAGTATAGCAATTCTTTCTTTTGAGTCAAATGCCTAAAGGGGTCAATTCCTCATTTATCACCTTGATTCCCAAATTCAATGGTGCTTGCAAGCTTTCTGATTACAAACCATCTGCCCATTAGAGGTTCAAGATCAATGCAAAAAATTTTTGCCTCCTTGTTCACTTTAATATTTTCATGAGGTACAAAGTGAGTAGCAAATGTGTATCATTTTATTAAGGACAGGCAGATTCTGGATAGTGTTTTGGTAGCAAATGAATTGATTCACTCTTTGAAACAGTGTTATAAGTTTTAAAACAAAATTGTTTCAAAGTCCCACATCGGATGTGGAAGTGTTTGTATAACACTTTATAAGCATGAAGACCTTACTTACTATTGATGAGAATTGGAGGTCACTGAAGATGGGTGGGTCTTTCTCCATGGGCTCCCTTGATATATATATATATAGATATTAATAAATCCAAAAGACTGGGCTAATTTTAATTATAGAGAATATTTGAAAAGAAATCATTTCTAAATGATTAATGTTTCACACGCTGCTCCATCACATCAGGATAGTTTGGAAGATGATCTCCCATGGTTCCTTGTGCATACTTCTCCGCAAATCCACAAGCAAAATGATCGGGCTAATTATTCCTACAATTTGCATCGGAGCAAACGTGATTAAATCTCTTCAATTTGATCTTAAACAATTTCATGGGTTTGGTGCTGATTTAGCAATATGGCACTCAGTTTTCATATTGTTATTTGATGTTTTCATGACATGAGCCATGATGGTTAATAATGACTGTATTCATTCTTCCAACTATGGTGGAGTTTTTGTGTATTTCATCAAGCTAATAGAAGGCAAATAATCATAGAGCAGGGGTTTCATTTGGTTCTAACTATCTAGAATTTTATACACCATTTTATTAGGTATATATCATTTTTTTTGTAAAATTTTGAAGACTAATGAAGAACGCAGTTGTAGCTACAAGATGAAGAACCCGCGTGAGAACACCAGACACGCGAGACTGCTTGTGTTACGATGCTAAAATCAAACAGACAAACGTACCACCAAGAAGTGCGAAGAGAAGACGCCGCTGCAAATTTTAGCCAAATCATCACGTGGCGTCCCTTTCATTGCTGCCAAATACTTCGCTGACCTCCACTCAAAGCCGTGAGAGCATGAGAGGGTTTTGGGGCTGATTTGGCGTATTCTCGGCGACGTTGTGCTTTATGCAGGCCTGCTCGGTGGCAAGACAATTTAATGATGGCTTTGACTCTTAAGGTTTCATGTTGTATGTTTAGAGTGCCTTTGGGTTTTAACTCAAATCTCCTTCACTTGGGCCTCAAGCCCAGTAAATTGAACTCAAATGACGGCTGATTTGATTATCGCAATGATCGCCTAGCGTTATCGATTGTGTTTTTTCTTTTTCTTTTCTTTGGAAAACCAATGATCGGGGCTCTCTTTTCTTTTTCTTTCGTTAACTCATATTATTTTTTATTCATGGATGATTAAATTAAGACCTTGATGACATGCTATTAGATAGCATATTATATAATTAGTGTTATGATGATCTTGCATCAATGATATACATGTGCATAATTAAATTTTGTTTTTTTAAATCTAGATAAATATAATAAGAAAATCCTTTTAATTTTTAGTGGAGGTCCAAATAATAAATAACGTGTAAGCTCTACGAATGATCACGATCGTGGCTATTGGATATTTGACCTAAATAATTTTAAAATCTTAATTAGATCGACCGTCCACCAACGCTAACTTAGAGAGCAAGAGAATTTTAAAATTAAACAAAAGGATTCAAAACCACATAATTTTATTAACCCAACGAAAATTAATAATATTTATGTTATATGAACAATAATGAAATGGCGTATTATATAGGCTTTATCAGCAGATCGATGCGAACCCGGTAAGAACCCTTTAATTTTTTTGGGAACTACATTCTGAGTTTGATACTATTCATTTTACATCAAGTTCTTAGCTTTATAATAAGTTCTGCCTGATCGTGAGCATTTATTATGGAAACTAAATTATTGCATAATAAACAACAAATATATTTTTGTTTTGGATTTACTAAATATATGTTTATTGTATAATATACGAGTTAATATTAGTATTAATGGTATAATTTTTTTCTTCTCGTAAATGGCATCTTTCAACCCTCTAGCTATGATTTTGAATAAAAACCATTGGATGGAAATAACTTGAAGATTGGAAACGAACTTATACATCATTCTGATTATGAGAAAACTGGTGCTGTCCTGATACTTTAAGCCGCCTATCCAAAGCCGGTGCGAACACATAACAAAACAGATGATTTAAGAATGCAAACATCACTGATATGATAGTACCTCGCAAGGTTGTATCATTTGAGGCAAAGAAATAACACCTCTCACGCTAGTAGAAATGCCCGCACTCGGCGATGTTTGCTAAAAGTATCGCTTCGAGACAAGCCGCATCGACATTTGATTAACACACGTATGATCGTATTGTCACGCCTCGATCCCGGCCCGAATTCAGCATGATCCAACCGGTTCGGGCGCGACGCATTTATACTATATATCAGATAATTACTTTCCATAGATTCCATCAGACCGGGACTCTCATTGACCTCGCTCTTTCTCAAAGCCGCACTGCATTCGTGTATACAAACAATTTCGTAATAACAAAAATCATTTTACATATACAAAGTAACACACCGAGTGGTGTCCATCACAATCTATACACATATACAAGAGTCCTCTTTACTTGTACTATTACAATTTTATTTATTAAAAACTTCTTGTAGATTTATAAAGTTACGATGAGCACCATCTCAGCCTGGTTTACGGTAACCCTCTATCCTTGTCTTCGTCTTCGTACCTACACCTGATGAATGACTCAGTACAAGCTTTTTACGCTTTAGTGTGGAATATGTTGCTGGAGCAAATCACCAATGTACACTGGCCACAAGCTTATACATATGCATATCATTTATCTATACGTATTTCTAATTTAATCATTTATCATCATATATTTCGTCATTGTAACGCCAATCTTCTATTATTATTCTATGTCTCTGGGCATATCTTTTATCTATATTTTTAATCATATCTCTCATATATGTTTTTCACATATCCTATACTACACACCTCATCTCCTCTTTCATACCTCATTTCCTTCATGCTCAGACATCGTTTCAACAGACTTTACCCAGATACTTCTGCAGGAACTGGCCCAGATATCCCTTAATTTATCACATTCTTACATTTCCTTTCACGTTCAGCATTGGCGCTTTCATATGATACTTTTCATGTGCTATATTTTCCTATGTTTCCATATACTATACTTTTCATATACCTTTCTCTTTTATCTACTTTCTATCCTTCGTGGTAATACATCGACTTTCTTATATATACCAGATTCATGTATTGTTCATGCATACTATTTTTATATATCTATATTCAAAAACATTCATCGCATATTGTTTTCCCGTTATACTTTCATATGTATATAATCATATAATGTGTTTTCATCTTACTTATCATATACTGCCATCTATACTGTGTCTATACTATCCTTTCATGTGATATTCATATATTTCCAAGCCATATTGTACTTTTCATATGCTTTTCATATACTTTATCTGTCATATTTATTTCAGGACATTACACTTTATTTCTGTATTTGTATACTGTCATATAATTTTTCTTCTATATATCGTATCGTTTATATACTTTTCATGTACTGCCATCTCAGACATTACCTCGTTCTTGTAATCGTTTGATACTTTAATCTTCGCATAGCGTTGCTATGCTTCACATATCATGTCATTTCTTGCTTCATGCCTGCAAATACCTTAGAAGCAGACACGTGGAAATCGCGTACCTTTACGTACTAACACCCATGGCGCGTTGATCTCTTCGCCTGGCACACAATTAAATGTATCGCCACCGACAGACGCGACTCATGCCATATCGGTACCAGTACTAATACCGCACGGTGCGCGATTCGTTTGGCCAGGTGACCCTTGTGGGGCCACCGATCCAAACGATCTATGTCATCGACCCAAACGGGCCTCGATATCGTTTCATGAATATGTCGCAAAGAACGATCTTCTCCTATGTGCATGCCTATCTATCCTCTACCAGTTCCCATATAATCAAATATTTCATATCACATTTTCTGCGCGACATTTACAAAGTGTTCAATAATCATCATATCAGCGATCGCTTATGCAATATATACTATCACTTCTTTACTCTGTATTCATTCTCATAACCGTAGTTTCATATTACTAGTTTCATATATCTCTATAATATATATTCATATTCTCTTTTTTCTAATGACACTTTCGTCTATCATATCTCATGAATGCATCTATAATTCTTGTATTCATATATTCATATATAGCTTTCTATATTCATAGTTCTTTATATCATTTACTTATTCTGCTTATAAGTTCATCATTCATATACTTTCTATATTTCTCATTATATGTTTCATTATTCATATATTCATATCGTGGTATAATGCTTTATATTCATATACTTTTCCATATTACTTACTTTGTCATGTCTTATTATGTGCCTAATTATTCAAAAGATATTACTTTATTTTCACATGCTTATTATCTTTATTTATCTCTATCGCTCTAGCATTTGACGCATTTCTATCATATGTTCCTGGTGCAAGGTTCTTATCTATCATCTTTGATAAACTGATTATACAGTCATATCATATAATCCTCTATATTCATAATATTACATGATCTTACTATTGTACTTCAGATTATCATATCTTATGACATATCCTATATTCATATCATATTCATAATTTGACTTATACCTATCATATTCAGTGTTCTTATGAACATATCTATACATATCAGATTTTCTATATTTTTCTTTTGTTTCACGGCTATTACATATAGCACTTCATATACTTATGAAGTATGATGTCTATGAGATCACACCTCATTCATATATTCTTATTCCTCTATGAATCTATTTTACTTAGGAATTGGAATCAATCCAATCGGATCATCCAAACTAAAGTTATGGCATTTTTATGCCAACTAGTCATTTACTGATTTTATACTGACTGTTTAGATACTCATTTTCCGGGGTCTTAACTTCATATTTGATATCAGGTCTCGTACTTATTTAAAGCCAAGGTGCTATGTATTCCAATTGAATCACTCCATCTGAGTACCGAACTCAAGATACGCCCGAAACAAATTGTGACTTTCTATGTCTTACCACTTAAACCAGAATTTGCTTGTACATGGTCCAATTTTCTGAGTTGATATTTAAATACTTAGGTTTTCAATTGACGATGTATATTTCTATATGGATGGTTCTCCTTGAAGTCTATTTTAATTGGCCACTTGAATCACTCAAATCGGATAAGAAATGAGTAAGTTATGGCCAAAATACAAAAACTGGTCAAAACTGGAAAACATAACAGGGGTGTACCGGTACATGTTGGCCAAAAATGACCAGAACCTAACATGTACCGGTACATGTTCAGGGTGTACCGGTACATGTCACCGAAAATTGCCCAAAATGTGTATTTTTTCCCCATTTTTCCATATTTTTCAACCTCAATCAACTCTAGACCTCATAAACACTTCAAGACCACTTCAAATTCATCTTATGATCTCTTTTCTACTCAATTTATCATTCAATACACCTCTTATGAACTCTATTGAACTCAAATGCTTTATTCATCTTTATAAGTTCTAGGGTTTCCATTCAACTACATTCAGAAATTAGTTAGATGCTATCCATCAAACCCTAAGTTTGTAAAGTGTTACTAATCATGTAAACTATCCTTAAAGGGAGGATTCTATACTTTGCTTGTACTTTAAGGTTTTATTCATCTACTTGCTTATCATTGGTTTGACTGAAATCAAGAAAACTTAGGCTCGGGAGAGAGACAACTAATAATCATAATTGCATGGAAAACCATTCAAAGTTTAAATCTATGTATTCCATACCAAAATCCAAGTCCCATACCTCTTTGATTTAGCTCCTCCTTCTTCCTCTTTCTTTCTTCTCCTCTTCCTCTTCTCTCTTCCTCTCTTTTCGTCTTTCCTTCTCTTCACGGTTTAACTCCAACAGGTCTAAATTTCATTCAACTTATTTATGCTTATAGCATTTATTATTTAAAAACCCATTTTTTTGACTTTTAACTTTCTCATTTTGCATTTAAGCCCTTCAATTCATTCCACTTCAATTCAATCTTTTCTCTATTTCCATAATGGCAGAGGAATCTGGTTGATTTGAGTGTCAATGGGCATATAACTGTTGATTTATGCCATTATGTCCTATGGTAAAAGACCACTTTACCTGTCGTGAATATTAATTCCCGGTTCTTGTTTATTTTTTCGTAAATTCCATTTAGCTTCTAATATACCCTAAACAAGTCCGAAAACTGCTAGGGTATATTTCGGGATGTTATGAGTATGTGAAGGATCATTAGCGTTTGCAATGATTTCACATCAATGAGCTTGAGGCGGAGGGGGGCAAAATCAAAGAGATAAGATAGGATTCATCTGTAATCACTACCTAAACATTTCAATGTTCAAAGTCAATTACATTATGGCGATGATCAACCGCTCAATTGATGCATGAGCTCGAGAGGCCAGCCAGCCTCTCACGGTGAGGCTGTGCAAGATTGGTTTACTGAGGTTCTGGCAGTTCCTGGCGGAAACCGGTGGTACGAAACAAAGGTCAAGAGCAAAACATATTAGTTATCAAACGACAACAAAGAAGCCCAGCGGCGCGTACGCGCGGATAGCGACAGATCGGAAACGCAATTCGTCGAAGGTCACCATAAAAGCCAGGTATGGTGATTTATCGTTGTCGAGCTTGTTTAGTGAGAATTTTAACACTGATAATGACGGCGATTCAGAGCCACTAATCGCGTTTGTGCCATTTTCAGTAACAAAGATAATACGTTTATTGGAAGACAAAGGACATTTTAATACTGGGAATGTATTAATCTCTTCATAGCGTCATATGATCAGTTGTTTATATTTTTGAGAATAATAGGACTTTGCGTTTAGAAGATTGTTTATTTGCACTTATTTCAAGAGAATTGGTTTCTCTCGTCACGTTAGTCGAATGGTCCAATATAGAAACAACGTAGATATAAGCGTGGAACCAGTATTAAACCGTAAAATCAAATTCAAATGATCAAGAGGATCTTCCCGTAGAACCACAACAACCAAGGAGCTTAAGATATAGAACTGACAGACGTTTCATCAGATGCCCTTATCGTGCGAATCGCATCAATCTATAAACTATCATAGTGGCAGGATCCAACCAAAGGCACTCAGAGGATGTTGGATATTAATAGAGGCTCAAAGCCATGGACCTATGAGATGAATCATATTTAACCACTATCTGCAGAGGTACTAAAGGTGGTGTAAACTTATAAAGGGTGGTGGATCACAAGATAAAGACTTATCATGGAAGGTAGAAACCTTCAGCTGATTTGCGTGGCGAAAAGGTTATACCCAAAAAGAGGGGATAGATCTTGAAGAAACCTTTTCGCCTGTAGCCATACTTAAATCCATCCGGATTCTTTTAGCTGTAGCTACAAGTCTAGATTATGAGATTTGGCAGATGGATGTCAAAACAACATTTTTAAATGGCAGTTTAGAAGAGATATCTTATAATGCAAGAATCTAAGGTCTATAGCTGTAGGCAAGAACATGGCATGGAGCAAATCCATTGATGATCATATGAATATATTCAGAATATCATGGAACATTAGGTTTGACTGCCATAATTTATATGGTTTGAGAAAGTCTCCATGAACCTTGTGTTTACAAAAAGGATCCAAGGTATAAAAGTAGTTTTCCCTAGTCCTTACGTAGATGACATTTTACTAATCGGGTAATGACATAGAGGTGTTATCAAGTATAAAAGGATGGCTGCAAAGCAATTTTGATATGAAAGATTAGAGAGTTGTAACTATTCTTGAACAAACTTCATTATCCAGAGGCACTATGGTGCTGGCATTATCTCAAGCTTATATATAGATAAAATTAGCTAGGTTCAAGATGGAAAATTCCAAGAAGGGAACTTACCCTTCGCATGGAGTTCATCTTTCTAAGGAGCAATCACCAAAACTCTTGAGCAGTAAAAGAACGTATGAGTAGGATACCTTTGCTTCGCAAAGAGGTGAGCTCCCGCTGTATGCCATGTTATGTACTGCCAAATATCATGCAAATGTAATAGTTATCGGCATCAACCCAATCGTAAAGTTAAGAATATTCAATTGCAAGGAAGTGTATATTCTTCAAACATTCAAGGAGAACAAGAGATTATATGCTAAAGGCCTAGTGGGAGCCCAGAAAACTATTAAGATAATGCACTGCATTTCCAAGGATATTGATTCAAGAAATCACTTCTGATATGGTTATACCAATGAAAGGTCGGCTTGTTTGAGAGCGTCAAACAAACTTACGTTGTCGACTCCACAACCGGTTTGTAGCAGGTACGCTTCCAAGCGTACAAAGAAGCAAGATGGGTCAAGAAGTTCCTTCTAGATCTTCGAGTGATACCTCGAAAAAGACGTCCATTACCCTTTATTGTTACATAGTAGCCAGAAGACAACAAGCGAACCGAGGTATCACAAGCAAACAGAAACACAGAGAGAAAGTGATCGTTTGATTCGATATCATCGAAGAGGAGATGTTGTTACTGAAAATAGTATCTGCAGAGAATTTAGTGCATCTATTTACAAAGACACTACCCGTTCGAAGTTTCTTGAGAAACATGTAGATTATATGGTGTTAAGAGTCTCACTGCACTTGTTTTAAGGCAAGTGGGAGTTTATTTGTGTTTTTAGAACAAGACAGATGTTATTATATTTTATGAGTTTAATTTTAATATAATATGAGTGTATTCTTTATATTATTGTATTAATCAAGATTTATGAAGGTCCAGACACTGTAGAGAGGTGATCATATAACATGTTCAGAAAGATATACCAGAAGTTCATAATGACGAAGATCATAATTTTTATTAAAACAAAGTTAGTTTTATTACATCATAATATTTTATGAAATAATCGTTTTATTATTGCAAAATATTGTGCAAAATTATGCTTGCATTGATAGGATCAAAGTGAGATTTATTTAAAGTTAAATTCTCTGAATGGAAATAAATCTCGCACACGTTTCGTTATTATTCTTTCTTCAATCCCGAGTTTATTATAGATAGGTATTTAAATGATTATTGTTCTTTGAGTTGTCAATATGAGTTCATTTAAATGATCAATATCTTGATGATTTGGGAGCAAGATTAATTACTCGTATTTGATGAAATAAACAATAGAAATTGTATGAAATATCCTCTTAATATGTTTTAGTACTGGATGTTATGAAGTCACCACAGCATTTTTTATCCATTAGAGAAAGCGATAAATCAAGAGAATAAATAATTAATTGATTGGTAAGAAAATCTTATCAATTAATTATTGATATTTACAAGGAAAATAATATTAATATTTAATATTATTAATCTCGGAGTTGATTCTTGGCTTTTAGTGGAATAGCATCGGATTAGATAATTGCTTGGCGGTGCATAGGGAGCCTGATTAATGATAAGCGTAGGATCCCCCGAAGAACTAGCTCGGGATAAATGGTGGAGCATGATATCATGAGTTTATAAGAAATAACACCGGACTTGTTTTTATAACAAGGTGGGGTGTTGGATTTTTGCTATACTAGCAAGTCGAGTTGTTTGAAAGCAACTAAATGGAGTTGTGGCATGGACTTGAGCCCTAAGGTGTGGAGGCGTGAAATGACTGTAAATGATACAGGGCTTGTACTCTATAAATGAAAGATAAGCCACTAAGCTTGAATGAATTAATTATAGAGAATAGCAAGAGAAAAAGAAATCCTTTCTTATTGGGGATTCAAGCGCCCACCCTTGTTGCTCCATCACCTCGAGGATAGTTTGGAAAGATGTTTGCAGGTTGTTGTGCATGCTTCTCTGCAAATCCACAGTGCGATCACATTTGGTTATATTAGTTTAGTAATTAAATTGAATATTCTAAATCACATGATGATTAAACTTCATTGATTATTCCTAATCTAGGGCTTGTACTCTATAAATAGAGAAAAGATATCTGACCCTAAATGCGAATGATTAATTATAGAGAATAGCCGGAGGAAAAAGAATACTTTCTTGGTGATTGGCCTTGGCAGCGGCTGGCTCCCGTCACCTCGAGGATAGTTTGCAGGAGAATCTGGTTGTTGTGTGCATACTTCTACGCAAATCCACAAGATCTTGCGATCATTGGTTATATTAGTTTAGTAATTAAATTGAATATTCTAAATCACATGATGATTCTAGCTTCCGCTGATTATTCCTAATCTAGGGCTTGTACTCTATAAATAGAGAAAGATAATACAACCCTAAATCTGAATCTGAATTAATTATAGAGAATAGCCAGAGAAAAAGAAATCCTTTCTTAGTGATTCAAGCGCCCACACGCTGCTCCATCACCTAGAGGATAGTTTGGAAGATCTGCGGTTCTTGTGTGCATACTTCTGCGAATCCACAGTGCAGTCATTTGGTTATATTAGTTTAGTAATTAAATTGAATATTCTAAATCACATGATGATTCTAGCTTCCGCTGATTATTCCTACACTTTTAACATATAGTTTTCTTTTTTCCCAAATTGACAAACAAAAAACAATGCATTCACTTATTGGAGAGGAAAAGTAAGAAAGAGTTTGCTTGAGTTGAAGTTTCTGTGCAAACACTTCAACGTTAGATAGTTTCATCTTGGGAGGCAATCACCTTGAGTCTTCTTGCACAAGAGAAGGGGTGCAATATTGTCTTTAGGACATTGCATATTGCAAGACTCTATCTATCAAGTCAGTATAAACCACTCTGTAAAGTTTTGTAACTTTTTCTATATTTATATTGCTCTAGTGTGTGCCATAGCCCCACTCTATTGTTAGCATAATTTTACGCCCTTCATCCCCAAGACAATATTTTCTATTACAGCATGTCGAGTTCACAAGCAAACATACAGCCTGTGGTAGATAACAATGTGAATAACAATGTGAATAACACTTTGAGTGTCTCAAAAAACCCTTCTGATGAGAAGCCTGATAAGTTCAATGGAACTGACTTCAAAAGATGGCAAAAAAAAAAATGTTGTTTTACTTAACAACCATGAATTTGGCAAACATCATTAGAGAAGATGTTCCCAAGGCTAATACAGATCCTCCTACAAGAGAGATGTTGTTAACCATTAAAGCTTGGACGCAATCTGATTTCCTTTGCAGGAACTATATTTTGAATCGATGCAGAAAAACATATAATATTTACTAAATCATATAAAGCACAAAAGTATAGGAAATGCTTGAGAAAGAAATAAAAGCAGAGAGAATCTTTGAGTCAAAAAGTTTGTGGATTGGAAAAATTTCTCAAAATCTGACATGGTTGATACAAATCTTTGTGAATAAAAGCAAGTTGAAAGAATTCATGTTCTTATTCATGGTCCCATGAGAGCGTGCAATTAGTGAAGCCGGTTCAAGTGGTTTCTAGTATAGAGGAATTGCCACATTCATGGGAGGATTTCAAAGTTTACTTGAAACCTGACATAGAGAAATGTCAATGGAGGATTTGATCCTAAGGCTTCAAGTAGAAGAAGATCATAGAAGGGACGGTGTTGATGGATCGAGGCGATGTCATAGAGTGAGCCTTGACAAAGCAAAAATTCGGAAATTCAAGGCAAAGAAAATCACAAAGCTTAACAAACCAAAATGCAAGGACTTTAAGAAAATTAAAGGAAGTTGCTGGGTTTGTGGAAAGCCTAGACACAGAGTGTCGCCACCGCAAAGATCAGAATGTTACTCGTACTAATCAAGCATATATGCATGGGGTTGATGACAATTTGGTTGTTGTTGTGACTGAAACCAATATGGTTTCCAAATGTCGAAGTGAATTGGATTGACCTTGGAGTAGCTAGGCACATATGTGGTGACAAGAATACATTTCGAATACAAGCAGTTGATGATGGTGAAAACTCTATATAGGAAATTCTTACGCCCCAGTGTTGAAGGAAAGGCAATGTGATGTTAAAGTTTATACACGGAAAAGTTGTGACTCTCCCGCGTGTGTTATGTTCTGAAATTAGGAAAAATTTAGTTTTAGATTTTTATGCCAGTAAGAAAGGAGGGTTTAAACTAGTATTTGAATCGATAGGTTTATTCTTACTAAGAATTTGGGATGTATGTGGGAAAAAATTGTTACAGGATTTGAAAGAGGCTTGTTTCAACTCAATGTGTGCTTGCATTCTTAATACTATTAATAATAAGAACATACCCTTGCTTATATTGTTGATTCATTTTGTTTTATGGCATGCTAGGTTAGGACATATTATGATAGGGTATATATAGAATGGTTAATCTAAATTTACTGCAAAAGTTTGATGTTAACACACATAATAAATGTGAAGTATGCACTGAATCTAAGTTTGCTAGACAAAGTTTTAAATCTGTTTAAGAAAGGTCAAATGAATTGCTTAGTATGATCTATAGTGATCTTTGTGACTTTAAAACTATACCTTCACGTGGTGGTAATAATTATTTCATAACCTTTATAGATGATTGTAGTAAATATTGCTATGTTTATTTACTTCATTGCAATGATGAAGCCTTGAATATGTTTAAGATATATAAAGCTGAAGTTGAGAATCAGTTGGAAAAGAAAATTAAAATAATAAGATCGGAATGCATTGGTGAATATGAGTCCCTTGCATTTTTCGGATTTTTGGCATGCTCAACATATTGACATTTTCAAACAACAGCTCATATACACCACGACAAATGGTGTAGCCGAGAGAGAAAAATAGAACTCTAAAAGGACATGATAAATTCTATGTTGAATAGTTCAGGGCTTCTACATAATTTGTGGGGTGAAGCACTACTTACTGTAAACTTTATTCTAAATAGAATTCCTTTTAAGAATTCCAATAAATCTCCTTATGAATTATGGAAAGGAAGGATACCATTGTATAAAATGATCAAAGTGTGAGTTAATTTAGCAAAAGTACTTATTCCATTGCCTAAAGGACAAAACTTGGTCTAAAACAATGATTGTGTATTCGGTGGTTTTGCAAATGCTAGTCGCACGCATATAGATTTCTAGTTTATAAATCTGAAGTGCTGACATACATGTAAATACGATTTTATAATCTCTATTGATGCAGATTCTTTGAAGATGTTTTTCCTTACAGGAAAGTCGTATGAGTCTTATGAATAAGAGGAACTCATGATAGAACCATACCTTTCACAAAGGTTCGAGAACAAGATATAGAACCTAAGAGGAAGCATAATTAAAAAAACTAAAGTGCAGTCGGACTTTACTAAGTTTCATGACCTGGGGAGAACCCTGGCTTGATACAAAGTAATGACTTACTTTGAGGCACCTTACGGAAGGAAGCTATTAATAGTGAAGTTGAATCCATTTTACAAAACCATACGTAGGAATTGGTTGATATACCACCCGAAAATAAACTGATAGGTTATAAATGGATTTTTAAAAGAAAGCTTAAAGCTGATGGCTCCATTGACAAGTATAAGGCCAGATTGGTAGCTAAAGGGTATAGACAAAAGGAGGGGTTAGATTATTTTGACACCTATTCACCAGTGTCTAGAATAACATCTATAAGGATGCTTATTGCGATAGCTTCTTTGAATAAAATGGAAATACATCACATGGATGTGAAAACAACTTTTCTAAATGGAGAGTTGGATGAAGAGATATATATGGAACAACCGGAAGGATTTGTGGTTCAAGGTCGAAAATAAGGTTTGTAAAGTTAGTTAAAGTCTTTATATGGACTTAAGTAAGCTAACTTGATGGCATGAGAAATTTGATCACACAATGTTGTCACTTAGTTTTACAAATCAATGAGTGCTTGACAAATGTGTATACATAAAGAAATACCTTAATTCATGTGTATTTGTTTGTCTTTATGTTGATGATATGCTTATAATGGGAACCCGATAAGGATGTAATTATGTCCACTAAAAAGTATTAAGCTCCATATTTGATATGAAAGACTTAGGTCTGCGTGTAATTTGAGTTCAATAAAAAAACAATGAAGATTATGTTTTTGCAATCCATTGTCTTAAAAATTTTTTAAATAATAGTAGTCGATCAAATTGCAAAGGTTACGTCTTTGTTGATGAGTACAAATTGAAAAGAATCTTTGAGAGATACGATCTACAATTACAATATTCCTGATTATAGGTAGCTTGATGTACTATTAGAAGACGCCACTAGAGCCAGATAATGCATAATAAGTGAGCAGTGAATATATAGTAATCTGGAAAAGAATAAGTGGAGCTTTTGAGTTAAGTCATTAAGGTATCGGGTATACCATAATATGATTACATTATACAAGATATCCACTAGTACTTGAAGGCTATAGTGATGCTAATTGGATTTCAGATAATATAGAAACCAAATCAACTAGTGGATATGTATTTACCTTGGGAGAGTGCTGCTATTTCTGAAGTCTTCTAAACAAGCGTGTATAGCCACACATTCAAACTATAGATCTAAGTTGCAGCACTAGATAAGGCTGGCGAGGAGGCGAGTGGCTAAGAAATTTTTTAGAAGACATTCTGTATGCTTTAAGCCCATCTTGCTATATGCATGCATTGTGACAGTATGGTAACTTTGAATTTAGAGCCAAAGTAACATTTATAATGGAAAGTCAAGACACATGGCGTAGGCACAATCTTATTAACGATTGCTTCTGGCGGGATGATATCAATACAATATATGAGTCAGAAGGAATTTAAGTGATCCTTTGACAAAGACCTCTGAGAGCAGTTTGAGAATAATCGGGGAATGGGATTAAAGCCATTTGAATGAGTAATACTAGCGGAAACCTAACCTAGTTTGACTTTAGGTTCAATAGGAAAACTAGTTTAGTAAAACTCAGTAGTGAAACACATACTATACTCATTCTAAAATTGGGCTGCGTGTTATACGTTGATGTGTAAGGTTGTATAGCATTTGTATTAATGATATCTTTATGTAAAGGTAGACTTGAACAGTAGCTTTAAATCATTGATACTTTATATAAATATAGTAATGTGGGGTGCGTTATGAAATTGATATTCAAAATTCTCTAGAGCTATCATAAATAGTCGGGATATGTTCAGGACCAAAATGAACATAAACGAATAAACTTGAGTACTTTTAAGTTATGTTGTGTGTGATATACATTGTTTAGGTTCACTACAAGAAGATGAATAGTTCAAGATCTATATATCCATTGTGTCATCAAGTGGAATTAAGTGTATAACGCTGGTGATTCGAGTCAAGAACGCTTTTTCTGAAACATTTGTTTTTCTGTTTTTACTCTCTATGCCATTGTAGTTTATTTATAGATATTGTTACCTTTTGTTTTAAAATGTTGAGGATGCTATTGAAGTTTAAAACTCAAAATTGTTTCGGAATCTGCATTGGGATGTGGAAATTTGTATAACGGCACATGGCTTGTAAGAGGTATATACTATTGGTGAGGGTGGAGGCCCACTAGTGATGAGTGGGTCTCACTTCTCAAATAAACTCCCATGGTAGGCCTACAAATATATATATATATATATATATATATATATATATTAATAAATCAAAAGATGGGCCATGGGCCTTAGGTAGATGGTAGTGAGCCTTCAATAATAATTAAAAAAACATATTTTATTTTTTTGGTTTTTGTTGAAAATGTTTTTTGAAAAGTGCATCATTTTATGAAGGTTGCAAACTTTCAAAAATGTTGCAATATATAAATATTCATTAAGGAATCTTTTTACATATAGTTTCTTTTTTCAGTTGATAAACAAAGCAGATTACATTCTTATTGGAGAGGGAAAAGTAAGAAAAGAGTTTGCTTGAGTTGAAGTTTTTGATACGAAACCGCGGAAGGTTAGAGTTTATGCAAACACTTCAACATTAGACCAGTTTCATCACAGGGAGGCTTGTGCAGCAGGTCTTCTTGCCTGAAGTGGTGCAATATTGTCTTTAGGACATTGCATATTGCAAGACTCTATCTATCAAGTCAGTATAAACCACTCTGTAAAGTTTTGTAACTTTTTCTGTATTTATATTGCTCTGGTGTATTATATACTTCCTCTATTGTTAGCATAATTTCTGTAACAAACGGAACAAGCAAAAGCTTGATTTTAAGAAAGCTTTTGACTCAGTTAGCAGGAAATTTATCGATGAAACTATGGCTCAAAAGGAATGGCATGACATGGCATGGCATGGCATGGCATGGATGGATAAGTTGTTGCTTATCTTTTGCCCGCATTTTTATCTTGGTTAATGGTTCACCAACTCATCAAGAATTTTGTCCTTCCCGTGGATTGCGCGTCAAGGATATCCTTTTATATCCCTTCTTGTTCATTATTGCAACTGAAGGACTCTTTCATTAGTTCTTATCTCTGGAATCCCAGTGAGCCATTTTGGCTTTTCCATTACTCATCTTCTTCGAGGATGATGATACTCTTTTCTTCTGTATGGATAATGATCATGAACTCCTTATTATCAAGCATATTCTCAGATGCTTCTCTTTAGCGTCAGGGCTATTCATTAATTATTACACGAGCTCTTTAATTGGGATTAATGTTGATTCTTCCAGGTTATGATGTCTTGCTTCTTTGCTCAATTGCAAAGTTGAGAACTTGTTGATTAATTTTTTGGGTCTGCCTTTGGGTGCAAATCCAAGATCTTCAGCTGTTCGGGATCCGATTATTATATATTAAGAAGAAAAACTTTGAAAGATAATATTATAAAACAATTAATTGTTAGCACATGTATGTCTAAAGAAGTAATAGATTCTAAACAAACATAAAAGAAATAGTAGATAAATTACAAAAAAGAAAAGAAAAGAAAAGGAAGTAGGGGTTTGTAAAAATAAATCGCAAGAATTCAATAGAATAATAAATAAATAAATAAACATAATATTGTTGGGTCTCGAAGCCCAACACTCTTGACCCCAAAGTTCGAAACACCGCTTTTTCCATTTGCTTCATAAATAAGGTTACTAAAGTGAAAATGGAAAACTACTTAAAATAGTTTTCTATAGTATAAGTATGAATTAAAAAAGTTGAAAAATTCATCTCTAATTTTGTATTTGCAAAATATAAATGATTTCCTTCAAATTCAAATAAATTTAAGCCCTCCGTTTTTTATTAAGCGACATTTAAAATAGTTCATAACTTTTAATAGAGCATTAATTATGCCTTGATTTTAAAATTAAAAGACTAATTTATCGTTAATTAATAGTGTCAGCTCAATAGTACCTTTAGTTGAGGTTTTGATGATAACAAACAAAGGTTATTGGTTACTAATGGTTAAAGTTGAGTTAAGTGACAGGTTGAAATTGATCAAATATCAAATGAAGATAATACAAGCTAAAGATGATATTGATGAAGTTGATCAAGGACTTGGAAGTGAAGTTCACTCAAATCAAAGAACCAAGATTTCAAGCTCAAGCATCAAGTGAAGATTTTGATAGCTTAAGAATCTATGTAAGGTGAATGCATTGGTGCACTTTAGGATATCATCATTATTCATGCATCACTCACAAACTCAGTTTTCAAATCCTAAATTGCATATCTTTTGAAAACATGAGTTTAAGTATAAAACCTTAAATTAAATAAATCTAAAAATGACCTTCAAGGTTTATTTAAGGTTTAGAAGTGTTTTAAATCAAACAAAACATGAATTTGAACATCTAAAGAGAAAACGTATGTGTGAATAGTAACAACAACTAGTGAACGGTAGCAACAGCTAGTGAACAGTATAATTGCGAGTGAACAGTACCAACCAGCTAGTGAACAATGACCGTGAATAGTACCGAGAACCCACTCTATAAATAGAGTG
Source organism: Tetrastigma voinierianum (assembly GCA_016808115.1). NCBI lineage: Eukaryota > Viridiplantae > Streptophyta > Magnoliopsida > Vitales > Vitaceae > Tetrastigma > Tetrastigma voinierianum. The sequence goes on from JAEQBH010003801.1 coordinate 455,583, forward strand.
TGGGAGATCACTAAACAAACTAAAACACTTATTGTATATCATCTTAACCATCATTTCTCTTGGTAATTAATTCTTAAAGTGAGATTGTGAGTGCATTCACTACATGAGCATATTGTAGAGTGCACAGTTGCATTGATCAAAAGCTTGAGTTGTATTTGAAACATCTTGAGAGCTTGAGTGAGTGTCTAATATGCTTAAGTGAGAAAGCTTCAAGTGTGTATAGCTTGAAGGAATTGTGAAGAGCACATTGGAGCCAAAATCCAAGTGTAATCAAGCTCGGGATTAGAGTTTGGAACTTCAAGTGTGTATAGCTTGAAGAAGTGCCCATTGGAGCCATAATCCAAGTGTAATCAAGATCGGGATTGAAGCTTGGAACTTAAAGTGCGTATAGCTTGAAGAGGTGTCCATTGGAGCCATAATTTAAGTGTAAAGAAGGTCGGGGTTAGAGTTTGCCACTAGTGGAACCCTCACCAATGGAGGAGAAGTGGACGTAGGCAAGGTTATGCCAAACCACTATAAATCCGGGTTTTGCTTTCTCTATCTTTATCTCTTTAATTTATTGTTATTGTATTAAATTTAAGATTTATTATTGTGTAAAACGTTTTTGAGAAAACCAATTCAACCCCCTCTTGGTTAGATTGCTAAGTCATATTGAACTTTTAAATAGTATTGGAAACATAATTTTTATTAGTTGAATAATATTTTAATAATAAGGTGTTCAATGGAATTAAAATAGATGGCAAATTTGAGAAAAAAAAAATTACCTTGATGTACTAAAATGTCAAATGGAAAAAATTTTACTTGGTTTTTAAAACGTCACTTATTTAAAAACGAGTGAAGTAAATCTTTATAATTAATTAAGAACAATTATTTCAATTGAATTATTAAAAGAATTTTACGATATCTTATACTCTCTTGCTCAAAATTAATTGTTGTTTAAATGTTTTTACACTTATTAAGAAAATTATAATATTATTTAAAAGCGATGAAACTATCCCTAATAAAATTTTATAAAAAAATGCATCTATTAATTACAAAATCAATTTTTATAAGATGAAATAATAATAAATACAACTAATTAACTAAAAATCAGTTTTTAAAATATGGAACAACAATAAATACAATCAATTATAACATATTAATATCTAAAAGTGCTATTTGAATTAGACTTAACTTTTTTCATTGAAATCCTAAAGAGACATTTTTTAGACCAAAGCTCTTCTTTTAAATGATGATTATTTTCAGGCAAAGGGAATTTTCAATAAAAAACTTCCATTTGGCCAATCATCCATCTTGAACATCACTTCCTTTTTATAACCATTCATCTTAAGGATGATTTCTTCCAAATTTTGAAGAAAGGAAAGAAACTCGGAATCCCCTTTAATTGTGGCTGGTGGTTCAGCCACAATTTCTTCAAAAAGTCCCCTTTATGTGATGTAGATGCAAACACATTTATGCTTAAGGTGGGCTGTTCAAACATGTGCCCTTTTGATGGAAGCAAGCTATAGAATTTCCTGCACATGGTTATCTCTTTGCTCACTAAAGGTAGTTGTTGAGAAGATCAACCTGCTTTCTCGATCCTCACTCACAAGATAAGTGAGCTCCCATTTGTTGATGTCAATCCATGCTTGGCTTGAGGAAGGAAGTGGTCTTTTTAATATCTTCAAATTTTTTAGATCCCCTTCAATGCCCTAAGCCACAAAATCCATGGGGAAGGTAAATGTGTCAAGCTTCACCAAGACTTTTTCAAGAGCCATCACTTGACTTTCTTCTTCAAATTTAAATTTATCCACTAATGACTTTTCAATCTCTAAGTTGTTTAGGAGTGCCTTTTTCTTAATTTCCAACTTATTTACACCTTCTTCCACATTAAGGATAGGAAATTTCTGCCCACTGCTCAAAGGAGTATCCATGCATTCATTGGGATTTGGCAAAGCGTTACTAGGAGAGGTCCTAGAGAATTTTTCCTTGAATGCTTGGACTAAATGTCCTATTTGAGCTTCTACGTTTTTCAATCTAGCATTAGTGTTGACTTGGAAGGCATCTAAATCTAGAAATTTCTGCTCTTGAAGATTAATCATCTCTTGTTCTCTTCCCATAAATAAAATATACCCTAACAGAGACAACCCCTTATTCCCCAAATGTAGGGTCTAACTCCCTTTGATAAGGCAATACTCCTGTTCCATGAGTGAGTCAGAATTCTTAGGTCCAAATGATGAAGAAGTAGTTGGCTTCTATGGAGGCAAACCTATCTTCTATTGAATGTTCCTCCATAAGTACCAACAACAAGAAGAAAAACAAAAGAAAATAAAGACATTACTAATAAAAAATTAACTAAAAAAAAAATCACAACAAAAATAAAATAAAAATTGCCTAAATTAGCAAATCACTCGTTCTTCAAAATGTCAACTTCCCATGAGAGAAAGTGAACCGTGCCAATCCCCAGAAACAGTGCCAAAAACTTGTTGAGACCAAATGATGTATATATGAAAATATGGTTAAGGGAATGAATGTGGTAAATACGCAGAAACTGATTTGAAACAAAAGTAAGCGTACTAAAAAACTGAAATGAAAAGTATTACCAACACTCAACCCCTTTCCGCAAGAGCACGGGTCTTACAAGTAATAAAGTGGACTCTAAGAGTCTCGATATCGTACCCATGAGGATTGGAGATTCTCTTTAATTGGAATTGATCACCCCGACATAATGACTCTTCACTATTTGTGGCTACTCAAGTAGGATGTGGAATAAAATCAATTTAATTGGAAACAAAACTGATTTAAAACTAATCATAAAATCTACCAAATAAAAAAAGACTACGAATTTAAAAGGTATGAAGAGAGGCACTAGGAAGGGGATAATTATTTACAAACAGTTTGCATTTCCTTGAAAGTGCAACATTTGTGAGTTGAATGTTGGATTTGTCCAAGAGCAATGTAGTATAGCTTGGATTTCTCCATATACCATACATTTCACTAATTAGAGATCCATGTTCCTTTCAGACAAATGGGTCTAAATAGCTACTTATAAAACCTGACTCTCTTTAAGATTTGATTGTTTTTCTTTTCCAATACTTCACAACCATTTCTTATGACTAAGAATTCTTGCCCCCATAGACAGGATTATGCAAGTCTTCTCCAATCTAATTGGTATCTCGTCCTTCAAATCTAATAAAATTTTATATCTCCTTGATTAGATCTTTGCTAACACGGGATCAAGATCCTTTCATCGGACTAAGGAGAAACCTCTGATCAACTAAATTGATACATCATCTAATTAATTCTCACACCATAAGTAAATTAGTGATCTATCAAAGTAATTTTTCAGAGTTCATTAATTCCAAGATATTAGTTTAACATACCCCTGCAATCGCCTTTTACTCGTGAATCTCCATCCGTGTTGCTCGATGGCCTTCCGAAATCGTATAAAGATACAAATTTTTCGGGTATAAGCTACTAATATCTGGAATTAACCATTATGAACAATACTAATTATATATAAATTCAATTTTCAAACACACAAAATAACTGAGAAACTACAATCAATGTTTAATAATTGAACTTACCTTGCAGGTCGCTTAATGTTCCATTATTGATTCCAATCATCACCAATCAAACAACAAGTAAGAAAATGAAGAAAGAAATCAAGAAATATGAGAGAAAATCCAGATTTGAGCTTCAATTCGTCCCAACAAGAAATAAATCAATATCTAAGCACAAAGATCAGATCTCTTTTTTAATACAAATAAAAATCTGCTCTAAAACTACTCTAAGATCTACTAAAAATCAAAGCCCAAAGCTAAACTAAAAAAATGGGTAGGTTTTTAGAGAGAGAAACCCTCATGAGAGATTTTCTCTAGTCCTCGTTTTTTCGTTCTCCTAAAATCTAAAAAGTTAGTATTTATAGTCTTCCGGTGAAAATGGGCTTGAAAACTAGCCCAAATATCAATTTTCGAACTTTTCTAGTTTTTCCAGCATTTGAGTCGCGACATCAGCATTTTAAGTCGCGACATCAGCATTTTAGAGTCGTGACATCAGCATTTTTGAGTCACAATATCAGCATTTTGGCTTTGTTGCAAGCTCTGTCGTGACATTTTTTTTGCTATGTCGTGACATGCATTTTTTTCTATGTCGCAACAAATTTTTTTTTTTTTTCTTTGTCACTACATTTTTTTGCTATGTCGCTACATTAACAATTTTGAGTCCCAACATCAGCATTTTGGGCCGCAACATCAGCATTCAGGCACAATTTTTTGCTTTGTTGCGACATTTTTTTTTGCTTTGTCGTGACATAAAATTGCTTTGTCACGACATTTTTTCTACTTAACACTAGTTTTTCTTCTCCAACTTGTCAGGACCATAACTTCTTCGTTTCAACTCGGATTTGGGCGTGTGATGTATCGTTGGAAAGCTCTTTGAATTTAGAATGCAACCATGGGAGAATTTGAACCATTTGATATTCCATCTGGTACAGAAAAATTCATCTTCCCAATGAGGCGCTGTGAGACACCAGGTTAACTCTTCTTTTGTATATATATCACTCATTTCTTGCCAAATCACTTGCTTTTCATCAATAATCCTATCAAACCAAGTTTAGAGGAAATGTTATGAGTTTTACATGAATATGGATATAAAATGCTCAAAATAGCTTGTGAAATGAACTCAAAACATAGATGAGTTTTACACTCATCAACAGTAGCGCTGGACGGGCCGAAGAAATTCACATATGTCAGCACTCTGTTATCCAGCGAAGAAAAAGAACGGCTACGACGCGTATTATTGGGGAAAGCGAATGTATTCGCCTGGAGTCACTCAGACATGGTCAAGATTGACCCAACGTTGGTCTCTCATAAACTGAACGTGATTGCCACAACAAAGTCTATTAGGTAGAAGATAAGGCGCTTCCACCCGGACTGCCATTAGATTATTCAAACAGAGGTGGACAAACTGCTGAGTGCAGGTTTTATCGGAGTGGTAAAGTATCCTAAATGGCTTGCAAACGTAGTAGTCATCTTGAAGAAGGGTGGTAAATAAAGGGTATGCGTGGACTACACGGACCTCAATGAAGCATGCCCAAAAGATAGCTTCCCCCTACCATGAATAGATCAAATCGTAGATGCCTCTATCGGGCATGGAATGTTGTCGTTTTTGGACGCCTTCTATGGCTATCACCAAATTCCAATGCACCAGCTTGATACAAAGAAAACGGCCTTCATTATGCCGCACGGGCTATACTGCTATAACGTGATGCCCTTTGGTTTGAAGAATGTCGGGGTAACCTACCAGAGACTAGTGACCAAGATATTTTGGCCACTGATTGGCAAGGCAATGGAAGTCTATATTGATGATATACTTGTCAAGACTAAAGAATGCCCCGATCATATGAAGCATATGCAAGAAACTTTTGAGCTGCTACGCACGAACGATATGAAACTCAATCCCCTAAAGTGTTCGTTCAAAGTCAGTTCGAGTAAATTCCTGGGCTTCATGGTGATGTAGAGGGGGATTGAGGCCAATCCCATTCAACTCAGGGCCATTATGGAATCTTAGACTCATACCACTAGAAAAGGAGTGCAGCAATTGACTGGCCGGTTGGCGGCTCTGGGGCGATTCATCTCTCACTTTATAGACTGATTGAAGCCATTTTTCACCACCCTAAAAGGGGCTAAGCAAGTCGGCTGGGATGCAGAATGAAAATAGGCCCTTATAGCAATCAAACAATATCTCACCGAACCACCCATTCTGGCTAGCCCCGAGACAAATGAAACGCTCTACCTTTACATAGTTGTTTTTGATGTTTCAATAAGTGCAACTTTATTCAAAGAAGACGAGCACCGCGACAGTAGAAGCCCATATTCTTTATAAGTAAGTCCCTATTCGAGGCAAAAACCCAATATACCTGTCTCGAGCAGGTGGCACTGGCCCTTAGTGATGAGTCTTAAACTCATCTATTTTTAATTCATTTTTCTAGCATGCTTTTAGCAGTTTCAAATCTATTTTTATGCAAAATTATGAAATATTCACTAACTTTGTGTTTTGCATGTTTTAATTGAAAAAAGGAGATAATCTCAAATAAAGAAGAAGAAAGTGGCACTACACATTCTTATCGCGACATGTTGTTCTGACGTGAATTTCCCAAGCATTACCAAAAAGAACTATGTCACAGCCAACAGCTATATGTCGCAGCAAAGTCCAGGTTGAACTCAAGGCATAAATAGAATCTTTGTTGTGACAAAGAGTTCTCTGTCGCGACATTGTTGAGGAAGAATGAAAAGAAGAGTGTCGCGACACCCTTAACTCTGTTGCGACAATGATCAAGGCAAATGGCAAAGGAACTTTGTCGTGACAATCCTTCCTCTGTTACAACATAAAAGGCTGAAGATTAACAAATGAACTCTATCGCGACATAAAATGGAAAGAATACAACACAAGTCATCTAAGACAAGTGTTTTTATGTTGCAACAAAGTTTTCATCATGGAGCCAGCTCAAGGAGGAATTTTTGTTGCTACAAAGAAAATCCTATCACGACATTACTATCTCGGGACCACAACAAGAGCAACAAAATCTTTGTCGCAAGATTATTTCTATCGCAAACAAACACAAGGGGAGGTGGAATTCTTTATCGCGACAAGAAATTGAAGAGCAACATAAGAGGAAATGGCTAAAGAAATTCATGTCATGACATAGTAAAGAATTGAAGGCGTATCTTTTATCGCAGAGCAAAGTTTTTTGTCGTGGACACAAGCAGAGAATGTGATGGGAATTCACCCACAGAAGAAAATTAAATACGTGACTGGGTAACAAATGAGAATTGAGATTAACAAACCAAAGCTTAAGATAATAGATTTCTATGTTGCAACAAACAACTCGCCAGTTTACAAGGACCGCAGAAGAAAAGTCTATAATGATTAAAGAAAATTTGTCGATGACAAAAATCAAGCTCAAGAATCAAAGAAATCCTGTCGCGACATAGAAAACTTTGTCGTGACTAAATAGACAAGCTGAAGAGAAACATGCTTGTCGCGACATTATCAAAGTTTGTCGCGATAGAGTCCAAGAAAAATCCAAGAGAATAGGTAACGATAGAAAACTATAAGTTGCGCATGTAAGTCGCAAAGAAAGATTCACACCACATAATAGTAATATTTGCGTCACGACAGAGTGACCAATTTGGGCTAGAAATTAAGGGATCCACAACACTGTCTTAAAGTGCTGCCCAACAATGGAAAGTCTATAAATAGACGCATCTAGGGCACTGTGCAGAGCTTCCGCAAATCCAGGACTTCTTGGTGGTTGAAGACTCTCTGTATATTATTTTTCTTTTATTGTCCCTTTATTTCCTTTTTAGTAGATTTAGTTTGAGCGTAGTTTTTAGTTAGTTTTCTTTTTATTTTTCGAAGTTGAGTAATGAACTGTAGTGCAGCTTCGAGCTAGAATTTCTTGTTAAATTTTCTTTCTACTCACTAGCTTTGAATAAAATGGAGTTTGGAAAATTTTGGATTTCTTATTTATTTCAATTGGGCTTACACTTAAAGGGAATGCTCTTGATTAGTTAGTCGTGATATGAATGAACCGGGCTTTGAAGGGTTGAGCTCTTCCGGGAATGGGTCGATGATGATCGCCATTTTTTCTATATAAAGTGGAAGGTTCTAGTTAGAATTCTTGAATTTATTTGATTTGGGTATTATTTCTGAACTTAATTGTTCCCAGATAGAACCGTGTACCTACTAAAGTATTGTATCTTGCTCATTTCCAAGAGGCTCTATACGTGATACAGTAGATAGAGAATCCCGAGGGCAGAGCAATTGTAAAAGGATAGACTAATACTTTGGAACTAATAAACTCTGAAAGATTACTCAAATAAATCACTAACTTACTCATGGTTTGAGGATAGTTTGGTGAAATATTAGTTTAATCACTCAGAGGTTTCTCCTCTCACTAATGAAAGGATTCTGATCCCATGTTAGCAAGTATCTAATCAAGGAAATGGAGAATTTCATCAGTACTAAAGGATGAGGTACCATCTAAATTGGAGAAGGCTTGGTAATATCCCGTTTTATGGGGGGGCAGAATTCTCCAAAATTCTAAGATCTCAGCATGAAATACTAAAAAGGAAAAATACTCAAATCTTAGAAAGAGGATTATATCTTACAAGTAGCTAATTAGATTCATGAGTCAGAAATGAACATGAATCTCTAATTAGTGAAAGGTATGGTTGAGGGAGAAATCCAAACTATACCACAATGCATCTTTGACAAATTTAGCTTCAAACTTGGCGGCTTAGCTAAGATTCAAATGATTTAAATTGACAATTATTCATTGATCTATGTTATAGTTGTCTCACCGCTGAACTCTCAACTCTATTCTTATTAATATTTTATATACACTAGTGAATTTACTTTATTATTATTTTATTCGTTTTCCAATCATCTTAATATTGGAGTTCAAATAGTAAGGATCTTGAGTAGTTGGGGTAGTTGATTTTATGATTCATCCTAAATCCCCGTGGGAATGATATTTGGACTTAATGAAAATCCACTTTTATTACTTGTACGATCTGTGCACTTTTAGTGATTAAGACAAATCAAAATCTTTAATGAATCCAATTTACAAAAATTGGTCAACAAGTTTTTGGCACCGTTTACGGGGATTAGATAATAGTCCATGGTAGCAGTTCCACAAATTTGTTTATATATAATCTTGTTTGTTCACTGGTCTATCTATATCACATTTTGGTCGAACAAGTTTTTGGCACCGTTGCTGGGAACTTTATTTAGTCCTTGGTAGCAAAGTCATAACTTTGTTTGCAAAGTTTGGTCTACACAAAAAATCGGTCAATAGGTAGCCACAAAAAAACTCTGCCCCGACTTCCAGGTGCACCCTATCACTATGCTCACCAACCTCCCTTTGAGAAGCACTATACATAAGCCTGACCTGTCAGGGCAAATGGCTCGGTGGTCAATCGAACTAAGTGAGTTTGACATTCAATTTAAACCCCTCTAGCGTTGAAGGGACAAGTACTAGCCGACTTCTTAGTAAAGATTCCTAAACAAGAAATGGAACTAGTGGACTCTGAATGTGGATGGTGATTCACAACAGACAGAAGCTGGCCTAGGGCTGCAACTTAAAGCCCCAACCGGGGAAGTCATAGAGTAGGCCATATGCCTGAATTTCCCCACTTCTAACAACGAAGCCAAATATGAAGCAATCATAGCCGAGCTTGATCTAGTAATCTCTGTGTCCTCGAAAAAAATTATCATAAGAAGCGACTCTCGATTAGTGGTCAGGCGGGTAAACAGGGAGTATGAAATAAGAGATCAACTTATGACCAAGTATGTAAGTTTGATCAACCTACAGTTAGGAAGTTTTACGGCTTGACGGTTGGAGAATGTATGGAGGAGCTCTAATGAAAAGGCGGACGCTTTAGCTGTTATAGTTGCGTCCCTACCAATAAAAGAGATTGTGCTCCTCCCCATATACTATCAGTTAGAGTCGTCGATCACTACCAACTGAGTAAACAAAGTAGATGAAACAGGTCCTTCGTGGATGACTCTAGTAGCCCGCTATTTAAGTTCAGGGGAACTGTCGGATAACAAAGCTAAAGCCCACAAGATCCAAGTCCAAGCAAATTTCCTAAGCCTCATTAACTAATAATTGTATGCTGTCCTTGTATGCTTCATCTTAAAATGCTCATTCAATACATCAGTGGATGCATATACTGCGTAACTCATGATGGGATATGCGGGAATCATCCAGGCAACAAGACATTGGCACATAGAGCCCACACCCAAGGCTACTATTGGCCAACCATGTGGGTGGATGCCACCACCTATGTTAGAAAGTGTGACCGCTGCCAATGACAGGCCCCCGTCTCAAAACTCTCGGCCCAAGATTTAACAACCATAACAAGCCCCTGGCCCTTTACTCAGTGGGGTATTAACATAGTTAGGCCATTACCTACTGCCCCGATTTAGAAGAAGCTGTTATTAGTGGCCACTGACTACTTCAACAAATGGATAGAGGCTAAAGCCTTTGCATCCATCAAGGACAAGGAAGTCGTCTAGTTCGTGTGGAAAAATATTGTGTGCAGGTTCAAGATACCCCAATCAATTGTAACGGAAAATGGGCCGCAATTTGATAGCAGAGTGTATAGGAACTTCTGCAGTGAATTGAAAATCAAAAACCTATACTCCACCCCACGTTACCCACAAAGCAACGGCCAGGCAGAAGAGTTTAACAAAACACTCCTGTTAGCTTTGAAAAAATGCCTACATTCAGCCAAAGGAAAATGGGTAGAGAAGCTACCAGGAGTGTTATGGGCCTATAGGATAACCAGCCAGAAGCTGATGGGGGAATCACCATTCGCCCTCACATACGGGATGGAGGCTATCATCCCCACGAAAATTAGGATGCCCACCATTCGAACAGAAATTCCTGAGGAAGCAAGCACTAAAGCCATAATCAAAGACCTAGACACGACTGACGAACTTCGAGAGGTGGCAGCTGTACGCATAACATCATACCAGCAGAGGTTGGCAAGTTTGCACAACCAGTGTGTAAATCCGCATACGTTGAAGGCCGGGGAATTAGTCATAAGAAGGGTTTTTAAAAACAAGACTAACCTAGTGGACGGAAAATTCCAACCCAATTGGGAAGGACCATACATGATAATTCGAGTAGGGACAACCGATTCTTATGCACTAAGTAGACCAGATAGGATTGTTGTTCCCAGAATGTGGAATGCCATGCACCTAAAGAAGTATTCTCAGTAGTGTATTCTTTGAGGAAATTTTCATCAATAAAAGATTATTCTTTACACATTTCCACTTAAAACCTATGCTTACTTCTATCTAAAAGTCCATATACGGTTGTTATCCGACTAGCATCTGAAAGACTAGATGCATTTATTATCCGATTGATATCTAAAAGTCTAGATACGGTCATTAGTCTCGACTGCATCTGGGGCACCAAATACGTTATTGTCTGCTAGTATCTAAAAGTCCAAATAATGTGTTGTTGTCCCAAGAGTTATCTAAAAGACCAGATACTAAGTATTGTCTTACCTGCATCTAAAAGTCCAGATATCTAAGAGTTGTCCACTGTATCTAAAGTCCATATACGGTTATCATTCTACCGGTATCTAAAAGAACAGATACGGTTATTGTCCGACTGGTATCTAAAAGTCCAAATACGGTTGTTATCCGGTTGGCATCTAAAAGTCCAAATACGGTCATTGTCCGGTGTTTACCAATTTATGTATTTATGAAAATATGGGCAAGGAAGTGAATGTGGTAAATACTCAAAAACTGATTTGAAACAAAAGAAAGCGTACTCAAAAACTGAAATGGAAAGTATTACCAACACTCAACCCCTTTCCGCAAGTGCACGGGCTGGCTATTGTGGTAATAAAGTGGACTTAGAGTCCTGATATCGCACTCCACAAGGATTGAAGGTTCTCTCTAATTGGAATTTGATCACCCTGATTACAATGACTCTTCACTATTTAGGCGATCAAGCAGACGGAATAAAATCAATTGATCAGAACAAACACATCAAAACTAATCCTAAAATCTACCAAATAACAACTACTTAATTTAAAAGGTATGAAGAGAGGCACTAAATGGGGATAATTATTTACAAACAGCTTTGCATTTCCTTTGAAAGTGCAATAATATTTGTGAGTTGAATGTCGGGATTTGTCCAAGAGCAATGTAAGATAGCTTCGATTTCCATATACCATACATTTCACTAATTAGAAATTCATGTTCCTTTTCTCGTACAAATGTCTAAAACAATTTACTTGTAAACTCCGACCCTTTTAAGATTTGATTGTTTTTCTTTTCCAATACTTCACAACCATTTCTTATGACTAAAGAATTCTTGCCCCCAGAGACAGGATTATGCAAACCTTCTCCAATCTAATTGGTATCTCGTCCTTCAAATCTAATAAAATTTTCTATCTCCTTGATTAGATCTTTGCTAACACGAGATCAAGATCCTTTCATCAAACTAAGGAGAAACCTCTTATCAACTAAATTGATACATCATACAATTAATTCTCACACCATGAGTAAATTAGTGATCTATCAAAGTAATTTTTTAGAGTTCATTAGTTCCAAGATATTAGTTTAACATACTCTTGCCATCGTTTACCTCAGAATCTCCATCTCTATGCTGCTCGGGAGGGCCTCCCGAAATCGCAGCAAAGATACAAATTTCTTGGGTATGCTTACTAATATTCCGAAGAGTTCATTATATGAACAGTACCAATTATATAAATTCAATTTTCAAACCCACAAAATAACTGAGAAACTGCAAATCTGAATGTTCAATAATTAATCCCCACCCTTAGAGGGTGTTTAATGTTCCATTACTGGATTCCAATCATCACCAATCAAACAACAAGTAAGAAAATGAAGAAACAAATCAAGAGACAAGGAGAGAAAAATCCAGATTTGAGCTTCAATCTTCATCTCAACAGTAAATAAATTGAATATCTGAGTACAACACCGAGATCTCTTCAATACAAATAAAAATCTGCTCTAAAACTACTCTAAGATCTACTGAAAATCAAAGCCCTAAGCTAAACTAAAAAAATGGGCAGGTTTTTAGAGAGAGAAACCCTCATGAGAGATTTTCTCTCTCCTCCTTGTTTTTTTGTTCCCCTAAAATCTCAAAAATTAGTATTTATAGTCCTCAGCTGAAATGGACTTGAAATTGTGCCAAAATATCAATTTTCGTGACTGCTCGTTTTTCAGCATTTCGAGTCGTTTAACACGCATTTTGGTTTTGGTTGCTAGGCTCTGGCCGCGGACATTTTTTTGCTATTTTGCGACATACATTTTTTTCTATGTGGCGAAAAAAAAACTTTTATGTCGTGACAATTTTTTTTTTGCTTTGTCACGACTTTTTTTTGCTATGTCGCGACATTTTTTTCTGCTCAGCACCAGTTTTTCTTCTCCAACTTGTCATGACCATAACTTCTTGGATTTAACTTGGATTTGGGCATGTGATGTATCGTTGGAAAGCTATTTGAATGTAGAATGTAACCATGGGGGAATTTGAACCATTTGATGTTCCAGATGGTACAGAAAAATTCATCTTCCCAGTGGCGCGTTGTGAGACACCCGATTGACTATTCTTTTGTATATATATCGCTCATTTCTTTCCAAATCACTTGTTTTTCATCAATAATCCTATAAAACCAAGTTTAGAGGAAATGTTATGAGTTTTACATGAATATGGATATAAAATGCTCAAAATAACTTGTGAAATAAACTCAAAACATAAATGAGTTTTACACTCATCAAATACCACCAAACTTAAAGTTTTGCTTGTCCTCAAGCAAAGAAAAAAAAGAAGTTGCTTGTCCTCAAGCAATGGAAGAGAATAGTTCATTTCACCCTTTTTATTTAACCAAAACCGAGTAACTTCATACTTTCCAAGGTATGGATATGTGTCTCAAGAATTACCCTTAAAAAGAATATAGAGAATATGATCAAGATAATTTATTTATTTTAATAATGAATTAATATCATAATAGACAAATTTAGATCATGGTTCTCACTAGTGTTAGTGTGTGTGTGTGTGTGGTCTTCCCCTATCCAAACAATTGCAAGCTAGATGAGTTTATGAGAATTGAGATAAGTACGCGGATCTCCTAAGATAATTTATTTAGGTTCCATAGGCTTGTTGTTCTTATCACTCTCCACTAATGTAGGCACACACAAATCTCAAGATCAAGTAGGTCTTTATAAGCTTGTAATGTGAAGCTTGGGTATGGGGTAGTTGAGTAGTCATTTTATGCTAAAACTTACCCAAACATACATATTTTTCTGCATTGATAGCTCCTACTCCATCCTAATTCTTACCATCAACACAATGACACTCTCAAGCACCACCAAAATCTGTTTAGGTGCATCATTCCACACTCCTCATATCACCTTTTTGCAAAAATTCTATATTCTTTTAGCAAACACCAAGAAGCCTTTTTCTTTAAGACAAGGTTATTAGAGTGGTGCAATGTGAAAACCCCCTTACGCTTTCTACCAACCCTTAGCGAGCTTTAAATCAGTAGCTCTTAGACCAATTGACCTTAGGGTACTAGGTGTTGAGACTCCCTAGGGATTTATTTCTGTTCTAGGGAAGGAAGGCTACGAGGCTAGACTCACTCCTCCTTGACTTTTTATTGTATTTTTTCTTCTTTTACACTTGATATTTTTCTGTTTTTTTTTCTTTTTATTTTTCAACTTCCTTTTTACCAACCTCTTTTGATTTTCAACTTAACTCATTTCAACCAATTTAGAGTTATTTTTCCTATGAAAAAATAACTCCCCAAATCCTGCTCTCACCACATTTCTCACTATGTCTCCAATCCTCATGTTATGGGTGAGTTTGGTTCTTATCGAGGGATAGTGATGTAGAAGGTCTCAGGCCTAAACTTGTTCTTATAAACATACTCTCGCTCTTTTAAGGATCAACATTATGGTATTAGAGGAATATGCATATGCATATTAATAGGATTAGCTTGAAAGGCACAATCTTTCCAAGGATGGCCTATATCATTTCTCAATTGTAGTGTTGCCTAGGATTTCACTTCGTTTACATTAGAACAAGTTCTAGAACCTATGGAGATCAAAATTAGATGGATTCTCATAAACCTTCTCTCTAACCCAAGCAAAAACTGCTTTTCATAACACAGATCATTATGTTTGAGAAACCAATGACTAAATAGCCTATTAGAGAGATAACTTATTAAGCATTAAATCCTATTATCTTGAATACTGTCCACATCTCAAGGGTTCAATTATGATCTTCATTGACAACCTTGAAGATTTTCAGACCTTGACATTAGTATGTTGCCCCTTGATATAGTCTTTTGCTCTTGCAAACTAGTCATGACAACATGTTGAGCTTTAAAATTACTTTATTTTGAAAACACTAACAAACAAAGTTAAAACAGTGCTAGAATTTTCATCCTAGCAGTAAAAAAAAAAAAAAAAAAAAAACAACAACAACAAATAAAGTAATTGAAAATAGACAAAGGAAAAGAGAAAAGAGTGGATAGAATCCTTATTACTTAACTTAGGTTGTCTCCCAAGAAGCTACTCCATTTTTAGAGTCCAACTAGATTCATTGGAAAAGTACTAGTGCTTTCATTTGATCAATCATCCATGTTGGATAGCACTTTCTTTTCATAACCATTCAGTTCAAGAATGATTTCTTCCAGATTTTGAAGAGGGGAAAGAAACTCATAATCCCCTTTAATTATGGCTGGTGGTTCAACCACAATTTCTTCAAAACAGTGCCCTTTTCGTGATGCAGATGCAAACACATTTATGCTTAAGGGGGACTGTTCAAACATGTGCCCTTTTGATGGAAGCAAGCTGTAGAATTTTCTGCACATGGTTCTCTCTTGCTTTGTCAAAGGTAATGGTTGGTGAAGATTGAACCTTGCTTTCTCCTTGCCCAAAAGAAAGGTGAGCTCCCCTTTGTTGATGTCAATCCATGCTTGGCTTGAGGAAGGAAGTAGTCTTTTTAATATCTTCAAATTTTTTAGATCCCTTTCAATTCCCCAAGCCACAAAATCCATGGGGAAGGTAAATGTGTCAATCTTTACCAAGACATTTTCAATAGCCATCACTTGACTTTCTTATTCAAATTTCAATTTATCCACTAATGACTTTTCATTCTCTAAGTTGTTTAGGAGTGCCTTTTTCTCAATTTCCAACTCATTTACACCTTCTTCCACAAATTTCAGGATAGGAAATTTCTGCCCACTGCTCAAAGGTGTATCCATGCATTCATTGGGATTTGGAAAAGTGTTACTAGGAGAGGTCCTAGAGAATTTTTCCTTAAATGCTTGGACCAAGTGTCCTATTTGAGCTTCTACATTTTTCAATCTAGCACTAGTGTTGACTTGGAAGGCATCTAAATCTGAATTTCTACCTACGAAGATTAATCATCTTCTTGCTCCCTTCCATATAGATAAAAATATGCTCCTTAACAGGAGACAACTCTTTTTCCTCCTGAAATGTGGGGTTTTAACTCCCTTGATAAGGCAATACTCCTTGTTTCATAAGTGAGTCATTGTGAATTCTTTGGTCCAATTGACGAAGAAGTAGTTCAAGCTTGGCTTCTATGAGGCAAATCTATCTTCTATTGAATGTTCCTCCATAGTATCAACTAATGAGAAGAAAAACAAAAGAAAACAAAGTACAAATACTAATAAAAAAAAATTAACTAAGAAACAAATCACAACCAAAAAGTAAAAATAAAAATTGCATAAATTATCAAATCACCCGTTCTTCAAAATGTCTACTTCCAATGAGAGAAAGTGAATCGCGCTAACTGAACGGCGCCAAACTTGATAACTAAATTTTGAACAAAACAAAAGACTAACCAAGTCCTAAGAACGACATTCACCCCACATGGAAATATTTAGCATTGAAGGTACATCTGGGATCTAAACGATCCAAGCCCTCCTTAGTGAGGGAAGGAAAGGCCATATTTGGCCTTGTTTTGTATTTTGTAAGTTCTGAGTGAAAAACCTAGTTTCTGTAATTGTAATTAAAGACTAATTGTAACTAAACTCGTTTTGGAGGATTAATAAAATTTGGCAAGTTTTCTAGGCTTCATGTGGTCTTTGTAATGAAAAGGCTAATTTAAATTGAATTTAGGGTTCTTTGGAAAGGAAAAAAGAAAAAGGAAAACTAGAGGTACAGGAGGCCAGAATGGGATACTGCCCATTTTGAGTCCTCTGTCACAATAAAGAAAGTCTGTCATGACAGGGTTCCCTTAGCCCTATGTCACAACAGGGTCTTCCATGTCGCGACAGTGGCTTTCGTGCCGTGAAGACGACTGTGCCTGCGCCGAGAGACACCAGCCACGCATGCATGCAGGATCCTAGCCTCGTCACGATTGCAACTTTGGTGTCGCGATGGCTCAGCTAGAACTGCAACTAGGTCGCGACAGAGGTTTTCCTTGTCGCAACAAAGTCCCTTTGGCCCTGTGTCGCAACCATGGATCGTCATGACAGGGTGTACTGGCGCGTGGAGGCCTTGTGTCACGATACGTAAATCAGGTTGCGATAGGTGGCGTATAAGGCAGAACGGTAAGACGACAAGGGCACAGCAAGGCATACGATGTGCAGGTAATCGAGTAGGGCATGAGATGTGGCGTGCGAAAGGAGCAACTTTCCACAAATTTATGTCATGATAGAGAATTTTCTATCGCGACAAAATTCTCAAAGCTCTCTATCACAACAGAGTTTGCTCAGCCTCGTGTCGCGATATAGATTCTATGTCGCGACAAGGCTCAGCTAGGGCGGTCAGCTATGAGGCGACACAGAAAGACCTTAGGTAATACGACGCAAAGACATGCTCAAGTAGCTTGTACATCGAGACAGACCGACACGCTGCACTATGTCGTGCACTATTCGAAAGTATTGTTCACAGCCGCTCACGAACACCTGCTCATGGCATCATTTAAAAAAAACACCAGGAATTGTGGCGTTACAGGAACTACTTAGTTAGGGTTGATCCCTATCTCCCTGCTTTATATCTACCTCTGTTTTCGACTGGTCTGACTATTTTGTTTCTTTTACTATTGTTGGTGGGGGTCCTGGTGCAGCTACTGAAGGGTTTTATGGGTTGCAACACTTGCCAATAGTAGCGAAAAACAAAAAAAACCCTAACAAAAACCCATCTAAGGACTCCCTCTCCCCCCCTTATATCATCAAACTGTTCACAACAAAGAGAAGGGTGATTACCGCGTCGATTCCAAAACCGAGCCGGTAGTCGAGTGCCTTAGGACCGGGCTGAACTAAGTCTGTGGCTCATTTTAATGTGATCCACACAAAGACAAACCACAACCTCCAAGGCAATGGTCTCAGAAGGGTCCTGCTAGCTGGCATCGGATGAACAATGCTAGGTACCACTCCCAGTTCAAGAATGAACTTTATCCAAACCGGCTTTCTTTAGTCAGCTCGTGTCGCGATGTACTCGATTCAGCTGTGGTAATCCGGGCAATGCTTCTTTGTCTGGAAACCTTCCAACTGACTGCACCACCATTCAATGTGAACACGTAACCTGACTGAGATTTGGAGTCATCTCTTAGATTGGAAACTAGCATCACTATACCCATTAACAATAAAATCCCCATCTCCATAAATCAAGAATACATCCTTAGTCCTTCTCAAGTACTTAAGGATATTTTTTATAGCCACCCAATGACTCATACCTAGGTCTGATTGGTATCTGCTCGTGACACTAAGAGCATATGATATGTCGGGTATAGTACATAACATAGCATACATGATCGATCCTATAGTTGAAGCATATGGTATCATACTCATACGTGTCCTCTCATCTTGTGTTTGTGGACACAGAGACTACGAGAGCGTGATCCCTCTAACCATGGGGACATATCCTCTCTTCGACTGCTCCATGCTAAACCTCTTCAGCATTTTGTCTATGTATGTAGACTGTGAAAGACCAAGCAACCTATTAGATCTATCTCTATAGATCTTTATCCCTAATATATAGGTTGCTTCTCCAAGGTCTTTCATGGAGAAATTCTTGGATAACCAAATTTTGACCGATTGTAGTACTGAGACATCGTTTCCTATCAGAAGTATGTCATCCACATACAAGACTAGGAATATGACTGCACTTGCACTTGTCTTCTTATATACACAAGGCCCATCCAGATTTTGTGAGAAACCAAACTTTTGATTGTCCCATCAAATCAGATATTCTAACTCCTAGATACTTGCTTCAACCCATAAATGGATGTCCTGCTCGCATATACTTTATCGCTACCTTATTATGAAGCCTTTAGGTTGTGTCATATACACCTCATTGGTTAGGGTTCCATTGAGGAAAGCTGTCTTCACATCCATTTTCCATATCTCATAATCATAATGAGCGGTGATGGCCAGGAGTATTCTTATGGATTTAAGCATAGCTACTGGACTGAAAGTCTCGTCATAATCAACTCCTTGTTTTTGACGACAATCCTTAGCCACAATCCTATTTATAGGTAATCACATTACCTTCCATGTCCGTCTTCTTCTTGAAGTTCCATTTGCATCCTATGGGTTTTATCCCTTCGGGTGGATCAACCAAAGTCGATACTTGGTTTGTATACATGGAATCCATCTCTGACTTCATGGCATTGAGCCATTGATCAGACTCTAAACTGTTCAGAGATTCTTCGTAGGTAGTTGGCTCATCATTTTCTATGAGCAATATGTCCTTTTGTTCACTAATGAGAAATCCATATCTCTCTAGGATAGAACGCATCCTACTTATCCTACGAAACACTTGTGTTTTAGAAGAGTCAACTATTAATTCATCATCATGAATTATAGCTTCAAGTTCAGTCAGATGCGACACGTTTGTTAGAGCATCTTGAACTTCACCAACCTCCACTTTGCTCCAATTGTCTTCTGTCAAGAGAAACTTTTTCTAAGAAGACAGCATGCGTTGAAACAAACAACCTTTGTTCCAAAGTGTTGTAGAATTAATATCCTCTTATTTCTTTAGGATAGCCTACAAACAGACACTTATCAGACTCAGCCTGCTTAACTGGATATTGTCCGCTTCTTAATAAAGTAGACAACCCCATACTTTCATGTAGGAAAGATGGGGCTTTTTGTTAGTCCATATCTCATATGGAGTAACTTCAAATGACTTGGATGGGACTCTATTTAAGATATAAACAGCAGTCTCAAGTGCATAACCCCAAAAGGATTTAGGTAGGTCTGCCTTGCCCATCATAGACCTTACCATGTCTAACAAGGTTCGATTCCTTCTCTCAACCACACCATTATGTTGTGGCGTATAAGGTGGAGTCCATTGGGACGAAATCCCATTGTCCCTGAGATAATCCAGAAATGCTTAGCTTAAGTACTCACCACCTCGATCCGATCTAAGTGATTTTATACTTCTCCCAAGTTGTTTCTCTACCTCATTTCTGATTTCTTTAAACCTTTCAAAGGCCTCAGACTTATACCTCATGAGATACAAGTACCCATATCGTGAATAGTCATTGATGAAGGTTATGAAGTATACAAAACCACCTTTGGCATGCACAAACATAGGACCACATACATCAGTATGTATTAGGTCTAATAGTCCGTTTGCTCGTTCACCCTTTCCCTTAAAGGGTAATTTGATCATTTTTCCTAACAAGCATGATTCACATGTGTCAAATGATTTATAATCAAATGACCCTAAGCTTCCACACTTGTGTAACTTAGTCATGCGTCTCTCACTTATATGGCCAAGATGACAATGCCATAAATATGATGATTTCAAATTATCTCCTTTTTGTCTTTTGATGTCATTGATATTCAGGAATGGATTTAACATATCCAATTGTAAATCCCATTGCTCAAGGTACCACTAGCATAAAAAACATCATTTAACATAATGTAACAACCATTGTCACAAAAATTTAACTGAAACCCTTTCTTGTTTAGACATGAAACATAAATGATGTTCTTCGTCAAAGCTAACACACAAAAGCAATTGTCTAAATACAAACAAAACTACTATGGAGGTTCAAAACATAAGTCCCAATGGCAATAGCCTCAACTCTTGCACCATTACCCACCCGAAGGTCGGACTCTCCCTTTGTGAGCTTCCTGCTGTCTCTCAGGCCTTGCATATCAATACATATGTGTGAGCCACAATTGGTATCCAATACCCAAAGGTTGCCATAAGAAATAATATTAACTTCGATGACATAAATACTTGAAGGTGTTGGTGCATCACATGCCACCTTCTTCTTTGATTCCATGTAGGCCTTGCAATTTCTCTTCCAATGCCTTTCTTCACAATGGAAGTGATGCACCTCAGAGGATGTCTCTGACCTTTTCTTAACCGCCCTCCCTTTCTTTGCTTATAGATTTTTCTCTTTCTTCTCGTTTTAACTAGAAGAGTTCATGAGCATCACAATTTTACCTTCCTTCATCAAGGTGGTTCTACTGCTTTAAGGTGTTGATCAAATGTTATGGTGGTCTCTTATCGCTCATCTCAGAAGTTAAGCAATAAACTCAGGTAAAACCGCGAGTAAACCATCCAGAATCAAGTCTATACTTAATTCATTATCCATACCAAAACCATGTTGATCCAACCTAACTATGTACCCATGCATCTTCAATGCATATTGTACTAGAGATGTCCCATCTTGCATCTTGGAGCGAAAAAGCATTTTGGAGACCTCGAACCTTTCAAATCTCGCTACCTATGAAATAACCTCTTGGGGATGTGGCGACTATGTCATATGGGTCACATAGCTCATCCTGTTTCTGAAGCCTTGGAGACATCTATGCAAGCATGATACATGCGGCAATGATACTGTCATCCAGGTGCTTCTAATATGCTATCTGGTCTTTAACAGATGGGGACACTAGGAGTGAGGCATCAAGGACATAAGCTATCTTTTCTGGCTTGAGAACAATTCTCAAGTTCCTTAGCCAGTCCATGAAATTGGTCCCGGTCAATTTATTGGCATCTAGTATGGATTACAAGTTCACGATGGTCAACATGTTTCGATTCTTCACAACCTAGATGTAAAAGAGATTATGTTAGATTGTACTTAAAATGCATAATTATTACGGCTTGATAATTACGCATTATGGCTCATACTATTTTATTGCGAATCCATAGCCCTCACTATTGATCCGAGAGAACCTATATGGAGGTTCTCCTAGCGAGTCGATATCCAATATCACCAAGAATCACCTTGCGGTTAGCTCAACAAGCTATCTCGGGTCAAAAAGGTAGGTATCCTTGATCATATCAATTGCATTCGTACGCAATTAAGGAATCCAATATCACTGAGTGACCCGTGGGTCAGCCAACGCGCTTCATCTTGGATCAATAATTATTCCACTTGCAATGCGATGCAACTATCGAATCCAGCGCTATCAACTGATTTATGCACTATCACCGAAGTTATTAACTCATGATAATGCGGTACACTTATGCAATAATCGACCTAGCTGCGTCTCATCCAACATTAACCTTAGTTAGCCTAACAAGCTAATGAGTCTAGTTAAGGCCAGCCCACCAATCAGGAAAACTCATTTCCATGGATAGAACATGTTCTTGTGGAGGAAGGCTTGGGGTTAGCCCAACAACCTCAATCTCCAAAAGGAACTCTGGTTCACACCATATTAGTGGAAGACGTTAGCCTTAATATTAATAATGAAGGGTTTTCTTTATATGTCTCATCTTATTAGCATGCATTATCCATTCATCTCATGAAATTATAAGGATAGTTACTCTAACTATATGGCATGATTATGGACATTCTAAGATCAATTCCATGAGCCATAATGGAATTTACTAGGTCAAACCTAGGGATATGCATGATTATTACAACCCTTTAAAATTAAAACAAATTTACAATCTTCAAGTCTTTTTTCTTGGTTCCTTCTCCACATAGCTTTCTCCTTTTGCATCTTCACCAACTTATGCTAATCCTATGTAATCTAATTACATACATTTAATGAGGATAACTGCCAAGGTTTGAGGGGATTTAGATGAGAAGAGAAGTACATAAAGAATTTAGAGAGAGGCATGGACACGCAGGCCCTATTTATCTAAAAAGAAATAATAATCAAATGTAGTATACTCAATCACCATTGGGCAAAGTCCATAATCATTCATCATGCTAACATACACCCTTAAGCATGCATTCTTTAACGCAATCCATCAAAAGTTGAAGGTAATGGTACCCCCATGATTTCAAAAGCACAGTAAAAGTTTTTCAACACTTGAAATAAAAATTGATCCATTTTGTTTTGTTCAACATTTGAACGATGACCTCAATTCAACTCTTGAACTAAAATTGTCCTACATCATTTTCATTCAACACTTGAACAAATAACCCTTTTATTCAACATTTAGACAAATCTGATTCAACATCTTGAATCATGAACCCGATTCAACTTCTTGAATCATAAACCCTATTTAACTCCCCAATTGGTTCAACTCCTTGAACCATTATTCCGATTCAACACTTGAACCGTAATTTTTTCAAAATGATGTTTTTGTCTAGAATTCTCTCTTAGGTAATTTCAACATGGTTTTTTGAAATCCATGATTCTAGAAATTTTAAAACTTAATGGTTTAGTTTTAACTCGCACATTTCTATTTCAAACACATAAGAGTAGTGTGTTTGAAACTTGTGCAAAACCATACAAGAAACGAAATGAACAAGGCACCAGCAGTCCCTAACGTCACGATTATCAGAGGGTTCAAACCCATCGGCGCCATTACACGTCGTGACGTTCCAACTTCGCGACATTGGGAGTGTTTGACTCAAACGTCATGTCAAGTCACTTCATGTCACATCATGTCACGTCACGTCACGTCACGTCACATCGTGTCGCATCATCGAAACGTTGCGACGTTGGACGCCAATGTCATGACGTTGCTAGAAATTTATGAGCAATGTTGCGACGTTGGGCACGAACATCACGACGTTGCTAGGTTTTTCAGTGACGAGAAAGCTGCAAAAATCCAATCTTTGGGACTTTTACACACTTCCAAGTTGTTCCATCTTCATATTAACCATCCTAGATCATCTCATGACCATATACATAAAGAACAACACCGGATCTAAACCTTTTCATACCAAAAAATCCTATTTTCGAAACTTTTGAAAACATGGGTACCAAAAACCGAAAACTCAACAATAAATCGATTTCATGCAATATAAGGTTACCTGATACCAATCGAAGGGCTCTCAGGGTTGAAACACTTGCCAATAGCAGCATAAAACAAAAAAAGTCCCAACAAAAACCCATCCAAGGACCCCTTGTAGCATCAAAACCGGTTCTACAACAAAGAGAAGGATGTAGGATTACTTTGTGTCGGTTCCAAAATCGAGCTGGTGGTCGGGGTAGCTTTAGACCAAAGCGAACCAATTCCTAAGTTCGCCTCTAACGGTATCCACACAAAGAGTGAAGCCGACAACCTCCAAGGCAACGGTCTCGGAAAGGGTCCTGGTGCTAGCCAAGTCCCGATCCGAAGAGGAAGCCAAAAACCGAGGTCTCTCAAACTCTAGAACACCGTCTTTGAAAATGAGAGAACACGCAAAATGGCTTTTCTCATGAACTCTCCTTTTTGTCTCAAAAGAGTCATCATCCTTTAAGGTTTCCATAAGATTCCTTTCATAGGAAAACCATATCCTATGAAATGACCAAAATGCCCCTCACTCTAAGTGATGATAGGTTACAGGCATCCCCATGTGTTATAGTGAGTTCTCACACAACCTTAAGTCTAGGTACAAGCCCAAGCCTATTATCTCTCTAAGTGAGGGCTTTCGAACCCGGGATTCCACTAATTACGTGACATTTCATTCATGAGAATTAACTCCCTCATACTTGGATCACATCCAAATCCGTTTTATATCAACCCCACACTCTTCTAAGTGTGTGACCTATTAGGTTCCGGTTATGTTGGCCACTTGATTCAACTATTGAATTAAGCAAGTCAAGATTGGTATCTAGTAACACATCATGACCCCCAATTGACTATACTCTACTTGGTTCAAAGCATGGACAATGTGTAGCTCCCTCTAGACTGGCTATGCCACACCTAGCCCAAGTGATATTTGATCTTGTCCCCAGATTCATCACTCAACTATTATGCACTTGAAGACACTCCTTAAGGCAAATTCACTCTGGCCAGGGATTTCTGAGTAATGATTCCGATAAGAGGCCTTAAGTATACTCTACCTTTATCGGGGGAGTGGCTTAACTTCGCGCTACTCAATTACCTTCGAACACCTCAAACTATACCCAATCCTCGCTCCAATGAGCGCCCATCGAGAGCCGCAACATTGGAATGAGGTCACAAGACAGATCAACATCCAAGATATCCTCGAGCACCTCAAGTCTAAGGATACTAAGACCATTACATGAGACAATCATCTACATTTAAATAGATAATCCATGATTGTCACATTATAGGTCTCCAATGTACTTAGCTACTCACAGTATCCACATGCCAACTCGATCAACTCATGATCACGCTTTATAAGATCTAATGATCGATCCACCAAGTGAGTATGACATGTGCTAGTCCGGTCTCTGGGTCAACAACAACCAAATTTCCATTGATCCTATGACTAGGGATAATTTAGACATTAACACATGATAGGAATCTTATTATCATGATCCCATCATGATTTCCTTCATGCTATGTTATGTGTCATGGACTTCATTAATTTGATTAAAGATCTATATCAATTCAACGTATGAATATCGAATTAATGAAGAAGCCTTACATATTAAATAATATGTTGTGCATACAATAAGTGTTAATGGCGATTGCCTTTAGAGCACTTCTCTAACAGCTACTTCCCTTCCACTTCTCAGAGTTATTGCTTTCTGTTGTGTGATTCCTTCCCTTCCACCTTCGGGTTTATCCGTGAATTGTCAGTAAATAACCTACTACCTCTCAAGCACGTATCGCCATTCGGGGCCCATTTGCACTTCCAAGTTTCTCAATTTTATCATGGCTATTTAGTTGCTGACTGATTCTGCATATTTTCCTTTGTCATTCATAAAGGCTAAATGAAGTGAGCATTCGAGTTTAAGTAAGCTTCTAAATCTACTTTTTTCTCTGATGGTAGTTTGTTCATTTGGGGAGGTGGCATGTTATTATGACTGTTCCTCCATCCATAGTTTTGATTATTCTGATTATTCCACCAGCCTTGGCCTTGATTCTGGTTCTGATAGGTGTTACCCCCATATTGACCCCCACAAGTACGATTAAATCTCGACACATACTATGCTTGCTCTCCCACTCATTATCCTGGTCCAACTAGCATTTCTCAGAGTACCCTGGTGGTTGTCCTCCATATGACTCACATATTCTCAAGGATTAGCCTGAATAGCATTTACAAAGACTTGCCAGCTTTGTAACCTGCTTCGTGAGTCAGGCAACACATGATTTACCAAATTGCTCACAACCTCTGTGTCTGCACCTCCCACTGCCTTCCTCGGTATTATCTTGTCCCTGGGCCACTGGTTACTATTAGTAGCCATATCCTCTAGGATTCAATACGCTTGATCTGTAGTCTTCTTCATCAACGCGCCCCCTGTTGAGGCATCTATAACTGTTCAGGTATAATCACTCATACCATTGTAATAGGTATGGATTTGCATCCATCTCGTCAGCCTGTGATGGGGACACCTTCTTAATAATTCATGAAATCTATCCCAAGCTTCAGCTAAGTTCTCCCCCTCCAATTGTCTAAACGTGTTAATCTCTTTTGCACCAATCAGGTAATCTTTAAGGGTGGAAAATCCATCACACTTAGACAAAATCCACAGTCCTAGTATTAATCAGCGTTAAGATTTTCATTGAACTGAATAGTTAGTTTATCAATCCACATGAGTTTGAAACAATCCTGAATCCATTATGTTTCTTCTGTTGTTCCATTCTATCGATCCAGTCACAATTTAACGGCTCCCAAAACGCGCCCAAGAATCTCACTATATTCAATCAATATATTTGGAAGCATTTGCAGGGTTACTGTTTGCAACTCGAAGTTGTTCGCTTGAATAGGTGGTCTTCGGATAGCAGACTGGACAACCGTAGGCGGTAAAGCAAACTCCTCTAGTAGCATAAACAGATCATTTTACTGTATAAACGACCTGGAGGCATAATTCCTACCATTATTCCCATTCTGTCCCCCTTGTACTATTTTTGCTCTCGTCTTAATCTGCTCCTTCCCGATTCTTCTTCATGATCAAGTAGATTTCTTTGTGTGTTTTTTGTTCTCTACGTAATCGGTTTAAGGTTCTCTCTGGCTCAGGATCGAACAGAAGTAGTTCACTTTGACCTTGTCTTCGCATACACATACATTAACTTTACTGCAATCACATGCACAAACACAAAGACCTAATTACTGCTAATTTTGTGTAAACGTAATAAAACAAAGACACAAGATAATATCTAATCGCACTATCACAATACAATGTACTCACAAGAATCCGCTAAAACTTGATGGACTCTGTAGAGGTTATGTAAAATAATATAAAACGTAGGCCCTCACGCGTAAGTATACGCGTCGAGTTTATGTAATATAGTGGTGAGTCAAGTGTCGCTCTAAGGCGAGTAAGTGTTTTGAATACCGACCAAGGCTCTGTATCATCATTCGATCTCAAATCGTAATGAATTATGGATAGCAATGAAAAGCTAATCCTAAATGATTTCTTAACTCAATTAATGGGGACTAGGGTTTTTGCCTCCCCTTGCCACACTTAATGGATTACTATCTAGATAGAATTGATCATTCAATTACTTTAACATATTCATCGGTAGTCGATCAGGCCTACGAGATCCTCCTCTCGAGGTATATCTGCCTATCCCACTAGTAGGGTTTATTGCATCCCTGCATCAACCCTAAACTCTGAGACGCTTGAATGGTTAAACCCTAATCACCACACTTAGAACCGGTAGATCTCTACTCTCCGATTTACCAAGTGTCACTCTACCCGAATCATTGGGAACCTTTATCTCTCGACTTAGATTCCCGGTAAGAGTATGTTGGTGTTGGTCAAACACCACCATGTATATAATTCACAAAAAATAGAGCAAGCTAATATCGGATCCATGTGTATACTGAATGAAACTGAATTAATCACTATTCCATATGAATGTGACAATAGTATAGCAAAAACCTTAGAAATAAAACTAGAACATCATATTGTTCTTTACAATCATGGTGTTGTTAATCATTAGGTGTTCAAGAAAGAAAGAAAATACAAATATTGGAATGCACATGATCTCTCGATCGATGCATGTGTCGTCTTCTCCGTTCTCTCCCTTCTCCCTTGTAAAATCCGAAAAAAATCGAATTTTTCTGAAAAATAGCAAAACGGTAAATTGCCAAAAGAGCATGTTGAAACCTGGAATTTTATAGATCTTAGATGACAAACGAATCTCACCGTTGATTTGAACCACGAAATCTAGTTACCCAACCACTTCGCTTTAATCGAGACTGCCTGTGGGATTCGCGTCTTTGGGCGACGATTGTCTGGTGGACTCTAAAAACAAGAGATTTTTGAAGAAAATCTTGGAGTTGTAAAATACTCCAAAGAAAGTTCATATAAGATAATTGAATCAGAACTTAGACTAAATAAATTATTTTAGGGCAAAACTTTAATTCGAAGCAAAGGGGGACACATGGCACGACGTGAGCCACGTATCCAAAGTATAAAAGGATAAAATATCTCCTTTGGGACTGGATCTCTCCCATTTTTCCTGATTTTGCAAACGGTAGAGTGAGAGAGAGTAGTGAGATAAAAGAAAAAAAAAATCAAAACTTCTCTCTTTAATCCACAAAGTTTTGTCGGTCGGAATTCGTCAGGCCAAGAACAAAAGTTCATCTACTCGACAAGGGCTACATGTGGGTACCCAAACACGGATTTCCCAAGGATCAAAAAGAGAGGTTCAGAACTAAAGGTTTCGTTTACAAGGTCCACAAGGACTCTGTGTTATCTCTACGCCCAAGAGGTAGGATTCTCCTACTTTGTTTATTTTCCATTCTAAGGGCTCTTGGCTGAGTTTGAAGCTCCTAAGAAGCTGTTTGGCCCTTTTTTCCCTAAGGGGCTGTTTGGCAATTATCAAGGTGGGAATAGTGCCTTGTTTTGACCCTATATGATGTTCAATTTTGGGGCTGATTTTGGTTAGAAAAGGGCACTTGGACTAGTATCCTTCAAGGAAATTGTAGCTTACTTCCAAGAACTTGATGTTAGGCTTTTGAATCACCCAAATTAGACCTTTATAACTCCAAGTTATGGTCCGTTTTCCGAGACTGCCACAAGTTGCCCTATTTTGGCCGAACCTACTGTCTAGATTTTTAGGACTGATTTTTGGTTAGGAAAAAGTGAGAATTTGGACTAGTATCCTTCAAGGAAGTTGTGGCTCTATCTAAGAACTTAATGTTAGGCTTTTGAATCACCTAAATCGAACCTCTATAACTCAAGTTATGATCCATTTTCTGGGACTACTACAGATTAGGCTGTTAATGATTTATGTCCAGATTTTTGCCACAATTGGTATATGATTATAGTATATCATTAATTGAATTGAGTGATATACTTGGGTGAAATTGTGTGAAAGTCAAATTATGTTTTCTAATGGTTTGGCTTGTGATGTGTTTGTGTATGAACAAGGTCATTGCATGATGCATAGGCTATTTTCAGGAACATGGTGTCACAATTAAGCCTAGAGTATAATGTAAGTCATTGCTTGATTGGTGATGACTTGTAGATGTCAATAATGTAAGTCATGGTGTCACAATAATGTAAGTATTATGTGGTTTATTTGGAAATTGTATGTTAATTAATATGATTGTCCAAATGATGCATGGGTATTATGCATGGTTTAAAATGTCCATATAGCACTCATCATATATATGGCATGGTATAGGTATGGAATTTGCATAATTGCATTTCTATATGCACAGGGACACGCATTAAATGGGTGCATGTACACCGTCATAATTCATTCATCATTCTGGTGAGTGGGTGGTGAGCTCGTACTTGACTACGTCCAACTGAAGTCTCACGAGCGCATTTCTATACTTTAAATAAAAGTCGTTTATCGTAGATCATTCAAAATGCTCAATAAAGCCATTTATTGGATATTGTCCAAATGCTTTTGAATAAAGTTGTTTATCGAAAATTGTCCAAATGCTTTTGAATAAAGCAATTTATCGGAGACTGTCCAAATGCTTTTGAATAAAGTTGTTTATCAGAGATTATCCAAATGCTTTTGATTTAAAGTGGTTTATCAGAGACTGTCCAATGCTTTTGATTATAGCAGTTTATCGGAGACTGTCAAATGCTTTTGAATAAAGCGGTTTATCGGAGACTGTCCAATGCTTTTGAATAAAGCGGTCTACTTCATCGAAGACTATCCAATGCTTTTGATTTAAAGTAGTTTTATTCGAGACTCCATTCCAAGCTTTGATAAAGCTATTTATCAAGACTGCCCACGCTTTTGAATAAAGTTGTTAATCAGAGATTATCCAATGCTTTTGAATAAAGCTATTTATCGGAGACTGTCCAATGCTTTTAAATAAAGCGGTTTATCGGAGACTGTAAAATGCTTTTGAGCGTTTATCGTAGATCAGCCCAATGCTTTGATTAAAGCTGGGACATCGTGAGACTGCCCAATGCTTTCAATAAAATTGCGATCTGAGATTGTCCAATGCTTTAATAAAGTGTTTATCGGAATTATCCAATGGCTTTGAATAAAGCTGTTTATCGGAGGATGTCCAATGAGTTTTAAAACAAAATCTTTTGTTTTGATAATGGGTCATCATGAACACTAATGACAAGTTTTTACACTTGGCATACATGTGAGGGAGCCAAGTGAGGACTCGTGTTAAAGGCATGGTGAGTGACACTTCATTCATGGCATGTAGGCACTCCAAAGTAGAAACCGCATTTTACTTTGGTATGTTTGATCATGTGAACATGAGTACTGCATGTACTGGACAGCCGAAAGCGTGATGTGGTAAAGTTGCACGCCTATGTGCACAAGTGCACGTGTCGTATCAAGTAATATAATGTACCTAAGTACGGATATCGAACCACGGAGAGAAGCGCGTTGATTACTGAAATTAGCATTTGAATATTATCTGGACGTAAGCTTTGAATGACTAGTTAACTAAGGTTCGAGATTAAACTAAACTAAATTATCTTAGTAAATCACTGTGGTTTGTGGAGACTAGGCTATGTCTTCCTCGCCACTTTTGATGGATTACTACCTAGAGGAATTACTATTCAGTCTATCCGTGACTTATTGATGACAGGGTGATCTTGCCTACGATACACCCTCTCAAGGTGGGATCCGCCATCTCGCTAGCGCAGCTGGAGTGTATCTCTACCTCACCCCAATGCTCCGAAACGCTTAAATGTTCTAACCTCAATCACCACCCTCGGAATCGAGATATCTCTATTTACCGAATTGACCGAGGGTCACTCTATTTGGATCCCTGGGCGTCCTCATCTCTCGATCTCGGATGTTCAGAATCATGCCAATGCTCTTACATCACATGTATATAAACTGGCGCATGTAGAGCTGATACAAACAAGTCATAAATGACCACAATATAAAATCAAAGTCTTAATCCATGCACGTGACATGGTTCAACAAACCCTGCATGTGATCTAGAACAAAACTGAACTCGAGTATACATACATAATCAATCTAGAAATCATCGCGCTTTGTTTGCGTAAAAGAAGAAATACAAAAGGAAGTGTCTTCTCCACGATCCCAAATACGTCAAGCTCGCTCAGGCTTTTGTCCTGCGTACATTCTCGAATACTCCAAATTCAGCCCCCTTGCATTTACGATGCTGGTGCGTAATCGGTGACGCCGCTGAGGTCGCCACGCGACGGATCCTCTTTGTTGACTTTCTTCCGCTGACCAAGCTGGGCCGAGATGTTGCGACGCCACGATGTTCTGATATCATGACGTCATGACTTCACACATGGTACCAGATTTCATTTATGTTTAGCTCCAAATCGCCCAAAAACCACCCTCTTGACCTACAATTCACAAAAACTCCAAAAATTAGATCCTAGGCTATAATGCGCTTATTTAAATGTAAAATCAACTAAAACATAAGCGGATCAGTATACCACCATGAGTGTTTTGTATGACCCATCACACTTCAAACTTAGCTTCTCGCTTGTCCCTAAGCAAGAAACCGACTTAAACCCAAGACACACACTGACATACTACACTGACGCCATGATCAGGATGCCTATGTCGCTAGAAGAAGGATCAAATGGCAAACTTTAAATCTTGCCTTTTATTCAAATTCATAGGATCCATGGTTGCTGACTGAGAGAGAATTAACCGAACATGGTCTTGGCCTATGCCGACTCAACCTCCTAGGTTTTCAATAGCCTTTCCCAAAAAGCTTATGTGCAAGTGATACGTGGTCTCTAGCATATAACTCGGTTCCGGCACCCCCAAACTTGAATTCAACTCACCTATTTGGAAGAATTTAACCACAGAAGGATGAGAACGCACCCTTTTTTATGCAACTATCCTACCTACTCATGAAAGGAAAAACCAAGGTTCTTAAGTTAATGCTGAGGTCCCTATATTTGGATTCATCAAGTGACTCCCCACCAGCCAAGTTAAGGGCACCTAAAGATCTTCATTTCGAACTTCACCCCTAACACTAATTAAACCTAGCTCTAAGCTTCGTGGACACATCCATCCTTTGTCCCATGTAATCGGCAAAGAAGTCAATGGCTCCCGCAAGCAATGTATATTAGGGCTTTGAAAAGCCCCTTGGACTGTGCCCGGGATTCTGATTAGAAGCTCCCACTTATTCTATTCATATTTTCTTTCTTCTTTTTTTTAAATTTTTTTTTTTTTTTTAATTAGGGTTCGGTGGCAATCCTCTTTTTCCAAGGTGTCTCATCACTTTGGTGTTTAAAGACCCCCAAGGTTTGTTGAACCTTGGTAAGGGGAGCTCGGAGCCTAGACATATCCTAGAGATCAAAAAAAGGGTGCGATAGCTAGTTTGAGAATTGGTTTCGAATACCAGAGGTGATGTACTGCCTCCTACCTGTCCATCCCGAAATTCCCGAAAGCATCTAATAACCTACTCTGATCTTTCTTGATTATATGTGTTTTTCTAATAAGATTCGAAGTGGTCAAAAGTGATCCTCGATTAGTAGTCATGGCATCACGCACACAACTACCTAAAACAATCCTAAAAATTGAAACAAACTAAAGCCGGGAACTCCCCGTAATAGAAAAAGAAGAATAACCTACAAATAGGCAGATACACCGATGACACGGATGACACGACAATAGTCATCTCCCAACCCTAAACAAGACACCTATAACTAAGCACACGACTCAAAATACTAGATAGCAACGCACACAAAAATTATAACCTAGAACTTACTAAAGCAGCAAACACCAATATCAAAACAAATACGCTTGTAACCCCTACCCACCCACACTCTTCAAGCAAGTGAACATTGTCCCCAATGTCAATGAAAGAACGAGAGAGGGTGTAGGAAATTTCCCTGGTGAGCGGCCGGATCACGGCGGCGGTGGCGGCGGTGGCTGGTGGAGAGCGAGAAGTTGTGCCGGTCCCGAAGGGGGCCCGTTGAGCACGGCTGATATACTTGGTCGCCGGGATCCTGCGGTGCATGTTCGCCGGAGCTCAAGACCTCGGTCGATGAGGACGCGGTGCTCCTAGGTCTCATCCCAGAAGGCCTCAAAACGGGTAGTGAGGTCAAGCATCGGGTCCTCGAGGATAGTGGTAGGACTTATCGGATCCTCCTCCGGGGGCGGTGGTGGTGGAGGGGAGGAAGGCGATGGCGGGGGTGGATGGGAGGAGGTCTGGCCCGCGGCACCCTGGGGGTCGGTCGGGAGGCCAAACTGGGCCTAATACTCGCGAAGCTCCTCCTCATCTGAGGGTTCACGGTCCAGTCATACACTACCAAAGTCGTGGTGTACACTCGACATAATTGTCTTGATCGGGTGTATCCAAGCCTCATTATCGTCTAAGGGCACCCCGGCCTGCTTGCATAGGCCGTAAATGAGAAAGGGGTGCCCGAGGTTCATTTTCGCATCCCGGTTATGGAGGATGGCATCCTCTATAACCTGCCCAACATCGGCTACGGTCTGATGATGGCTTAATGAAAGGTGGCACGCTCGGGCCGTCTCACCTCATACCGCCGGGGCCGGAATGAGACGCGACGCATGAAACATGCCACACCTGGGGAATATAGGCCAAATGTTTGGCCCGAAGCGACCGCATGCCCTTCGCTATTGAGCTCACCGCACTCCGCCTCGCTGGTCAACCCGGCGACCCTTGGTAGTCGCCGCCCACAGCCCATCAAAGGGTCAGGGGACCGGTCAAGACATAGAATTGGTTGATAGACTTCGCGCTGAAGTCTACCAACACCCCACGCACCCGGACCTTTTTCATGACATGGGAGGCGAGGTTGGCGTAGAATTCTCGTACCACACCGTCGCAATCGGACGAGGCGGTCGGGTATAGCGCCCGCCATCCCCTTATTCATTATTCTTACAAATGAAGTCACAAAGCTGGTGGAATCCTTTCTTGATGAAGGACCTATTTTTACAAATGGTGCCAAACCTTCGGCCGCACCTTCATTGACAAACCAGTGATATTTAAATTCACCGTCGCCCTCATCGGGCCGTGACTCGCTTAGCGTACCAACCACCATACTCGACATGTGGGTGGCTCTAGACCTCCGAATCACCAAGTGGGCGTGACCGAGGCCGAATGGCGCAGCGAGCGCCACTGTGTGACTTAGATAATTGATTGTGCACCTAGTGTGCACAATGGACCGGGAGGGTCAATGTTCATAAAGGAGACTGCACTAATTTAGACACACCTAAGGTCCCTTCTAGCTCTAACTCGACCTAAAGGTAGGGACAGGACGGTTCCGACCTGAAAGAATGCCGAATTCACTGAGATCCGACAGGAACAGGGGTTAGGGCACAAAACTAGGGTCACGAAGGGTGATAGAGGCTCTAGACAAGGTCGTAAGGCTGGCGTGGGTGGTCTAAGACCGATATAGTAAAGCGCGACAGTCGCCTGAGGTCGGGCAACAATTGAGGTGCGTATGGTCTGACATAACACCGCGCGTGGGGAGGACAAAAAAAATGTTAGGCTTAAGGTCATAAATGCAGGCAACGCTGCTGGGACGTTTTCGCAGCCAACGTCAGCGACATTCGCGCAATGTCGCGAACGCTCAAGGGGGTCTTGTAATCGACGCCGCTGACGCTGGGAACCAACGCCGCAACATTACAAGGCTCTATCGAACAACCAACGCCACGACGCTCGCCAATCGTCAGCGACGTGACAGAGGCTGGTGTTTTCGAGGTTCATTCAACGTCGCGACGTTGCAGAGAAGGGGAAAATGAAACATTTTTTTCACATTGCATAAGTTTAAGAAAACCCCTTGAATGAGGTTCTGACCACTCCGCCCACCTGGAATGAACTTATCGAGCGGATCCTCCACACACCGTCGCCCGAGCCCCGAAACATAAATCCACAAGAAAATCCCACTACTAAGGAGACGTAAAACCAAACCAAAATTAAAACAAACAATAAAAATTAAACTATGGAGAGAAAGATTTCAAGAAAAGCTCGTCAGCTTCCCAAGCAGGACGTCGTTAGCTCAACCGCCCCGCATCTCAATGATGTAGTTCAAGAACTGGATCGTTCGACTCACTACTGCAAATACCTCTAGTACGCTTTAATCGAATGGGTTTGCTTATTTGCATGGATCTCAGCCACAAAGTACGGCTCAATCTTTATGTTAACTCAACGTGCCTTCTCAGGTGCATAATCTCGCCCTCTCCATGTGGAGCACCTGGTCATCAGAAATGGTCCCTACCATCAGGATTTTAATTTCTCGTAGAAAAAGTTTTAGTCGGGAATTGAATAGGAGGACCCTTTGACCCGCCTCGAACTCTTTCCTCATGATATGTTCATTTATGCCAGCTTTATCTTTTCCTTTATATATTCAAGCATTCTCGCACGCATCATCATAAATTCATCCAATTCACTAAGCTATAGCATCCGCTTTCTCTCCGCTTAGTATTGTCCATGCCCGCCCCAAGTCGTCTATCAGCCTATGTCTAATTCCACCAGCAGGTGGCATGCTTCCCATAAACGATTTCAGTTTCATGGTATACCCAATGGTGTTTTAAATGTTGTTCTGTATGCCCAGAGTGCATCCTCAATCTTTTTCGACCAGTCCTTCTTGGAGTTGTTGACTGTTTTCTCCATAATGGACTTGATTTCTTGATTCGATAATTTTCTCAATACTTCCGTGGGTGGTATATGAAAGGATGCGGCACCGCCCATACTTGTTCAAGACTAAGTCAACCATCTTATTGCAGAAATGGGTACCTCTATCTATGATCAGTGCTCGTGGAGTGCCGAACCGTGTAAATATGTGGCTACGAAGGAACTGGGCTACCACACTAGCATCATTAGTGCGGGTCGGTATTGCTTCAACCCGTTTAGAGACGTAATCTACTGCAAGCAAGATGTACAGGTTATTAAAAGAGGGGGAATGGGCCTTCCATGAAATCCAATTTCATAAATCAAATAACTCAACTTCCAAAATTGTGTTCATGGGTGTTTGTCTTTGAAATGGCTCCCGCGCATCAGTGATTCACGCAGCTGATACAAACCCGTGAGCATCCTCGGTCAAGCTGCGCCGCAAGAGAAACCCGATCGAAGTACCGTCACCGCTCTCCGTCGCCAAAATGCCCCCACATGGTAAAGTGTGGCAATGGTTTAGAATACTGACCATTTCATCTTCTGTACACATCGCCTTATCACCTGGTCAGCACAATGCCTATATAGAATAGGTTTCAAGTGTGCGAAGAACCTCTTTTTCTGTTGATAGCTGTCTCGAGGGATCACTTGCCACTGTTTCAATCCCACATAGTCGGCAAACCATGGAACCACCCTTTTGTCTTCGATAGCTAAGAGCTGCTCATCTGGGAAATCGTCATTCACATGGACCTCATCTCTTACCCCTTCTAACCATGATAGATGGTCTGTGACTAAGTTCTTTGTGCCCTTCTTGTCTTTAATCTCTAAGTCGAATTCTTGCAACAAGAGTACCCACCAGATAGTCTTATTGGCGTCCTTGATCATTAAGTAATTTTTATAGTTAAGGGTCAAGTGTGGACTACTACCTTATTACTAATCAAATAGCCCCAATTTGTCAAAGGCAAAGACAATCTAATTAATAGTTCCTTTCAAGCAGGCATAGTTCAGCTGGGCATCATTCAAGGTTCGGCTAGCATAGTAGATAACCTGAAATATTCTTTCTCTTTTCTACCCTAGCACTGCTCCAATCGCATAGTCACTTGCGTCACACATTAGCTCAAATGGAAAGTCCCAATCTGGGGCTACTACAATAGGAGCCGATACCAATTTATCTTTTCTTATTAAGACCCGAAAATGCTTGCATATTAATCGCGCATCAAACTCAAATGGTGTCCCTTGGACTAGTAAATTAAACAACGACTTTGCAATATGAGAAAAGTCTTTTATGAAACGTCTATAGAACCCTGCGTGGCCCAAAAAGCTTCTTATGCCTTTCACTGATGAGGGCGGAGGTAATTTCTCTATTGCTTCAATTTTTGCTTTGTCTACCTCTATTCCTCTCGTAAATCCGCGCCCAAGTATTAATGCCCTCAGACTATAAAATGGCACTTCTCCCAATTAAGTACAAGATTGGTCTCCTCTCATCTAATCAACACCGATCTCAAATTTTCCAAGCAGTTGTCAAAGGAGTTTCCCAATACAGAAAAATCATCCATGAAGACCTCAATTGTCTTTTCAACCATATCGGAGAATATGGCCATCATACAACGCTGGAATGTGCCTGGTGCATTGCACAGCCCGAAGGGCATCCGCCTGAATGCGAATGTACCATAGGGGCATGTGAATGTCGTCTTCTCCTGATCTTCAGGGGCTATAACAATCTGATTGTAGCCGGAATACCCATCCAAAAAGCAATAGTATTCGTGTCCGGCTAGTCTATCCAACATCTAATCTAGAAACTAAGTGCAATGAAATGGTCTTTTCGAGTAGCTTCTATCTGCCTCCGGTAGTCACACAAATCTCTTCCAGCCGGCATCGTTCTAGAAGGTAGTAATGTGTTATTCTTTGTTCTTATGACTGCTGAGTCACTCCTCCTTTTAGTACTACCTCGTACTCCCGACTTACCTACACCGTAACATGAAACAACCCTGTCTAGGCCACTTAGTACCCCTGCGGACTACCTCTTTCATAGTTGGATTTAGTCTCCTCTGTGCTTCCATTGAAGTCTTATGACCATCTACTAGCAAAATTCACATGCACATATGTGGCTAAATCCCTTTTTAAATCAGCCGTAGACCATCCAAGCGCATTTTTGTGATCTCTAAGTACCTCACATCCTTATCTTCCTCTATCAAGGTCGTGGATGCTGAAATAAATCTGTAAGTGAGGCATTCTCAAGATAAGCATACTTCAAATGGCTAGGTAGTGGCTTTTGTCGATCTCGTGGTCGCTCAACATGGCATTGGGTGTTTTAGCATTTTCACCTAGAGATTCAAAATATTTCCTTCTTATTATTCAATAATCCATCCATTTTACATACTCCTACTTCTTCTCCCAACATTCAAGCATTGGCAACAAAGTTAGCCTAAAGGATCGTTGAGACCACTTGTTTCAGACACTAGCTCCATAGCTTCTCTACCATGAAGCACCATCACCTCGAAAGCGGTGCTGCATGATCTAAATTCACATTAAACTTAACTTCATCTTCCCGCACTACCTTCATCTCTCCCCTCTATACGTCAATCATTGCCTTCCAAATAAGGAAAGGCCTACCCAATATTATGGGTATTTCTTTATCTTCTTCCATATCTAATACAATGAAATCCGCTCGGAAGATGAATTTGTTGACTTTTACTAGAACGTCTTCTATCACCCCTTCTTGGATGCTTTAAGGACCTATCAGCTAACTAGAGTGTGACTTTGGTTAGGCGAGCTTCACCTAATCCCAAGTGTCTAAATATTGATAAAGGCATGAGATTGATACTAGCTCCCGCTTTTCCACAATAAAGCTCTCTCAAAGGATGCAGGTTCCCGATGGCGCAAGGATAGTGAAACGTTCGGTCTTTAACTTTCACACTTCTTAAGGATGGCACTACATTCTCATTGAGATCGACTGCCTCAAACTGGCGCCTTCTCTTCGACAAGATGCCCTTCATAAATTCTGACATAACTTGGCATTTGTTCCGAGCATCAAAGAACGGAATGTCGATGCAATTTCGAATACTTCCACTAAACTTCAGGAATCGCTTATCTAGTTTATTCTTCTTTAGGCGCCGGGGATAATCACAGGTTAAGTAGGATCTCTTGCCTCGCTTTCTTCTCCCCTCAAAATTCCTCTTGGGGCCATTCCCTCTCAGACATCAATCCGACCGGTCCGATGACTTCCTCAATTTCTACCTCCCCTATCACTGAAGGTTGCCTCTATATTTCCAATTCTCTACCACTTCTTAGCTTGACTGCTTTTACATGTTCATTCCCTTCTCGTCTCGGGTTCACTTCTGAGTTGCTTGGTAAGGAACTCGGCTACCTTTCTGTCAATAGATTGGCCATTTGGCCCATCTACACCTCTAAATTTCTCAACTACGCTGCTTGATTGTTAAATTGGGTGGCCTAGTGTTACATATTCACCTTTGTCTCATTCAGAAAGGCTAGACGAGGTAAGAATTTCATACAAGGGCTTGTTCCAAGTCCACCTTTTCTCGTGGAGGTGGTTCTCACCAAAGTGGTGCATGTTGTTCTGATTGTCGCCACCCCGCCTTGATTACGGTTCCGATAGTTGTCAAGCCTCTATACCGACTCGCCGTGACTGACATTTTAGTTAAACCTCGACACATACTGGGCATGCTCTACTATTTGTTATCCCAACTGACATTCTATACTGATGTGCTGACCTCCACATAATTCACATAATTCCTATGGGCTAGTCTGGATGGCATTCACACACTACGTCTAGTAAGTCGCTTAGTAAGTCGCGCAACATGAGCTACCATTGCCGAGGACCTCGTTATCCGTGGCCGCCATGGCCTTCACTCGGTGTAATTCATTCTAGGCCATCGACAGACATTAGTAGCAAAGATCTCTCCAGATTTCATATGCTCGGTCCGTGGTCTTCTTCATTAGTGCACCTCCTGCCAAGGCATCAATCACTGTTCTAGTCACATTCCTCAGACCATTATAGAAAGTATGGACTTGCATCCATTTGGTCAGCCTGTGGTGTGGGCACTTCCTCAACAGTTCGTGAAATCTATCCCATGCCTCTGCCAAGCTCTCTCCCTCTAACTATCCAAATGTATTGATCTCTTGCACCAACTGTGCAATTTTCCCAGGCAAGAAAAACTTTGTTAGAAATTTATGCACTAGGTCGTTCCATGAAGTAATAGAATCCGGTGGTTGACTCGTCAACCAGTGCTTTTCTCTATCACCTAGTGAGAGTGGGAACAATCTCAGCTTGAGTGCCTCTTCAGTTACCCCATTATACTTGACCGTGTCACATACTTCAATGAAGTCGGGTCATGCATATTCGATTCTCATTTGGCAATCCGTTGCGGAACAGATGTTCAAGCATCTGTGAAGGTCATCGACTTCGCTAGAAGTTATTTACCCGAATAGGTATTTTCTTGATAATCAATCGAACAATCGTGGGTGGTAGGCAAATTCTTCTAGCAACATGAATGGATCATCAGGCTGTATAAACGGTCTGAGCGCCCGATTCCTTCCATTATTCCCATTATGAACCCTTTGCGGCTCGCTTGCTCTTGGCCGTGATCTTGCTCTTACAATGTCCCGCATGGTCGCTAGATTTCTCAGATTGCGGCTTCTCTTTGTTCTCTGCGTAAATGGTGTAAAGTTCTTTCCGGTTCAGGATCAAACGGACGTAGTTCAACTTGACCCCGGCTTCGCATACATTCAAAATAACCTTAATCTGAAATCACACACAAAATAAAAAATAAAAAGCAAAATAAAAATAAAAATAAGAATTCCAGAGTAATATATAATTGCACTTTTTCAATATCAACTCTAAAACTTCTCCCCGGTAACGGCGCCAAAAACTTGATAGTCGAAAGCCGTGATTTGCGGGTAAAGTCAAGACGCCTACGCCAAAGTGCACACGTCAGACAAGTAATATAATACCTAGGTAAATGATACTCGATCCATGGAGAGAAGCACGTTGATTACCGAAATTAGCCTTTGAATATTATCCGACGTAGTTTTAAATGACTAGTTAACTAAGGTTCGAGATTAAACTAACCAAATTATCTTAAGAAATCATCGTATCAGGAGACTGTGGCCTCAATTTCCCTTGCCAATTTCTTTGATGGATTACTATCTAGAGGAATTACTATTCAGTCTATCCGTGACTTATTGATGGCGAGATGGTCTTGCCTACGAGATACCCTCTCTTGAGGTGTATTCGCCTATCTCACTAGCAGAGTTGAGTGTATCTCTACCTCACCCCAATGCTCCAAAACGATTAAATGTTCTAACCTCAATCTCCACCCTCGGAATCGGGATATCTCTATTTACCAAATTGACCGAGGGTCGCTCTATTTGGATCCCTGGGCATCCTCATCTCTCGATCTCGGAGACCTAGCAGAATCATGCCAATGTTGGCCAGACATCACATAAGGTAAATCACGTATATAGAGCAGATATTAAAACATGTTAAATAACCTCGACAATATAAAAATCAAAGTCTTAATCCATGCAATCGTGATAGGGTTCAACAAAACCCTAGATATGAATCTAAAACATACTGAACTTTAGTATACACATAATCAATCTAGAAATCATCAGCAGTTTTGTTTGCAAAAAAGAAGAAATACAAAAGGAAGTGTCTTCTCTAATGATCCTAGTCGCTGCTGCTCTGCTTTCCGTGCTTTCGTCCGTACGTTCTTCGATACCCTCCAAATTAGGTCTCCCCTCGCATTTAATGATGCTGGTGCGTAATCGTAGACACGCGACGCTTGGGTCGCTGCCGGACTTTCTATCGATCAGCGTCAGCGACGCCGCGACGGCCGCGACATGGCAGCCAAAAGATTTCTTTGCTTATGTTTAGCTCCAAATCGCCTAAAACCACCCTCTTGACTGCACTATAAAACTCCAAAATCATTTTAGGCTATAATGCGCTTATTTAAATGTAAAATCAACT
This sequence comes from Tetrastigma voinierianum, assembly GCA_016808115.1. Lineage (NCBI taxonomy): Eukaryota > Viridiplantae > Streptophyta > Magnoliopsida > Vitales > Vitaceae > Tetrastigma > Tetrastigma voinierianum. The sequence continues at coordinate 497,417 of JAEQBH010003801.1, forward strand.
AAAAACATAAAGCCGGACGCGGCATATACTATGAGTGTTTTAGTGACTCATCATGCACTTAGGTGAGGAGTAGTCTGTGAGGAGTTTAATTCCTACTGGGCATTGCTCACCCCGGTCGTGGACCCTTCGTAATGTGGAGTATGTGCAGTGGACGACACTCACTTGAGGCTACAGTTATGAAGAAAGTCGGGTTGTGGTTTGTAATTAATTTTTTGTAAAGAAGCTTGGAACAAACTAGTTTTAGCTTGTGTTTTGTGTAAAAAGAATTGTAAAAATACTTTGAAACAACCTTGTTCTAATTTGTAATATTTGTAAGAGTGTTGTAATTAAACTCTTGAAGACTATGGTAATTAGTTTTGTATATTCTGCAGTGTGGATGAGTGGGCCCGGTTAGGCGACTTTCACTCATAATTGGACCCAATGAGGTCATTATATTATATTGGGTCATGTCAAGGATTTTGTACAGTTATATTCTCGGGTGAGCTCTCCGTACAAAGGAGACTCTATCCGATTTTCGTTAAATCATGGGTCCTGGAAAAGGGGACACGGTGGTGTGGTGTCGAGTTACCCTACATCCACGAGTCTTCCGCGGGTTGACAGGTTGTCAACAAACCCTCGGGTTTTGGGGCGCACATCCCCTTTTAATTCATCGTTCTTTTTCTTATATCTAAAAATCCCGTTGGTTGAGTCCCGGTGACGTTGAGACATTGGAACATCGAGACGTTGGGCTGATGAAGGGTCAGCATGTCAGACGATCTCAATGTCATGACGCTGGGCTAGGGTCCTCCAATATCCTTTCTTCACATCTCCACGTACCCCAAATGCCGCTCTTTAATTTAAATACACGAGAAACTGAGTATCAGACATAAGGCGATAAACGCACTTATTACTAGATGAAATGTAAAATCTAGTGCGCTACCAGTACTTTTACTTTTATGATATATTCAAACACCAATACAAATACAAGTACATTTTCAATACCATAGCTTTATGCTACTTATGCTTTAATACCATTCAAATCCAATTGCAATTTCTCAATTACATATTACTTCAAATGCTTATTTTATATGATAATTAATCTTATGAACATATATACGTAAACATCATTTTAACTTAGCAAATTTTATCATTTGCTCACAAATGCTTTTTTTTTTTCATTCAATATGGCATTATATGCCCCATTTGGTCCATTTCCCACCTTGATACAATACGACATTATTAGTTATTTTCAATATCAAAAACATTTACAAAATAAAATCAGAGTTCACTTTTCGAATTATAGTTTCAATACAAAAATAATCAAATCAAATTCATGTATGCATATGACGGAGTATTACTTATCCTCCGTGTGGCTTTGACAATGACTTTGAATCTCAGCGGCCCTTGCCTTTGTACATGTTCTCTCGGTACTTGCATGATGATAAAACAACGCGTTAAGCATTTTCATGCTTAGTGATTCTATATAGTTCTCGCTACCATTTTAGTTTAATAAAAATCCTCCAATTTTTTTTTCTAAACAATGCTTTTTAACCTTTTTGAATGATCAATGCAATACAATACATATATTCATTTCATATGCATTCATTTACAGTTTATTGATCATTCCAAATATGTACTTTCATATGCGGCTAAATCATGATTTCAATTTTCTTATTATTATTTTAGTTTGCCCTTAAACGAATTTAACCTATGCTTTCGGTGCATAGGATAACGAAATCACCGGCACGGTCCCACTGGGCTGCAGGTCGGTATAAAAACATTTTGTTTTATAACACAGTACGGTCCCGTTGGGCTGCTGACTGGTTATTAAAAATCAATTCGTGAACATTACCGATACCGTCTCGCTGGCTACGGATCGGAGTGACACATCATTACGTTCGTTCGCATTCTGCTAATTTGACCCTTATTGGTATATCAATGTATCCTCAACTCGAATTCAACAGTTAACATTCTATGAAGAGCGTTCAAATCATTCATAGCGAAATACAGTATAATATGTATATTTATACAAACAATTCATTTTCAATACTCATGCAATTTTTCATATGTAAATCATTTCACAATCAATTGCCTCAAATCAATTAAAACAAACCAATATGTTTTTTCTTATAAATCATTTCAGCAATTCAAATCATTTTGTAATTATTCAAACACTTTAGAATTAGAGAGAGCTAAGTGGAGAACAAACTCCAAAATGGAAATAAAAGAGAGAGTCGAAGAACAAACCAAAAAGCTTGTTGCACTTTGATTTCTATCCTCGGAATCTCAATCAATTTAGGCTTTCCTCCTCGTTAGCCCCTATTTCAATACAATTAACAATCATATTATTAGTCAGGTATTCTAGGAGTTCTATTTAGGTTTACTTTCTACCCCACTCCCCTTTTTCCATACATTCTTTCTTTCTTTTTCCCTAATTCCTCCACCTTAGAAAATCTTTAACATTTATTTTAGGCATTGTTATGCCTCATTTTTAATCCTATTTGTGGGCTATGGGATGCCCACACGGTTCACTATTCGATACTAAGCAAGCATACAATTATACATTAAGCCTCGATATTTCGTTTCCTTAATCAATTCCTAGCACATAAGTGGCAAGAACAATGGTTGCCCATCAGGATTCGCAAGGCGAAGCGTAAGAGGTACAACCACATTTTTCATACCTTATGTATGTACTCGGAATTCTCTATCTCGAAATTAATCTGATGAGCGTTAACAAAAATTGTGTTTGCAAAGATCGGTAATTAACTTTCAGTACTGGTACTTAATACCTATCTGACCTTGAATCACTTTCAGTACCGCACTCGTGGTTTTAAAGACGTAAGACTAACATCATCCGACCTTAAATCACTTGAGTACCTGCATTCTGGGCCAAGATCTGTGACTTAACGTCCTCTTGACCAAAAACAGCTTTGAGTATCGGTACTCAACCTTCAGTACTGGTACTCAACATCCTCTAGGCCAAAAAACACATTGAGTATTGATACTCTACTTTCAGTACTAGTACTCACCTGCAATTTCTATAGAAATGGCCAGTTCTTGCCATTTTCACTGGAAATCTTCCAACCAAAACTAAACCAACTCAAAACCAACCCCAAAACTAACTTAAACCAACCAAAATACACATGTATTGAAGAGTTAGGGTTTTCCTAACCCAAACATAGACAAAGAAAGAGTTAGGTAGTTTCCCTAACCAACAACCATACAAAATTTCCAAACTTGTTCCAACTTGGATTTTCTTCTTCTTCTCTTCTTCTCCTCTCTCTTTCTCTCCACCATAACTCTAGCTCTCCCTAATCACAAATGAGAAAACCCCCTTCCATAAGACCATGTTTGGTCTTATAACATTTTGGCCTAACTTTCCATTTTTACCATTTGGTCCTTCCTATTCAATCTATTTACAAATCAACTTATTCAATTTCTAACTTAGCATATAATCTACTTGTGTTATGACCCTTGGGTCCTCTTTTTATAAATTACCATATTTATTTGGTTCTTGTAAAATTTTCGAGCTTTTTTTTTATCATTTTTTTGTTTTTAACCATTTAAATTCTGAAAAAATATAATTAAATTTATTTTACACCCTGAACATGTTATAAAACTGTTAGGGTATTTTCAAGGCGTTACATGAAATGAACCGAAAACATGATAAAACACTGGTATATGATAAGTGTTTTGGGCACTCATCAGGTGGTCTTTGACTTAGCCTTGAAGTTCGAGGCTCCAAGAACAAAAAGGTTCGACTGAAACGGTCAACCCCCTTCCAAATGGCGCTACTTCAGAATCCTTACTTCGGTCCCATTTATTATTCTCCAATTTCCTCTTTTTCTTTTTTTTTTTCTCTCTTTTTTTAAGTGGAACTTGCTATGCTGGTGAGCACATTCAGGGCCTGTATGGCCAAGTATTGTGACGCATGACAACAACAACTTAGCAGGCTCTCACACCTACAGGATGGTGTGCAGGAACTGTATTCCAAAGCACAAGCCAAGGGCAAGGCTCCTGCTTTGGAAAGAGAGGTGGCCGAGCTTTGCCAGAAGCTTGCCGAGGTTACCAGGGCATGAGACGTGTTAAGGCACCAAGTTAGAAAGGTCCCGCAGCTTGAGGCAGAGGTGGCTGACTTAAAGCATGCCAACAACATGCAACTAAGGGTACACCAAGCTGACATGGAATCCCATCGGGCTGAGGTCCAGCGCCTCACCACGCAGCTTGAAGCCAAGAACGCTTTTTGTGAGGTCGAGAAAACCACAAGGCTTACTGAGCTGCTGTGTCACTACTACCCAAGCTGCTTACCTAATACGCGAGTAATAATGACTTGCCATTAGCGAAATATGTAGCTTCCTTCGAATGGGCTGCAGCATAAGGTGATGGATTTAAGACTCCAAGGGACCTTCCTAAGTCACCACGACAACTAGTCCCTGCCCAATCGACCGAGCCCTCCACCATCATGCTGCTCAGTGAGGTAGCTAACACTTCGACGGATGGAGGGGCCTAAGTTCTGAGATCGTCCCCGCGATCTGCACAAAGCCCAACTTCTCAAAGTTCCTCTGCAAATGAAGGTACATCCCAAGCTGTCGAAACTCCTAGCCTAAGTCCCATCGTAATTATCCTGGAGGCTCCTCCCTCGACCAACCCTAGGGGTTTGTCCCGACTATTTCTTATTTCTTTTTGGTTAATGGAACAACTATTTTGTCCCTATGTGTTTGGAATGTACTGAGCGGCTTTCCTTTGTGCTTTTTGCGTTTCTATAATTTATGTTCTAGAGTATACCACAAGACCTCAGTCCGCTGCACTACTAGGCCCTCATTCGATGCTTGTAGGCCGACCCAATTCCTACGAGGCCTTGTATAATCAGCCAATTAGAAGATTCGGGATTGCCCAAATACACATCTAAAGGAAGTTGCTTGAGTACAAGACACATCTTAGGGAGATCATCTCATGGAGGCAGCCCGAGTATTAGGATTATCTCAGGGAGACCATCTCAAAGAGGTTGCCCGAGTATAAGGCTCTTCTCAGGGAGTCCATCTCTAGGAGGTAGCTCGAGTACTAGGATTATCTCAAGGAGACCATCTCAAGGAGGTTTAGCCCGAGTACAAGGCTCATCTTAGGGAGACCATCTCAAGGAGGTTTCCTGGCACAAGACTCATCTCAGGGAGACCATCTTAAGGAGGTAGCTCGAGTACAAGGCTTGGCGATCGAAGTTTAAAGCATGAGCGTCTTCACAAAAAAACTCTTCCATTTATTTCCATACACTTTCATTTTCATACCTCGATGCATGATCACAAGATACAACGCAAAAATGCTAACAAATACCTTTTAAATAGAAAGCTGCCCAAGGTCAAGGCTCCACCTCCTCAGACTGTATTGTATAGGCACCTCTGCATCCTTCGTTGGTAATAATGTAGGGCCCTTCCTAATTTAGTTTCAATTTCCCTTCTTCAAAGGTCTGTCGAAGGACCAACTCTCCTTTGCTGAATGCCCTAGGCTTGACAAGCCCCTCTATCTACCGAGCAGCGTGGCGTGGCACTGGTACTCAACCATTCGAATGACGACCTATTCCCTTTTCTCCTTGAGCTCATCCAAGAATTGTGTGAGTTCGACGAGGTTGAATTCGCAGAATGGTTCTAGCCTAGACTCGATGCATGTCCATGCCTCGACACTAAAGGCTAGGGTGTATGGTGTCTCCCCAGTAGGCTACCTTAGAGTTGTTCGATAGGCCCACAAGGCCACCAGTAACTCGTCCACCCATTTTCCCTTCACCGTCAAGCAGTGTTTTCTTCGTGACCTCCGCTTGTCCATTGGACTAGGGGTACCGAGGTGATAAGTAGACATTCTTCATTCTGTATTCAATACAAAACTGCTAGAATGCCTTGCTAATGAACTGTGGCCCATTATTTGAGACGAGCAAATGAGGAACCCTAAACTTGCACACTATGTTTTCGCACAAATCGATGAGCTTTGTCGCGGATAAAGCATGACAAAGCCCCTCGCTTCTTCTCTCGCTCAACTGCGAAGCACTGCAGAAAACTACTACAACTTCACTAGCCAATGGCCATAGGCAAAGGACCCACAACATCTATACTCCACTCAGAAAGGCCACAGACTTGTCACGGAGCCGGAGTGCGCCTCGTCACACATGGACGACGCTGGTCGGCAATCGCTGGCATTACACATCACACTTATGCACGAATGCCTCAAACTCTTGCTTCATTGTTGACCAATAGTAACCTTGAGTTACAATCCAATGACACAATGTTCGTCCTCCGGTGTGCTTCCCGCAAACTTGCTCCACAACGCGCTCAACCTCTTCTTTGGGTAAGCACCTCAAGTATGGGCCTAAGAAGGAGCGCCGATACAGCACCCCTTTCAAGATCGAGTACCTTGCTGCCTAAGCCTTTACAACCTCGGCTCGGGTTCTCGCTGCATCTCCATTTCTTGATACTCTATGATGTGGGTCATCTCCAACGTTAGCCTGATGGTCTATGGTCGTGACCGCCTTTCCTAGGATACATGACTTGTCCATAACACTTAGGCCCACGTTGCACGGGTACCATGCACTAGTTGCCAAGTTGGCCAGGGCGTCCGTTATTTGATTTTCAGACCTAGGGACATGCATTATCTAGACACGCTCAAACCCGGCCAAAAGGGGCTTGACTATCCGCAGACATCTTTCCATCCTTTCGTTCTTAACCTCGTATTCACCCTGCAATTGTGAGGGCCACTGGGCGTGAGTCACAAGCTCTGGCACCTTATTGAAAGGCTCTTCACAACACAGATTCTATTATAACTCCGGGGCCCGTATTCTACCTCGCTGTTAGAGACTAGAAGTCGGTTTGATTGCCCGCGCAATGACTAGCTTCTGTCAAGGGTCCTTATATTCTAACGCTCCACCTTGGCCCGCATGATCCATCCATCTCCAAAGACTCAAATTTTTTGATTCCAACTTCCTGGGAATGCGCGTCTGAACTTTCCACAATGAAGTCGGCTAGCGCTTACCCCTTGATTGCTATTCTAGTCCGATATTCTATGTGAAACTCACTCAATTCTATTGCCCACTTCAGAAGCTTTCATGACGCATCGGGTTTGTGGAGTATGGCTCTGATCGACGAGCCCGTGAGCACTACTATGGTATGGGGTTGAAAGTATGATCGGAGTTTCATCGCGATTCAAAATGCCAAATGTAACCCCTCTCAAAGTCCGAATACTGGTCTCCACCTCATAGAGGTTGCCGGTTTAAATTCACTGCTTTCCTTTTATCAGAATCCAACCTTACCAAAGTTGCGCTTACCGTCGTCGCCGAGGCAGAAAGGTACAAGTAGAGCTCTTCTCTGTCGACCAACTGGGAGCGTGACAAGGGGGAAGCAATGTACTCTTTAATGGCCCGAAAGGCTTCTACACATTTGGGCCCCCAACCCTTTACATCTGCCCCTTTTAAAGCCTTTACAAAAGGCCACAGTTTCAGTATGAGTACCGCAAGATAAACCTGTTCAAGGCCGCCAATCGTTTAGTGAGAGTCTATATTTCCTTTTTCGTCGTCGAAGGCTACATCTGAGTAATAGCTTGGACCTATTCTAGTGCCATCTCTATCCCCCTTTGGCAAACTAGGAAGCCCAAAAAATTCCCCGAGCTTACCACAAACGCGCATTTAGCGAGGTTCAGTCGCAGCCGGTGCTACCCTAGTAAACAAAATACCTTTTGAAAATGAGCTAAGTGGGATTCCTCATAATCTAGACTGGCACTCAGGATGTCATCGATGTCAACCTCCACTCCGGCCTACCTAGCAGGTTAAAAACCCAGACACTACAAGCACAGGTGGTGCAATCGACATTCTTTAACCTAAACGACATCACCTTATAACAATGCATGTTGTACGGGGTTATGAAAGCAGTCTTTGGCTCATCAGGAAGGGTACATCGGGATCTAGTTGTAGCTTGAGCAATGATCTACGACAAGGGAAAAGTGTCTTTCGAGCAGGCATCATTCAAATTGGTATAATCAACGCACACTCGCCACTTGCTATTCTTTTTTGGAACAACAACCACGTTGAAGAGCCATTCCTGCATTGACCTTAATGAAGTCGGGCTTCTGCAGTTTATCCACTCCTCGCGATCATCTCGTTTCACTGATGGAACCGGGCCCAACCTTTGGCCGGACGGGTCTACAACTCCGTCTTGCACACTTAATCGGCGTTCTTCCACCCGGCAAACTCTCGTATATCGGCATGAGACTAGGCGACTCCGAAGGATGATAATATGGAGCAACCTTCGCGGGCAAGCCGCAGGTCCCTAATCTTACCTCGCCGCCCGTCAGCTTAATGGGGAGTGCATTTGCAACGGCTCGACTGTTCTTGTTTTCCCTTATGCAGACGATTGAGCCTCGAGCATTTGCTACTATTTAATCAGCTCATCATTGCCTGGCCGATCAAGAGCACAATAAGTCTTGGCTGCTTGTTGGTCTCCATTAATGTCAACCTGTCCCTGCGAAGTTAAGAAACTTAACCTCTAGCAGTCAGACAAGGGCAATGCCTTCATTGTGTAGATCCAAGTTCGACCCAATATGGCGTTGAAATTCGACGGCTCATCAATCACCATTAGTGGAACTAGAGCGGTGATCGGCCTATCGAGATTGGTAGCATGATCTCCCTAAGAGACTGGGTTTGTGTGCCATTAAACCCAACCAGGATCCTTCCCGGGTTATGCAGACTGTTCTGCTTGTACCCCAACTGAATCAGGGTGAGCAAGTACAGGGGGTCCACCGCACTCCCCGGGTCTATCAACATGCGCTTCATCAAATGCTGCCTGACTTCAAGGGTTAGGATAAGAGTTTCATCGTAGGGTTGAGCCAACTGCCATAGGGAGGACTCAGAAAAGGTGAGGAGCCCATCAATTCACAAGCACTCCCGCAGCAAACCTGTGCTAATGCCCGCTACAAAAATCCGCATGAGGTCAGTCTCTCGAGCATGAGCCAAACTTAAGGGTTGCCAATAATATCGTGTTAATGAGACGGCCGCTGGCCTAATGAGGGTTACGCTATATCCTCTGATGCCCAAACATTGATTATCCGATCTCATCACATGCAATTGAGTAAACGCTAGAGCCGTGCAGGAGTTCTTCTTATGCCCGAAATCCTTGTGGTACTCGTAGAACCGAGACTTGTCTCTCCCCTCAAGGTCGCCGTGGAGTGGGCGTGGCCACTTGAAACCTGAAAGCGACTGGATGACAGGAATAAGAGGTGCAAGCAAAATTGTGAATCTTACTGCTCGGGCATCGATGTCTAAATTCGGCGTCTCGAGGGTCGGTGCCTGGTGTGGAACCGAGACACCATCGCTCTATTCCTGCTCGACGTCTCTATTATGTCGACTTCTCTTGCCCTTTCCCTTACCCCCACTGATGCCCCTACTGTCGGAGGTATTAGCCACTGTTCTCTTCGTTGTTGCCACAACGTTGCCCTCGAGCATGACATACTTATTGCCTCTTTGGAATAGTTAATCAATCAAAGTAGGAGGCTATAGAGAGAGAGAGTCAAAAACTACATTCGGGCGACAATTGTTTCGATTAAACAGCAACATTTGCCTGGGCTCACTCGAATCTAATTTGAAGAAAGACTAAACCGCTTCATGAAGTTCTTTGATGGACTCGGACTTCATCCAAATGTGGAATAAATGGTGATACTTTGCTTCCTCCACCAGAGCGAATTTCGAGTCTCGCCCCAACACGCCGCGCATCCGAACCAAAACCCGGACGCCCGACCAGAGCCATTAATCAAACCATTTATCAAATACATTTCCTCGCTAATATAAACGCTTTTGTTCTCAAATCTTTACTTTAAGCGATTTCAATTCATAGGCCCATAAACATTTACATTTAACAAAATATTATACAAATGCAACGCATTCCATGCCTTTCAAAATGATTTACAAAATATGTTTAGAGTTTCTGTCTGTTTTTACAAAATATCAATATTAAAAAAGAAAGCATGTAGTGAATGCATATATCGAGCGCACTTGAATTTTCTCAATGACCGACGCTCCTCGATCTCGCTTTTGTCTCTCATTCAACCCAGATCTATCACTCCTAAGACCGCGCATTGAAATAATACTTAAGCATTTTCATGCTTAGTGGTTTTATACAATTTCATTCTTCGCCGCCTTAAGTCAAATCATGCACTTTTACTAAACAAACTTTCAAATATTTTGGATGATCAATGTCAATATTAATATATATACTATTTCATATACAATCATTTCTGCTCATTGATCATCCCAAATATACTATATGCAATAAATCATTTATAATCAACCATGCATTTACAATTTTCTTTTCATTTCAATTTGCAATCATTACTTTCAATATCAATATGTCAACAATCTCAAATCAATTCGGATCTGCCCTTAACAAATTTAACCTATGTTTTCGATATAAAGGATATCGGAGTCACGGCACGGTCCCGTTGGGCTGCAGGCCAGTATAAAAATGGTTTTATAACACAGTACGGTCTCGCTGGGCTGTTGACTGGTTATTAAAAATCAATTCGTGAACAATACCGATACTGTCCGGCTGGGCTACGGATCGAAGTGACACATAATACATATGTTCGCAGTATTGCTAATTTGACCCTTTTTGGTAAACCAATCTATCCTTAATGCGAATTAAACGGTTAACATTCTATTAAGGGCGTTCAAATCATTTGTAGCAAAATACAATACAATATGTACATTTGTATAAGCAGTGTATTTTCAATACTTATGCAATTTTCATATTCAAACATTTCACAATCAATTGCCTCAAATCAATATGCTTTTCTTATACATTTAAACAAACATTTCAAATCTTGAAACAAGAATGGGAAAAGGCAGAACAAACCAATATATCTCTTTCTTTTTGCTTTGCCTTCAATCTCGGTCATAGGTTAGGTGATCCTCACCGACCCCTAACAAATCACACACATCACATTTAGTAAACTAGCACCATTCGCACTTAAAGAATATCGCCGAGGCAAAGACAATGCGTTTTTCACTTAGTCTCACTCTTATTTGTTAATCATTTATTAGGGTCCCTAAACAATCGGTGTACGAATACAAGACTTAACAGTGCAAAATATGCAAAAATAGGGTTGTTGGAAGCAGTAGTATCGGTACCACTTTGACTGGTACCAGTACCAGTCCCTCAATGTCAATGGGTACCGGTACCACTTTGAGTGGTACTGGTACTACTAGCCCTCTGCACCATGGGTACCGGTACCAATTTGCGGGTTTTACCCTATAATGGCAGATTTTACCATTTTTCCACCCACAAAACTCAAATAACTTCCTCTAAACTCATGTATATTATAACCCACCATGGAATCCAACTTAAACAACTCCAATAAGTGGGTTAGAACCAATTAAACCCCTTTTTTCCAAGTTAAGGCTTTTTCCACAAATCAAAATCACAAAAAAAGGAAGTTAGGGTTTTGTTTTCTTACCCTAGCCTCTTCAAATCTTCACTTCTAAGTTGCTTGACCACAAAGGAGCAAGAAATGGGAAGAAATCCCACCTAAAACTCGATCTTTCCCAAGCCCTAGCCTCTTTCTCCCCTTTTCCTCTCTTTCTCCAAAATGGGATTTGTCTAAATGAGCTTCCTAGACCACTTTTGGTCTTTAACCCTTTATGTAAGGCCTCGCCTCTTCACACAAATTCCATTCTTTTCGTCTTAAGTCACTTATTCTTCATAAGGCCTTGCTTGACCACAAAATGCATTCTTTTGACTCTGCCTTTAAATGCTTGCTTGCCCAATATTTTCTCTATTTGCATTTAAACTCTCCATATTCACACTTAGATATATAAACTTGTTTACAATTGACCCTTAGGTCCTCATTTTTTTTCAAATTTCCAAAATTTTCCCTTTTTCACTTGGGTTAATTTCCGGGTTCAATCAATTCTCATTTAGCATATAATATTTAATCATATGCTCACATATTCATTTCACATTAAACATTTTTATTTAACCATTTATCATCTGAATCGCTGGCTCAATTTATACCTTAATATATAATTAAATTATTATAAAATTATAAAGGCTTTGGGGCGTTACATCCACACTCGAGCACATGTAACGGGAGACGAACTGACACCGGCTGGAAAGAAGTTACCGAAGCCTGAGCTAGGCATGAAACCAATAGGGCTAAGCAGTTGTCGACCCGAATACCTTACACAAAAATGGCGTCATTTCCCATCCTCTGAGTCATAATCGATAATGCATCAAATGGTCGGCGATCCGTAGCCCATCGTGACATTTGAAACTTCTGTGAATCTAAAGTGTGGTAGAGCCTCCTGATTGAGGATGGTAGGGACAAACAGAGACGCTGAGATGTCATCCAGTGCTTGCAATGCAAGGTCCAGTCAGACGTGAAAGGGTGTCCACTCCGGCCACGGAGCTCCCTATCCACCTACAAATGGCGGTTGGGGCGGAGAGAAGGTCCGTGACCTGGATCGCATAAGGCTTAGCTTGGCCGAATGGGATGTCCAAACGGTGGGTGGTGGTGTTTGGGTAAGGAAGGACTAGGCGCATTGCGTAGTGGCAAACGCATCCTCACGAATGAGGCTGGGTCGCTAGAAAGGAAGCCAACATTACTGCGAGAGTCGTGCTACTCCCCGCACTGCCTCAACCACATTAGGCGTTGTTCCATGGAAGGTTCAAAACTAGAGGGTAGGTCACCCATCGATTAAACTAGATCGCTAAAACAGATATACAAAGTTAATGTTCCCACATATGGTACCAATGAAAAGGACTAGGCGTTCCATAAAGTAAATTGTATTGTTTTTTTATTGTCTCTGCTTTTCTTTTTCCCTCCCCCCTTCTTTTATATATACTGGATGGAGGTTACATGTTTAATGCTAATAATTAAGGCATATATGAGAGCCTTTATACATTTTTTACGCTACATACTCTTACATTTGTTTGTACATTAATTGTCCTGTTATGTATATTCAGGTGACTGTAACGCATATGCGGCATTTCCCCCGCCTTCATGCTCTAAGTGTTTGTCCGAGCGCGGGGCACTTTGACACCCGAGGTGACTACCGCGACTCATCAATTGCTCACCTGACTCAGCCTACATGCCCCTGTCTGGCCCATATCACCGCTTGTTTGTTTTGGTCAGTACGTTAAGACCTTTGCATGTATGTTAGATCTCGTGACACTACTGCCCAAGGACTATTACTCAGTCCCCGGCAATAGCGCCAAAAACTTGTTAAGACCTTTTTGCATGTATACAAATCTGTGACACTACTACCCAAGGACCATTACTCATGTCACGCCCCCACCCCCACCTGAAGCAATGGGATAAGTGCGCGACACCGTGTTGAACTCGGACTTTAACCAGACTCGCTCTTTCACAAATAAAAAAAAAACATTTACATTATAAGTACCATCATAGTGGTATTCATGTTCTATACACCGAGTCCCATTACTTCTCAATATACAAAACTTATACCTATTCCAAAAATACAGAGATTGCGAAGCTAAGGTGAGCACCCATCTCCGAGTCGGGCCCCGCTCTCGTCGATGTGGGATGTCCCGTCCTCTATCCTTGTCTTCTCTCGTCGTACCTACACGGATTAAAACCCGTATAAGCTTTACGCCTTAGTAAAGATACATGACGACTCAATAACTATGATCGCTTCAACAAATACACTTATCTTATCATTTTCATATAAATATACACTTCTATCATGTGACGCTTGACATATAACCTTTCATATCATTTATTTCTTATTCTAGTACTTATCATTTGATCTATTATCTTTCTAATGGTTCATATTACATATCCTATTCTGTGCATGTCATATTCGTATACATATATTACTTTTATGGTTATATACTATACCATTTGTTATGTTCTATTTTCATGTACTGTTATCATGTACTGTCATCATGTATTGTTTTCACGTACTGTTATCATGTACTGTTCATGTACTAATTTCATATACTGTATTCATGTATTGTTTAATGTACTGTTCATGTACTATTTTCATATACTGTTTTCCTGTTATACTTTTCATATGGCTTTCTCTTTCATGTACTGTACTTGTTAATATACTTTTCGTGTATTGTACTTTATACTTTGTACTTTCCATATACTGTACTCATGTACTGTTCATGTACTATTTTCATATATTGTTTTCCTGTTATACTTTTCATATATTTCTTTTCATGCCTCAGATATACCAAAAGAAGTGGATACAGAAACTATAAAGGGGTCCGGCCAAGACCGCACTAATTATACGAAACAACGGTCTATAAAGGGCCCTGAGTATCGCTTATCATTGTACTAGACAATGACCATCTATAAAGGTCCGGTTAGCGCTAAGGCGGTGACCTCAAATACTCTGTGATCCAAACGGATCTATCTCATCGAATTCAAACCAGTCTCGATATCGTAACTTATATGTCACTCTATCCCTAATGGCATGCCAATCTATCCCTCCCTTATCTCTGGGTCAAACAATGTGCAATCGCCTTTATTACATTTTCCGTACATATCTCATAAGCATGAATAACTATTGTTATCAAGCACGCTATAATATATACTATCATTACGACCAGACTGCTCTCATATCCGTAGCTTCATTAGTTCTCATATTTCTCTCTATAATACATATATTCCTATATTTTTATCATGCATGCATTTACTCATTCATATATTCATATATGCCTATCATTTGTGTACATGTACTCATTCCTGTGCTTTGTCCTCTTTTACTTATCTCTATCGTTCTTAGCATTTATGCATTTCTATCATGTGTTCCTAGCATGCTCCATCTATTCATTTAGGTATGTCTATCATATATTCATATCATATAATCTTATATTCATATCACAAGCATCTACTCAGAATACTATATCTTTGCTAACTTATATCTTCATGTACTTTAATGGGATCATTACATCTTATGACAGGTAATTCCATACATTTCTATACTTGCACGCTTTACTTGTACTTTATCGTAATTGCCTTACTCCCGTAGGGAGTGCAACATAGACTCTTCTTTGATACCCTTTAGTACACTTCATGTCCAACCATTTACTTTTTTATCTTTTCTTATTCAGATACACACATATAAACATTCGCTTGCTTTGACCGGAGATAAAGAATGAATGAGACTCTGCATAAATACATACCCAAGGTACAAGACGCAGACGGAACATGACGTGTTCGCCCATCGTGGCAGAAGTGCCTTAAACACTAGCAGAGTGTCAAGCACTGGTCATGCATACGTGCCTACCCACGTAATGCCGCCGTAGCACTAGTAAGAGTGCCGGGCCACTAATCATACTGACGCGCCCCGCCCCACGTACGCTTCAAAGACTCAGCGTGAGTGCCTGGCACGATCATATGTTTCGGTCATTCAACATCCGATCTTGTAAGGGGCCATACAATTATAATGCGGTTCTCTGAGCTATCATTTTATTCTCTTCTTCTATACTCCTCTACATATCAAATCCACATATTGCTACTGTTCATATATAATTTCTTTTCGCATCAGCTGTATCTAATCGACTTTAATCGTCGATTAGCACTTGCAGGCCAACAATCAAATTTTCAGATGTGGATACTGGAATGCCATTAAATAGCATATGTATAGATTCTGGGGACTCAATGAGCTTTTAGAGTCCAAGAACACCAAACGGAGTCCTGACTAAGAGTTATACCTGCAAAGCCATAAAGAAATCAAAGAACTTACAACACTTGCAGCAGTAGCAGTAGCCACTAGTTTTTGTCATTTTCAGACTTATTATAAGCTCAAGATTATATCAAGCTATATATTGATGGATTCTAGACTCAAAGGACTTTCCATAGAGTTCAAGAACACTCAAATCGGACTTCGGACGAAGAAGTTATGGTCTTCCGAAGTTGTAGACAAAAGCAAAAAAATCTGCTCGGGTGAATGCATCACGCCTCAGGCGTGCCGTAACATTTTCCCACTTTTCGCCTTGCTTTTCTATTTCCTGAAAATCCCCAAACTCAATCTAAAATTTCTAAACACTTTTATGACTTATAATCAACTCGGGCGGGAATTCCTTGATATATCTTTAACAATTCCTGCCTAAACCCGAACATGCTCAATTCTAGGGTAGGAGAAGTTTCCTCAAAACCCTAGAAAAGAACATCCATACTCATTCATATCTTCTACCAATTAGTATTTCATTAAAGTTCCAAAACATGCATCCAAACATAGTCCAAGATAGATTATACTCAAACCCTAAATTATGAACACAAAGGAACGCAAACCTAAAAATCCATACCCATCTAAACAATTTCTGTAATCTATACAAAACCACCCCAAAACTGGTCTAAAAACTAGCAAACATCATAACTATGCCAAGTTAGGGTTTCATTAAACCAAGAATTCATCAAAGAAGGGGGTTAGGGTTAGGTTTCTACAAGAATCCATACAACTCAAACATGTATCTATACATTTTAGACAAATTCCATACTTGAATCCATACCTTTGGCAAACTTCTCTTCTTCTTCTTCTTTCTCTCCTCTCTCTCATCCGATTCTCTTTTGCTCTCCTTTGGGAATGAGAAAATATCTCATTCCAAAGACCATTTTGGTCTTATCCTCCCATTTTTACATTTTGGTCCTTCTATTCTTTCTAATTTCTATTCCATCTTTTCTCAAATTCCATAATTGCATATAAACTTATTTTTTTATGCCTCTCGTATCCTCAAGGGTAAATGACTAATTTACCCTGGGCTTTATTATTAATCTGTGTCTCGTTTATTTCGATATTCATTTTAGCTTTTATTATATCCTAAACATGTTCAAAAACTGTTAGGGTATATTTCGGGGTTTTACAACTCAGTCCCCGTCAACGGTGCCAAAAACTTGTTACATACCAACACTATAATATACAAATTTTTAAAACACCATCATCAAAGATTAT
Source organism: Tetrastigma voinierianum (assembly GCA_016808115.1). NCBI lineage: Eukaryota > Viridiplantae > Streptophyta > Magnoliopsida > Vitales > Vitaceae > Tetrastigma > Tetrastigma voinierianum. Next base: position 514,341 of record JAEQBH010003801.1, read on the forward strand.
CAGATAATCCCCGATTAACGGCGGCTAAAAACTTGTTAACCAAAATAACTTGTATGCTCATAAGAAAAATAGTTTTTGTCAATAAACTCAATTAAAGATTAGTTTGGTCTTAAAAATTGCAAGTGCACAAGTCATATAAGTAATAAAGTGGACCTATAAGTCCGAATATCGTTCCCACGGAGAGTGAAGAGAATTTAAAGTTCAATTACCCCAACTACTCAAGTTCTACACTATTTGAACTCCATTTTATAAAATTTCAGTGACCTAAAAAAGAATTTTACTATCTGATATTTTACATCTATAATAAAGAAAATCTAAAATCCTAACATGGACTGGACCTCAAACGTATCATTGCCGAAGTGAACACTGAATTTCACTGGCGGAAATTTGTCACCTCGTGATCTCGGTCCCATTTGGATTCTATCATGAATTGAAATCTGAAATGGTCAAAGATGTAAGTAGTATAGCTTTGATTTCTCCTCTAACTACACACCATTAGAGATTCATGTTCATTTCTGATTCATGTTTCTAATCAGTTACTTGTAATAAAAATTACTTTATAAGATTTGAGTATTTTTCTTTTCTAATACTTCATACCCATTTCTTATGATTACATATCCCTTGCTTCCCAAGACTGGGCAATTGCCAGATATCTACAAAATGAATGATGTCTTATCCTTAAAATCTTTGAAGAGTTCTCCCCTTTCTGATTAGATCTTCGCTTAACACGAGACCGCATCCTCTTCCGTGATCAAGAAGAAATCTCTAATTGATTAATTTGATAGCTCACTCAACCCATGCTCAACCATGACCAAACTTGAGGATATATCTAAATAATCTTTCAGAGCTCGTTAGTTTTTCAATATTAGTCTAACATACCCCAAGGAATTGCATTTATGCTTTCAGGAATCTCCATCTCTGTGTCACTCAGAGGGCCCCCTAGAAATCAGAGCCAGACCATAGTCATTTATGGGTATTCGTTACTAATATTGAGAACAATTCACTACATGAACATCATCATTCAAATAATTTCAAGATTCTCAACCCAGGAATTTCCTCTATTGCAGTGAAAGACCATAACTCCACATCAGATCTTCAAATAAAGTTGTGTTCTCGAAAACTGGATTGGCGTGAACACCGAAATTATCGATAAGGAAATTCCAATGTAGCTTTAATCAATCAAGAAAATGAGTTCAAATGGTTTGTTTGGAATACATTATAATCATATTGTAATCGGAAAAGAATTCAACAATTTAATTCAACTTCAAGACTTCTAAACAATGCACTGCTTCAAGTCCAGCAAATGAATTGAAATTCTACGCTAATCTAATCTACTCTACGAAGAAAAGAAATTAAAAGAAAAGAAAATAAAGAAAAGAAAAATATAATACAAAGGAGTCCTCAGCTCCCCAGAAATGCTGGTTTCTGCCCTTTGAGACTGAAGAACTGGAGAAGACTGCATTGCTTTCCTAATTCGCTTATATTTATAGAGACCTCAAAAGTTTGGGGCCTAACTTCGATGCTTATTTATGAATCCCTAAATTCCAGGGCCCGTGATTATCTTCAACGCGACCGAAGTTATGTCGGATGTAGTTTTGAATTTGTTGCGTGTTTCTATTAGTAAAGAAGTAAATAGACGTCATTTACCTGCTCGTGTTCTTCCTCGATTTCTCCTCAATAGTGTTTTCGTCACGCATGTTGATGTTGTGCTGCTTCTTCAAATTGGTGTCGCGACCCAGTTTTTCTGTCATGTAATGAAAGATTTTTAATTCGCCCCGCTGCACATCGCGCGTATTATCGCATCTTAATCACGACCCGCAGAAAGTCCGTCGCAACAAAGTTCCCGTCACCACTTAGCCTCGTTTCCTCATAGCTTCATTTTTATGCTGCGACTGACTCGTGTCAGATGTTTGGTATGTCGCGACCCCAATATGTTATGTCGCGACGACACTTCGCATGCGCGATATTTCCTATCGCGACCTAGTTTTTCCGCTGCGACATAACTTTTCTCCCTTCAGCCTGTCTTCATGTCGCAACCCATATTTCCTGTCGCGACAGGACTTTTCTGTGTTTAGCTAATTTATGTGTCGCAACCTGAAGATCTATGTCGTGACATCAAAACACCTTTTCAGCTTGAAGTATGTCGCAACATTGACTCTCCTTGTTGCAACTAGGTCAGTTCATCCATTAAGCACCCTTTGTCGCGACCTAGTTTTCTTGTCGCATCCTAAACTTCTTCTTTAGCATATTTTGTCTCAACAAACTTTTCCATGTCATAAGTCAATGAGACAGTAAGAGGGTTCCTATTTCGTGAACAGAGACTCGCTCTTCGCTCAGCATTATGTCGCAACACAAACTATTTTGTTCCCAGCTAACTTGCATATGTTTTTCACATTCTCTGTCGCGACTTGCTGTCTTCTTTCGCGACCTAGCTCAATTGTCAACAATCGATTACAGGTTGCGAATAGCCAGAAATGTGCTTTACATACGCTCTTGGTAATTGCTTGAGTTTGTCACGACACACAAATTTTAGTCGCATTGTCGTAATTCGTTTTTTTCTTTATTTCTTACTGAATTTTCTCCTCAATAAAATTTGCAAAATGTAAGTTTGGGTGTTATTCCATAATTTGGCATTAAAACTGATAAGAAACTACTAAAAAAAGCTAGAAAAATGGACTAAAAATAGATGAGTTTAAGACTCATTAGGGCCCGCCTTTCAGCTACATCGACACGTGCTCCAAGATCTCCTTTATCCCTCAACAAGTGACCTGAGACTCATCCCATTCCAACTGTTGAGAAAAAAAAAATAACAGACTCCCTCAATCGATTGGTCTCCTATCCTCGAGTTTGCTTCAGTACTGCCTTCTTCTCTTCATTAGAATAAGAGGCATCGATACCTTGAACTAATATACAGTCATCAGTGTAAATATCGAGATCAAATCAAGAGATGAGGACTGAGGAGTACCTAATAGAAGAACTAAAGAAGGCGATGGTAGATATCGCAACAACCATCGACGAAGGAGATGTAGAGAGGAATGAGGGAAGAAAGTTTAAGGGAGAGGTCGGCAATGACGCATCAAGAAAAATGCGTAGATGAAGGAGAAGAAGTGGCCGTATCAGATTCGGGACAAGGGTAAAGGGACCATGTGGTTTAGGAAAATATCTCAACTAGTCATATATATATATATATATATATATATATATATATATATATATATATATATATATATATATATATATATATATATATGTCATTTCTTTTTAAAAAATTCATTAATAATAAAAAAATTCGAGTAAATCAGTCATTCTCCCTAATCCGCATTACTTACAAGTTAAAATTCAGCTCACACAAATTCCTGATTTTATTCAAGTTTACTAATTCACATCTCGACCTTCCAAAATATTGAGCCAATTCGAGCCAACCCTTCGGGCTCAACCCATATTCCTAACTCTGTAGTAAGGCAGTTACGATAAAAAAACTAAGTGTTAATTATTGGCCTATAATAAAAGGTTTGTAGGTCATTGTACTTCAAGTCTGCATGTCTCACTTGGTCTTAACAATAAGCAAAGCCCCGCCCAACCCATATGTTGGTTGATCAACAAGCTTATTGGCTCGGTCCAAGCTAGATCTTGGGCCTCATTTTTATGGGTTGAACGGTTGGAGATGCCTGTTTGTATTATTAGTTGTTGTTAAATAATCAATATATATATTATTTTTTCCAAAATTAATTTTTGATATAAATAATATGAATTTTTTTGGTAAGCTTTTATGATGTCGCAGATCATCATTGACATTGAGTGATTACATTTGAATTTTTCATGTAGAAATTTTATTTTCGAATTGATGTTAATCTTAAACAGTCATTAAAATTTTATTTATAAATTATACATTGATAAGAATTTGATTTAAAATAATAGAACTTATCCTCACTTTCTCTTAGTTTTTTTCTCAATACGTCCATCGACAACAGTCCATGAATCAGATTTCAGTCAGTCGATATGGAATTTGATCTCATCCCTCCCATCGTCTTCTTCTGTTTGATTCCGGAAAACATGGGGTGAAAAGTGTGTTTCAGAAAGTATTATCGGTGTACAAGTCTCTTCCCAAGAAAGGGAAGCCTCTAGGGACGGAAGTCACCGTTTTGGCTGCTTTTCTCACCTCATCTCCTTCTCAAGGTACTCTCTTCTACGCCTTTTCCCTTCCTAGGCTCTTGTTTGCTCTCAGAAATGGGAAGTGCAAATAAAGTGAAACTGGTAAAACTCAAAGC